>CM053571.1:17276666-17305572 GCA_028646485.1 Cryptoprocta ferox
CACTGAAAGATTTTTCCCCAGTTTTAAGAGGAAGGACTTGATGACGCTCAGAGCTGCAAAAGTTTGTGGTTTTTTGGAAAAAGAGTGGGGCAGAGGTAGCTTTCCATCATGCATGGGGTCTGTGGCAAGGCCCCCAAATCATCAGTAGGGAAGGGATGAGTTATATTTTGTTTTGCAGGGATGTTTTTGTTAGAGGTTTTGCCAGTAAAGGAGACAGAAATTGGCTTTGGAATAAGTAAAAAAAAAAAAAAAACAAAAACAATATTTAGTGAGTGCTTACTGTGTGCTGGGCTCTGTACCCACATTTAACTTTACTTTTCCTAATAACCACACACAGATTTGTTATTAGCTCCATTTTATGAAGGCAAAACCATATAGATTATGTAACTTGCCAAAGACTGCCCACTGGAATTGGATCCCATAGGCGTGGACTCCACATTTCATTGGCTTAACCATTACCCTTGCATTGCTTTTTGGACCCTCATCCTAGCTTCCCTCTGTACTAGCTGTGTGGCCTAATTGCTTACCCTCTCTGAGATTCATTTTTTTTTTCATATGTGGAGGTAGTAATAGCTTCCTATGAGTATTACAAGGAGGAATAGGGGTAATGTATAAAGAAAGGGAACAGCACAGAGCCGGGGACACGAATAGCACCCAAAATGCAGCTTTTATTTTTATAATTATCATTATCTTGGAAAGTCCCTTCTAAGTCTACAATCTTATGATTTTTCTAGAAGGTGGGTACTGGGTTGAAAAGTTGCCTGGGGTAAGAATGTTCATCTCAGCTAGGCTAAGAATGCCTGGTAGTGAAAAGAACGATGTAAATTACAGTTGTACAACATACCCGCAGATACACACACATGCACACTTACTCACACCTCCCAGAAGATGGGGGTCTGATCATGGAACAAACATACTGCTCTCCAAACATTATCACTGCATTCATAATTACCTTTGGTTTACTCCACCTCGGGCAGCTGGGGGTATTGGCACAGCTCCAACAATCTCCCTAGTATGCAAGAAAAGAAAGGCTTAAACATCAAGAATATTGGTAAACACAAGGATATGCCCCTGATTAATGTTTTGATGAGTCAATGAAGAGCTTAATCTTGATTAAGATTCTGGCTACGGTCAAGAACGCCAAAGCAAACACACTGCCAGTTTGCCATGGAGAATTCCGGTCTGTCTTGGCGCTCAGCTCCTTGGTTTAGTTCTTTGAAGTGAAATGTTCCCTGCTCTACAGAGCTGGCCCAGGGCATCTGGTGTCATACGGGCATCTGGGACAGTGGCCCCAGGAAGTGTGCACACGAGTACCCCCTCCACTATAAACGAGGTGCGATGCTTTCGGCCAGTCACACTCTTCGATCCTCAGCTTTTTGATCTCCAAAATAGAATGATTCTTGCTATTTGATTTTCAGGGGATTGGGATGGAAAATACTAACTGCAAACATGTGCGCAAATATACTTTGGGAAGTTAGGAAGACCACAACCGCTACAGCAGAAAGGACAGCTGGGTTTTCATCGGCTACTCTGGTATCAGACTGGTGTCTGAATAATTGGGAATATTTACCGAATCCCTACAAGCTGCCGGGGACCAAAGCCAACCGGTCACAGACTTTGCCATGTAGGCTACTTCACCTTTTTGAGACTCAATTTCCAAATCTGTATCATGGAGTTGCTACTAACAACTCCTATTATTGGATTATTTTAGGGGTAACATGAGCATTGAGCCAAATGGCTGGCTCAGACAGATGAATGATTGCATAATCTTAAAGTGCCTCCTACAACCAGGGCCCAGGATGGAGACTGAATCACCACTGTTAAAAGAATGAATGAGTAAAATAAACAGAGGTGTGGAATGCATATAATACTAGGTTGAACCATATGAAGCTGCCATTTTTGTAGTCAGACCCTACAAAGAGGGCAATTTTATATAGTCTCATCTGGCAGAATCACAAAAAAATGTTGAATGAATGCATGAATGACTGAATAGATGGGTGACTTTGAAAATGAATAGCCTGTTGCAGAATAACTGGCACCCAGTGGTACCCAATGACTATTTCCTTAATGGCGAGGGAATGAATGGGTGGGTAGGTTGGTGGATAAATGAGGATGTGCAAGGCCTGGATAGGGCCAACTAGATGCCTGTTGATTCCGAGTCTCAAGAGCACCATCGTTTGGCCCTCAGATCTCATGGGTGCCAGGCTCCCTTGAGGCCCAGCCAGGATGATGGATCCTGAGGGCTGAACCCCACGCATCTCCTACTACAGCACTGTTTTTAGGACTGACCGAAAAATTGTAGGCGGCAAAAGTGTCACAGTGGCCCCCCAGGGTGGGATCAATCAGTAGGCAGTCAATGCCGTAGGCCACACCCAGGTCAAACAAGAGTTCTCGCTGTACAATTCTGCATGTTTGGTCATTCAGGAAGAGCTCGCCCTGTGAGGGAGGGAGAGAGGGAGAAAGAGAGAGCAGTCAACACTTCTCAGCCTTGTCTTCTGTGTAGGTCGTATCAAGTGGTCAGCACCTGCAAAGCTCAGAGAGAACTAAATACGTATATATGTGTATATATATGTGTATCATATATGTGTATACATGACATATATATAGCAAACGCTTAGCATGTAATTATGTGCCAAGTAATGTTCTGTGTGTTTTGCCTGTGCAAATTCTTTTAATCCTCACAACAACCTGGAGTAGCCCTGTTTACAGATGAGAAAAGCAAGGCAGCCAGGCGTTCAATAACTTGCCCAAGGTCAGGTGGCCAGTAAGTGATGGTGTGGGCGTTCCTACCTAGGCAGGCAGCCTCTGAGCCTACACTCTTGGCCCCTCTGTGGTGCTGCCTCCCCCAAAGGAGAAACAGGGGCAGCCAGGGTGATGGGATGGAGCAGGGGTGACCTGCCTGTGGTTCAGGATCAACTTTGGTAACGTGGCCACTTTATGTGCAATAGCGTAGTTTTTTTTGTTTGTTTTGTTTTTGTTTTTTACTTAGTGCTGGCTCCCAGCAAAGTGCGGCACAACCTTTTTTTCAGGATATACAAACAATGGGCTTTAACTCTATAACGATGACAATAATAGTGTACTGGGCATTGTCTAAATAGTGCTTTAGATACATTATTGCGCTTTGCTTGCAACAATTCTAGGGCTTTCTTCCTTAAGTTCACCCAGCTAGGAAATTGTTGAATCTATCTCCCCCATCCCCCTGAGGAAGAAAAATGCTTCTGGAAAGTTCTTTGGAAAAAAAAAAAAAAAGAGCTAAATCTCAGCATCTACTGGTGGGATGGACACAGCGTGATTCAGTGGGAAGAAGAGTAGAAAACTGGTTAAACCCTTCCACTTCCACTCATGTACTGGGTGACTGTGAGCAAGTCACCAAACTACTCTGAGGTTTGTTTTCACCGGGTCAGTAAGATTAATGATTCCATTGCACACGGTTGTTATAAAAATCAAACTAAATGAAACCTTGCAAAATGCTCGGAAAGCTATATTAGCACGCAGAATGAGCAGTGGATATTCTTATTATACTTCTTTGGTAAGTATGCAGTTTGATCTATGGAGATAGTATAGCTGATCTTGAGAGTGTAAGTACATTGGAAAAACTTTCCAGAAGTTGGAAAGTAAAGATGCTAACATTTCTCATATTCAGTTTATAAATTCAATGCAGTTCCAATGCCAACACCAAAAGGAGTCTGGTTGGTCATCAGAATTTTTATGGCCCTTCTAAGAAGGCTCCTTGAAGGGAATCAACGCAGCTGGGGGCTGCATCTCTTTTGTCCTTCCTCCTTTGTGCTGCCTGGAAAGTGGGTGTGATGATTGGAGCTCCAGCAGCCATGTTGAACTTTGAGGTGACACTGAGGGCTGGAAAAGTGCTGCAGGGCAGAAAAACAGAAGGAGCGCCCCCCCACCCCCAATGAGCCATCATATTAGCTCTGGATTGGCTGCCTCCAGATTTCTCTTAAAAAAGACACAAGTCCTTATCTGTTTAAGTCACTGTCATGTTGGGTTGTCCATTACACGCAGGATACAGGATGTAGCTAATATTATCCTATCAGATCCATTCATTATGTGGAATTACAGGGAGGCAATATCATTCAGAAGCCAGCCAGGGAAGGTGAAAGTGGCAAACTTTCTGTTGGCTGATCTAGGTAGAGAACGCCCAGAGCTGGGCTCCCCCTGCAAACAAGGGGCTAGAGGTGAGGCCGCAGTGGTGCTGGGAAGGATGGGAAAGGAACAACAGTATACTATCCTGGTCATACAAACCAAACCAAACCAAACCAAACCAAAACACCCAACACAAAGCCGCTCTCTGCAAGTGTGAGGGGGGCTCAGTAACACCTGCTACCAGGGCGTATGGCGGCCGGAGTGCCCCAGTCCTTCATATCTAAATACTTACTCTCAGGGTAAGACCCCCGAAGGCAACCAGAGAAAAGGGCTTGCTGTCAACGAAGGAAAACAGCGAATAATCCCTTGAAGAAGCAGCGGGTGAGGGAAGCTGCCAATACTCACGATGTGCCCGCCAGCGCCGCACTTCACGTCCAGCTCGGAGCCTTGCAGAGTCTTCCAGGCAGCAGAGCGGGGGAGATCCACCGCTAAAATCTGTAGGCACAATGGCACCACGTTAATACCCCCAATCTGGGCAGAGGGAGCACCCCAACCAACCAAATCCAGATACAGGGTTTTCCAGCTTGCCGACAGAATCGAAAGGAAGAACAGTCCTGGGCTCTCTAGGGAGTTGGAAATTCTGCAGGGCAAGCGGCCCCCCCACTGGGCTAGCTTCAATCCCCCTTCCACACTCTACCATGCTTGGGGGTCCGGGGCAGACATTGCGTGGGTGGATGAAGCCAGTGACAGGATCGGCGGGTCAGGGTAACGGCATGGGGTGCTGTTAGGGGTTGAATTGTGACCCCTCAAAAGTTTAGCTTAAGTCCTGACCCCCATTACCCCAGAATGTGACTTTCCTTGGCAGTAAGGTCACTGCACATATGATTAGTTAAGATGAGGTCACACTGGAGTAGAGCGGACCCTTAATCCAGTATGACTGGTGTCCTTATAAGAAGAGAGAAGAATGACATGCGGACACAAACCCATAGGAAGAGGACAGTCATGTGACGAGAGGGGCAGAGATTAGAGGGATGCATCATCCACAAGCCAAGGAATGGCCAGCAACCACCGGGAACTAGGAGAGAAACATGGAACAGATTCTCCCTCGGAAGCTCCAGAAGGAACAACCTTGTCAGCACCTTGGTTTCAGACTTCCAGCCTCCAGAGGGCGGAGGGATACAAGCCGCCCAGTTTGTGGTTATTTGCTGCGCGGCCCTAGGATGCTAAAGTAGCTCCTATGAATTAACCAAAGTTAGGGCACTTGGCGTTCTTGGATTTGGCAGACTCGGTCCTGGGGAGAGGGACCTGGGTCCTGCTTGAGGGCTCAGAGTGACAGGGTTTTCCCGGGAGCCACTATGCGCCACAAGATCTTGCTTCCCGGATGGCGGGAGATCTGTTCAGGAGGGATCGCATCTGGGGGGGATCAGCCCTTTGCCTAGAAATTTTGGAACTGGGGGGAGAATGAGTCCACCTGGAGAAACTTGGGGACTCTTTCCAATAGCCATTTTGCTCGTGAACTGGGGCAGAGGAAGCTGATCTGCAGCACAAGACAGCAACGACGCCCCTGGGTGTCGGTTAAGGTTGGAAAAGAAAGAACGGCAGGTGGGAGAAACACTGCGGGGGCCAGAGGACACCAGGGGGTGGGGGGCAGGGGACGCTCAGGTGTCCTTCGCACCGCGGGGGTGGAGACACACTGACCATTCCTGGCTTTGACCCCCCCACTTCCCCCACGTTGGGCATCCCCGCACTCACGTCTGCATGGAAACAAAATACCTTGGCGTCTCGGATCACGTGGAACTTCAAATACTCCTTCAGCCTGTCCTTGTTGTCTTGGTTGAACAGGAAATCCTGTTGTTCGGGGGGTAGGGCTTGCAGGGCTCGGTCGCTGGGCCAGAAGACAGTGACTGGGGTGTGGATGGGGTCAGTGATGGCGCCCAACAAGCCCACATCCTGAAACACAGGGAGTCGGGCACATGCGCAGCAAAGCCAGCCACGAGGCACAGGGGCCTTGTGAGGGCCACAGCCAGTCCGGAGGGAAGGGGGAGGGGTGGGGGAGGGGAAGGGGGGAGGGGAAGGGGGAGGGGAGGGGGAGCCCCCTTGTGCTGGCCCCGGGGCTTCCTGGGACTCCAGCTGGTTCAGGGGTGACAGCCTGACACCCCAACCATTCTGACCCTAATTTTCTTAGCAAAACAGAAAGGCGATTCTGGGCTTCTGTGAATTGAAAAAGAACCTGTAACTAAATTTTTTTTTCTTTGCTGCAGCTGCCCAAACATTTTAATTTCTGTAAGGTCTGCTTAGCATTTCCCCCATATTACATTTTAAAAAGTGGGGGCACCTGGGTGGCTCAGTCGGTTAAGGGTCTGACTTCAGCTCAGGTCATGAGCTCATGGTTGGTGAGGTCGAGCCCTGTGTTGGGCTCTGTGCTGACAGCTCAGAGCCTGGAGCCTGCTTGGGATTCTGTGCCTCCCTCCCTCTCTGCCCCTCCCCTGCTCAGCTCTGTCAAGTCTCTCTCTCTCAAAAATAAATACACATTAAAATTTTTAAAAAAGTAAAACTTATACAATAATTAAGATATTCCTGTATCAGATTTCTAGATCACATGGACTCAAAAGAGAAATTGCCAGACAAATGGAGAGGAATCTTTTTGAGAACATCCTATAACCCGGGTGCATTATATATATACTATTCCTTGTAATTTTTCCCATAACCCTAAGTAGTAGGTTTTATTATTCCCTCTTACTGAGCCCTCCAGAGACATCTGCTAATGTTCTCTAAAAGCCTGTGTTCAACCAGACGTGATGCCCAGGTGTGAGGGTGACTATGAGGTTTTGGGGCTGGGTGAGCAGGCAAAGATACTTGCGTGTAACATCCCTAGAGAGTCTCATTTTGAACACCTTGAAATCTCCATTTCTGAAAAACTCCCTAGAAGGTGAACCCCAGGCTAGTTTGGAAATCACCGGTCTACGCAGAAGTTTGTCGGCTGTGCTACAGGGTGCAGGGTGGGGTAGAGGCTGGGGTGGGGGGGCTGGGTTCTAAGAGTCCTCCTGGGGCTTCTCAGGGTAGGCGGAGGAGAGGGGACCTTGGAAGACCCTATCCCTCCCTGATTGTCCTCTGAAATCTTTGAATTTTTTTTAATGTTTTATTTATTGTTAAGAGAGAGAGAGAGAGAGAGAGAGAGCAGGGGAGGGTCAGAGAGAGAGGGAGACACAGAATCCGAAGACATCCTCCAGGCTCTGAGCTAGCTGTCAGCACAGACCCTGACGCGGGGCTCAAACCCACAAACTGCAAGATCATGACCTGAGCTGAAGCCGGATGCCCGACCGACTGAGCCACCCAGGTGCTCCTTCACTGTAGTTTTAAATGTAATTTTGACCTATGCCTCAGGCATAGAGTTCCCAGATCTGCATGTCAGCTTGCCTGTCCTTATAATGGGGCTGGGAATTCCAGATGTGAAGCCCTTGGTTCAGGGACTGTGCTTCCGGCCTTTCCCTCGCCCCAGCCTCACATACTTCAATTTCTAATTCAGCCGAAGCACATTATAGAGCTGAACGAACCGAACACTATTTTGGGAATGGAGTGACAGAAAATGACTTTGTTCTATTGAAAATCAGGACCTTCCTACACAGATCCCACAATGGCTGGCTTGCTCCCCAAATAAAACAAAACAGCAAATGAGAAAACAAAACAGAAAAACAACCACCACAAAAAAAAATCCCCAAAGAAAACAAACAAGCAAGCCAACAAACCCCTTCAAAAAAGAAACCTCCTTAGGCGGGTAATCCCCTGGGTCTTTCTTTACCTGCAGTAGGTTGCTAAATTTGGTGTAGCCGTGGTTTATTGCCACTGTTGTAAGATTTTGCTGCAAAGGTAATAAGGATAGGAATGATACCTTTCTTCATACAGTTCACAAAGCATGTTAATCAAAGCTCAACTGAATAAAATCAGGGTAAGACAACGTGATAGGTCCTGCGGATTTGCTCACCAGGACCCACTCCAGCTCTGATACGCCCGCGCCTTTCCGCAGCACAGCGGACAGGAGGCTGTGCGTGACACTTTCCCAGGCTGCCTTGCAGCTCCAGCCCCACGTGTGACACAGAAGCCACCCAACAGGAGAGTTTTTACAAGGATTATCGGTGGAAGGAAAAAACATGAGGTGGAAGGGACCGCTAGCAGGAGATTCTGAGCAGCACAGTGGTGGGGGCAACTGGTGTTCCGACGTGGATGTCGTAGGGGGCGAGGCTGGAGACAGGTCAGAACAGCCCCGTGGTAAAGTCAGGTGTTCGCTTTGAGAGACCCCTCTCTGTCATCTATCTATCATCCGTCTCATCCATCTATATAATTTCTCCATCTTCCAAATCTATGCGAAACCATCTGTCCTTGTGGAAACTAAAGAAAAACTTATAAATCCATTTATCTCTTTAAATTAGGCTTTTATCTGTTTGCTTCTTACTAGAATAATATCCATTAGGCTTTTAATAGCAGCTGGAGACTGAAGCAGCACAATTAAGATGCCTCAAAATCAGACTTGTGAAAGCACACTTTGAGTATTATGAGCCGCTCTGTGCTGACAGTATGATAATGAGTTCACCCACCAGGATCCTTCCGGAGGCATCTTTGGGGGTGACCAGCAAGTTTCGGGGAGACAGCAATTTGTCTATGATGTGGATGATGCCGTTGGTATTGATGAGATCACTGGATATGATCTTAGCCTTATTATTTATATATACTGTGTCCTGAAATTAACCAAGAAGAGGGGGAAAAAAAAAATGAGCACAAAGAGAAATGGCCAAAGTCACTTCTTCCAGAATGCTTTACCGACATGCTAAATCATCCTGACCGTGAACATTTAAGTAGGGCTGTGGACAAAATCTGAAGACTTAAGTTCCTTGAGAATGGTTCTTTATTATGATTATAAAAAGAAAACTGAGACAAGACTGTAATTTGCACCTGGAGCAGTTAAGAATCAACCACAGTGGTCATTTCACTGTGATTCTCAAATATGAAATAACAAGCGTATCACACGCATTCTCTGCTCCACCTTCTGCCTCCACCACAGCTTCTTTCCCTTTGCAGTGGATTCTACAGCCGCCACTTATTTCTCCGTTGTGGGGGGCGAGGGACCGGCGTGGCCAAGTGGCTTTGGTCAAACGTTTTCACCCCTCTCCAGCTTCTGACCAAAAGCAGTTCTGATGACCGCTTGAGCTCTAATATTTACTTGCTGTGTGACCTTGGACAAGTCACATATCTCCTCTGAGCTCAGTTTCCTAATTCATGAAATGGGGAAAAGAACAGTATCTACATCATGGGATTCTTTTGAGGATTAATAAAGTTAGTACTGCGTGGCGTATAGCAATGACTCAACACGTCTAAGTTGTTGCTATTATTACTATTATTACTGGTATTATTCTAAAGAAGAGAAGAGAGAGGGCCTAAGAAAGATGCTCATCTTCCCGAGGTGGCTTCTCTTACCTGAGAGACGGAAATGATGATTGACTCCCCTTGGAGAGAGGTAGCGTTTGGGGTCAGTTTCAGGTTTTCTAGAAGCAGCTGGTGGCAGGCGATCACGTGATAACGAAGAACTTGGGGCATGAGGCCTTGTTTGTCCCAGTCTTTAATCTGTAACAGAAGATACAAGATGGGAAGTTCCAGCCGGAGCCAGGAGGCTTTGTTGGCCCTTCCTCCAGGCTGTCCCCGGGGCCTCTCCCCCAGTCCGGACTGGGAAGGAGGCAGTCAGGGGCAGCTTGTGGTCAGGTTTACAGGGTACAGGCTGTTCCGGCAAGAGGGAGAAAGTGGCCCTCGTTTCTTCCCTGCTTCCGATGTAGACTCTCAGAGTGAGTGGAAGGGAGCTAGGAGTTCCTCTGGCCCAGCATTTCACAACACCTGCGGCAGGGAGCCCAAGGCCTGAGAGATGCTACTTGAAAAAAGACTTTTCTTGTGAAAAATGCTGGGAAATGCTGCGCCGCACCTGCGCCTCTCGGAGAGGTACCTGGGCCAGATTTCCCTTAGTGTGGAAAAGATCACAATGCTTCTCCATTGTAAACCAAAGCACAAACGATATTAACCATTAAGTCAGTGTAATAAAAAGCCCACAAGGTTCTCACTGCTTCAATTGCTTCGTGGTATCTCTTTTGATGCTTTTTAGAGAAAAATGATCGAATGTCAGAATCTTTCAAGAAATACTTTTGTGCCTCTGTTTTTGTGTGTAGAGAAGAATGCGCAGTTTGGAGTCATGTTTCAATCCTTGCTCCAACACTTGCTAGTCATATGGCCCTGGGAAATTTACTTCTGTCAATATCCTGGAATGCAAAAATGGGGATAATAGCAACCCGTGACAGGGCTGTCATGAACACTAAATGAATTCATCTAGGTCAGATACTAGAAACAGTGTCTGGCACATTCCATAAATGTCTGCTACAGTATTATGTGTTAATGTGTAATCCTGCATTAAGAGTCCCAGTGAATGTTAGAACAGTAAAGGCTCTGATAAGGTCTGCGGGGGGGGGAAGGCTTATTTATAAAGCCTTCACCAAGCTTTTTTTTTTTGGGGGGGGTCTATGGAAGGTTTGGATCATTTAAGAATTGTCGATCTTTTCTAGTTTCCTACCCAATTCAGGAAATGTTTTTCAGAGGGCCTCTGGCCATTGGTTATCCCAAATCCACTTAACTGCTTTCTTTTGATAGGGGGTCCCTAAGCTGAAAGGCAGTCCCTTCAATTGCTGATTAGCTCTAGCAAATCCTAAATCTCCTGCCCAGAAGTGTCTCCAGCACTGGTTCCAGGGTGACACCCAAAGACGGGGTACCAGTCCCAAACTTCTTTGGCTTGCCGAGAGCTTCATGCTTACCCGAGGTTCCTCATCAAAAGCTGCCGATAAAGGTGCAAAGACAGTGAAAGGGCCCGGACCACTCAGATCCCGCACAGAATGCTCCTGTGGGAAGGAAGGTGGGGCCACGTGTCACGTACTTAACACACAGACAGTATCAAACAAGTAACAGAGAGAGTCGATGGTGACAGAGGGGAGTGAAAACTGAATCTGGAATCTCTGTCTTATTTAGTCTCAGATTCAAATTCATTCCTATTCTTTGTCATTGAAATAATGTTTATTTTTATCTGGTTATAAAACAGCGTACTTCAGGGCGCCTGGGGGGCTCAGTTGGTTGAGTGTCTGACTCTTGATTTCGGCTCAGGTCATGATCCCAGGGTTGTGGGATCGAACCCCCAGTTGGGCTCTGTGCCGAGTATGGAGCCGCCTGCTTGAGATTCTCTCTCTCTCTCTCTCTCTCTCTCTCTCTCTCCTCCCCTGCCCCTCTCCCCCACTCGTGCTCACTCTCTCCCTTGAAAAAAAAATGCTTACTGTGTTAAAGATTTGAAAATATAGCATAAAGAAGGAAGTTAACTACCCATAGTCCCACCGCCTAGAAGCAACCCCATTATTCTTAGGTATTTTGTTCCCAATGTTTCTTCTACATACAAATATTTTACATAATTGGGATAACTGATTATGATTGATTCAGCTGTTCTAATTGTCTTTTTGCCAATGATCCTATGGTTACTTATATTTTCTTCTAGGTTTTATGATTTTATTCATTTAGATATATATTTTTAAAGTTTATTTATTTTTGAGAGAGTGGGGGAGGGCCAGAGAGCGAGGGAGACATAATCCCAAGCAGGCTCCACACTGACAGTGGAGACTTGAACCCAACATGGGGCTTGAATCCATGGACCGTGAGATCATGACCTGAGCTGAAATCAAGAATTGGACACTTAAATGACTGAGCCAGCCAGGCGCCCCTTATTTGTTTATATTTTTATCTTTTATATTTCAAGATATCTGGAACTTATTCTGACACATGATATGCATAAAGCCCTAGCTTAGTATTTTCAGCCGGAGTTAACCAATTGCCCCAGCAATGCCTCTTTCCTCTAGTGTGTTGGCAGTTTTTGCACGCGATGCGTTCTTTGGTGTAGAATGGGCCAGAAACCCATGTTCCCAGACTTTCTTCTCCCGTCTCTGACTCTAGAGGCTGCAGTTTCTCTGTATCTGGCTGGAGACCCAACTCCTACAGCTACAGACAGACACACATATTCTTACCAGCAGCTGGAAGAAGTACTGGGACGTTTTTGGGTTCTTGGGAAGCTCCTGGAAACAAAGACAGGGTAGGGCCACTTCATGTCTGGGATTATAGGCAAGGTCAATTCAAGATTATCGCTTACAATTTCTGTAAGTTTGAGAGTCTTTACCACACTTTTAGCTGGAAATCTGCCCCCATGGGTCTTCTTTTTCAAGCCCCATCTACAGGCTTCCCACTGATGTTCAGAGTGACTATGGGGACATGCTGTGAGTCACCACCTGATTTATCAAAGAAAGGTCTAGCCATTTCCAAAAGCAGCTAAGCTTTAGAAGCATTTTTTAAAGTCTAAATATTTAAAAGAATCAGTTATGGGTTTATGGCAGATTTAATTTCTCTGTTAACAAGAGTATTTGATTAGCCAGAATGGTCTAGTCTTTCTTTAAACCCAATAACAGAACGTTCACTTTATAAAGGGGTAGAAATCTACAAGTATCACTCTGCCTCATCGGCTATGACCAGTATAGATGCTTGTGGGTGTCCCCCCGCCCCACACACACATGTCCCAACAGCACCCCACATCAAGGTAATGCCTTTGAGTTACTGTGTGCTCTATGCTTGTTACATGTATTATATCTGCTAACAAACTGATGAGGCTGGTAGCATTAGATTTTTTTTTTCTTACAAATTAGAAAGCTGACGCATAGCGATGTAATGTAATTGCCCAATGTCTCATTACTGAGAGTTGAATTCAAACCCAGGTGCTCTGACTCCAGAATGCATCGATGTGAGGATTCTCATGGGTAGATACAATCTCTTTCCACTGCCAATTTATATAAAAGCAGTCTTTCATATTTTTGTGGAGTTTTACAAGTTACAAAACTCTTACGCAGTCCTTAGGTACCTGAATTCTTAGCACAGCGAGGGAAGTCGGGTTCACTTTATGGAAACATGCCTCTCGTTACCTGATAGATGTTGCCACGGCAGGTAAACCCATCCCCAATGTAGTTTGGCTTGCAAGTACACGTCCTTTCTCCTCGTCCAGTGTGGTTGCAGATGGCTAATTCACTACAGCCGCCATTTTTCTGGGAAAATTTCCGAGGGGTGGGGGGAAAGAGTCAGCCCGGTTTGCTTGCCCGCTCTGCCAATATTCACAAAGCAAATCTGTACTGAAATGTATTTTTGTACTCACTCTCTGACTGACTGGTTTGCGTTATCGCCCTCCTCCTGAACCTGCCTATCAACTCCCTATAGTTGTGAGGCCCATGTATTCACCCAGCCACGTATCCCAAGATGGATTCAACCCAGCAGGTCTCCAGCGGTAAACGGACAAGCCCGGAGGTGCCAAATGGAATCTTTCTCAGCACAGGGGTGTTGACTAGAAAGAGACCAATCTTGTCTGATAAGTCCCAGCTTTAGGCTTAAATTCTGATCCCGTAATGGCCAGATAACAGTCATCAGCGAGGAGGCGGGTGGATAAAACAGACAGAACACACTGTCCTTGTCCACAAGGAGCTAAAAAACTGTGGAAGATGGGACAGAGACCTAAAAATAGAAACAAAGCAAAGTACAGTTCAAAGCTGACACCCATAGGAACGCCAACAAGGAGTCTGCAGCCTAAGCGGTTTCTAAGTGGATGTGAGCGGAGGAAAAAGAACCCCGATGGGGTTGAGCAAAGAAGGGGGTGGACAGACTTAAAGGTCGGCTATAAAATCTTCCTTTCCTCTAATCCTTGTTCCCAAAGCCTTAGCATGATATTTGGGCCCAGGAGGGACTTACTGTCTGTCCCAGATCCCTGCCTCGAGCTGACGCAGCTCAGTGAGCTCTTCAAGAAAGCTGCCTTCGTCCTCCTTGGCGGCTTCTCGGTCAGTGGCCTCCACAGCACCTGGCTGCACCCTACCTCTGCCGCCAGCCCCTGACCACCCTTGACTTTGTCTCCACAGTAAAGTGGACCCCTCCCGAAGGCTCTGCTTCAAGCATCCTGCTCTGTGACCACCAGCTTTCATCAGCTCAACGCACCTCTTCTGGTGCTGCAGCTCCAGCTTTGACCCACAGGGGGCTCCCTTCCTTCGAGCTACTTCTCTCTCACCAGCATGCCCGCCCACCTACTCGGTCCAGTTGGCCCCCGCTCCCAGCCGTGTCCTGGCACAATGGCCTGGCAAACCCTGCCCCTGGGCCGGCCCTGACTCGTGGAGCACTGCTGGAGAAAGTCCCACGTGTGTGCTGCCTGGACTCCCTTCAGAGTTATCACTTCCGTCCTCATCCAGAGAGTAACTGCTCTCTCCCCAAGGAAGGCAGTTCACACCTACACTCCTCCCTCCAACTCTCGGCACTGCCCCTCACTCCCAGCTGACGGGCTCACCTCATACCTCATGGAGACAATAGCCACCCCACCTCCCCACCCTGACGTTCACCAACTGCCTGCACCTGATACCAACCCTACTTTCCTTATTTAACAAGCGAACTTACAACGGACGGACTGACTAGTCGTTTACACACTAGGTGTCCACCTCTTTCCCCTCAGTGTAAACTCTTCAAGGGAAGAAACTTGGCTGCTTGGTCACGGATGAATTCCCAGTGCCTAAAATGGTGCCTGGGAGCTAGGGAGCTGCTGTGAGAGGTGTCCCACTGGAGATGTAGAAATGCGAGTGGTCTCTGTCCTCACGGGACTAAGAATTTATTTAGAACAATCATGTTTTCAAGCCAGTTCATAGTAAGGGCCCCATGAAGCATGTGCCCATGAGTGACTTGGTGACTGACTGGCTGACTAACTAATGAACTGATTGCCTAGTTATCTACCTGACTAACAGCCTGACTGACCAACTACCTGCCTACCTACAACTGCCCCTGCTCCTACCTGAGGCTCACCTGTGGGCTCCGGGTCCCTGTCCCCTCAGCCACTCCTGCACCCTCCTCCTGTAACAATCCACCTTCTCTCCTTCAGTCTCAGTTTCCTTCTCCCTGTTGGACCGTACTCATCAGCATAAAAGCACGCCTTAATATTATTCATTACTCATGGGTGCAGTGGCCACGAGTTAATGACTCTTACACCTGACTGTCAGGTGCGCGTGGGCTCATTGCATTAGTTGCCAGGACAAGGTGGCCATTAAAAAAACCAGGTGGAAACGGCCATTGAGGAACTGCTGTGCAAATAAAGCTGCGTGGGTCTGGTTGTTACAGCTCCACGCCCCGGCACCCTGCTCTCTGTAGTCATTTCATGTGGGGACATGTTCTCCTGAGGCACTTGCCAGCCTGACACAAGGGGACGGTAGGGACATAATAGCTCGAAGAGGAAGGGCTTTAACTATGGGACGTCTGTGCTGTTCTCACGCCCCCAGCTGGAGGCTCCCAGGTGGGCAGTGATGTGAATAAGGGAAGTAAGGTGCTGGGACAGTGCCTCCTCTGGGGCTGACAGCCTCGTGGGAGGAACGAGCACCCCCAGAGGGACCAAGGGTGCAGCCTCTGAGTAAGACAGACACGGGTTCAAGTTCTGGCTATGCCGTTTGCTCGCTCTGGACCCAAAAGGTATGCTCGAGTCCTAAGCCCTCGTATCTGTGAATGTGACCTTGTTTAGAGAAAGAGTCTTTGCAGGTGTAATTAAGGACCTTGAGATGACAGCATCCTAGATGAGGCAGCTGGGCCTTAAGTCCACGGTAGTAGAAGAGGAGACACCGACACAGAGGTGAAGACAGAGGCACAGAACGCAGTTTCTCCAGCTACAACTGGAACATGAGGGCAAAATACACCCCAGGGCGCAGAGGCGGCCTCTGAAGGCAGCCTCCTCGGTGCGCCACCCCCTGGGAGGCAGGTAGGAGGCACCCCAGGCCCGACGTCTCAGGGTGCCGGCCCGGAGCCCTACTCACAGTTAAGCAGGCGTTGATGAGCGTGCAGACCTTCCCGTCGCCAGTGTACTTGGGCAAACAGTTACAGACCGCCTGTCCGGGAGGGGAGGGAATCGGGTTATTTCACAGAGAGATTCTGCTGGCTCTCACGCTCCAACTCTGTGGCGGTCACCGTAGTGTTACAAGGATCTGTCTTTGATATCGGCAAGATCTGTCCCATGATGGTAATAGTCATCCTGTATTTAGCGCACTTGGCACGCTTCACTCTAGCACAGGGGTCTCCTATGGAGCCGAACTGTGCTGCCGAGAGATTTTATTTTTTAACACATTCTTATTTGGTCCCTTGCCTTCTTGGCACTCACCTCCTTTGTCACTTTGGTTGGTAAAGGCTCAGGTGCAGGGACGCTAAGCTATGGGCCACCCCCATTTCACACGGAGATCTTGTGTGGCTCCACCCGGGCTCAGCCCCAAGGCTCCGTGCTGGGAGATGCTGGCAGAGGGCTGTGGCCTCACTCAGGTGGCACATGTGAGAACAATCAGCTAGACCCACTGTTTGGCCAAGGATGTCAGTGGGGGCTTCAAGTTGAGGGAGGGGACACTGTCTGCGGGAAGTTGGGGGCTGCTTAATTCAGCCTCATTTCCCTGGTGCTCTGCTCAGGAACGTGGCACAGGGCCGAGCCGGGCTGAAACCCAGCTATGCTCTAGTCACCGAGTTGTGCACTCAGAAGAAAGGGGACTTGCTCCTAGTGTGTCTACCAGAGGGGCGGCTTTTCTTTCCCAATCCACCCAAGCCACACAGGACAGGTGGCTCTGGTCTGATGTCTACTTGTTAGAGCCTGGACTCATTGACAGGTCAGCCAGGGCCATATGGCAGATTTCTACTCCTCTGCCTCTTCCTTCCTTATGGGCTCTGAGCTTGGCCCAAACCGTCACCAACACACCCACCGGCTGCCCTTCCTGGTCTAAGGTCCTGTCCCAGAGATCAACCCTGTGTCCCTCTCACTGCCTTCTAGGTCTGGAGAAGGATTTGTAGATGCCCTGAGCACCAAAATGCTTCTAGGTTCTGGGTTTTCCTTACTCTGTGTGTGGTTTGAAATAAGAGCTCTGCTGAACCCCAAAATATGTCTAAGGTAGCCCAATACTGCTTGTTCTGGTTTTCCCCAAGACTATATGTGTAAACACACACACACACACACACACACACACACACACACACTTCTTTCAAAATAAGATGTTTTTTCCCCCTTATTTTTGGGTGCTTTAGGCACCTGCTGCTTGTTCTGATCACTGGGAGATGAGGCTAAGCAAGGTTCATAGAACATTCACTGGGAACTTCACTTCATCATCCAGTCTCTGATGTTAAGTAATTTCCAGACTATTGTGCTTGTTTGCACTGCAAAGTTCACTGTGTTAGGGAATATGTGATTAGCAGATGGCCTAAAAACACTATCTTTTTTTTTTATTTAATTTTGAGAGAAAGAGAGAGAGAGAGCATGAACAGGGGAGGGGCAGCAAGAGAGGGGGACACAGAATCTGAAACAGGCTCCAGGCTCTGAGCTATCAGCACAGAGCCCAAGGTGGGGCTCGAACCCACAGACTGTGAGATCATGACCTGAGCCGAAGTTGGTTGCTCAACCAACTGAGCCACCCAGGTGCCCCATCACTATTTTTTTAAAATTAATTATTTTAAGTTTACTTATTTGCTTCAAGAGAGAGAGACAGTGCAAGATGGGGAGGAGCAGAGAGAGAGAGGGAGAGAGAGAATCCCAAGCAGGCTCCGTGCTGCCAGCACAGAGCCCAACGTGGGGCTGGAACTCATGAAACCGCAAGATCATGACCTGAGCTGAAACCAAGAGTTGGACGCTTAACCAGCTGAGCCACCCAGGTGCCTCTACAAACGCTATCTTATGCTGTGGCACATGCATTTCAGGGCTTCGAGCCAAAGACGATGTGTGTGATTCTAGGCATCAGGAAGCTGAAAGGAGAGCATTGTTGGAAACTTTCTAGGTGCTTCTGGAACCATGTGGTGTTTGCAGATGTCTACCCCTCCCCACTCAGGAGGCCCCTTCTCCCAAGAGCCCCCTGTTCCCCTCACATCCACCATTTCTTATCCCCAAAGAATGGCCTCTTTGGGGACTTTTTCAGAATTTCCCCCTTAAATATTGGTTTTATGCTGCTGGTGCCCACAGGCCTGTTCTCAGCCCCCTTCCCTCAGGCTTGGGTCTGAAGACCCAGAATTCGCTCCTAGGAAAACTCAGGGCCCTGGGTGGGGGTGGGGCGGAGCTCACCTGGTTGGGTCCCGTCTGCGTGCACTCCGCGTTCTTGTGACAGCCACCGTTGTTCTCCAAACATGGGTTGATCTCTTTAAAACAAAAAGCCAGAACCCGGCATGAGAATCAAGCCTCCTTTTCCAATAAAGACATCTTGAAGGACCAGGCAGGATGGCTAACTGGACCAGGGGAGCAGGTGTCAAAGTGTGATTCAGTTTTCTGACAACTCTGCGGCAGAAGGAAGCAAGCAGGGAAGGCGCCAGGTATGGCGTCTCCAAATCTGCTCCTCTGGACTGGGGCCGTGCCGTCCACGGCCTAGGGTGTGGGCTGGCTTCTGTCCCTCGAGTGAACGAATGTGAGCATCTGCAGCCAAGGACTTGAAATAATCGGATCTTGGATCCAATCCAACATGCTAGCAAGGAAGAAAGTTAAGAATTAAAAAAGGCGCCTGTAACTCTCATAATATAAATGGTTCAGGGAAGAATCCTCTATAGAGTGTAAATGTAGGAGGACACTTTGATGAGGCACAGGGTATGTGCTTGGTGATAAAGTATCTCCCTATTGGTGGCTTCTTAGGAGCAAAGGGGAAAAAGTAACAAATAGCACCTTGACTGAGTGGTCAAAATTACCGTCACACACGAGAGGCAGTTGGAAATCATGAGCCTCCAGCGTGAAAGTCTGAGAAGGATGCAAAATCACTCCTGTGATACCGAGTCTAGAATGCATAATCTCAATGTAATCATGAAAAAGCATCAGACAAACCCCAATGGAGGGACATGCTATGAAAAAACAGTTGAGGGTGGTGGCCTATATTCTTCCAAAATGTCAATGTCATAAATGACAAAGCAAGGCTGGGGAACCAGCCCCGATTCGAGGAGACTAAAGAGACGTACAGCTAAATACGATGCCCGTCCCTAAACTACTTCCTGCCAGGAAGGAAAAAAAGCCAGAACGGGACATTATTGGGTCAGGGGAAAAAATTAGAATACAAATGGGAATTAGACAAAAGTATTACATCAATGGTAAATTTGGGGCGTCTGGGTGGCTCAGTCAGTTAAATGTCTGACTCTTGATTTCAGCTCTGTGATCTCACGGTTGTGGGATGGAGCCCTGCGTCGGGCTCTGCACTGAGCACGGAACCTTCTTGGGATTCTCTCCCCTCCCGCTCCCTGCTTGAGAGGGCACATACTTTCTCTTTCTGTCTCTCTCTAAAAATAAATAAACATTTAAAACAATAGTAGATTGACTGAAGTTGGTAACTGCCATGGTTATCTAAGAATTTATCCTTATTCTCAAATATGCCCAAGTATTAAGGATAACACGAATATGATACAGTCAACTCCTGAATGGGTTAGGAAAAAGAGGTACATATATAAAGAGAACACATGACACAGCAAATGAAGCAAGACGTTAGCAGCAGTGAATCCAGGTAAAGAGCAGGCAGGTCTTCTTGTCTTCTTTTGTTCTATTCTTGCAACACTTTGGTGTGAATGTATTTTTCTACAACCAAACTGTTAAAAGTCGGACAGTATATAACGGCACACCTTTACAGCAGAACAGTGTGTAGCCATTAAGATAATGATTTGGAGGTACACTTATTTCAAGGGAGCGTTGCTCTTTCGTGTTGCTAAGCGTAGTAAATATGTATCGTAAGACAGAACTTTTGTTTAAAGAAGTAGGTGTATATGTACCACATGAAGTAATAGACTATAGGAAGAGTGGTTGTTTCTATAATTCCCCCCATACATATGCAGTCTCTAATTTTTCTACAGTGAGAAGTGCTATTGTAAAAAAAAGGAACTAATAAATGTTAAAAAATTTAGTCACCACCCTAATGCTTAATTGGATAACGTGTTTCCCCTTTATTCTTTCCCACGTGATTTTTGGACATCACACACCTTCACGCCCCTGTGGTCACCCTCCTTAAACACGCCCCTTACACACCCTCATACCTCCCTGTGCAGAAGATTCCAACAGAGGCACGTCCTCAGAATAGGATCGCTTACCAGGGCTCTGGCTGTAAAGCCACTGCCACTGGACAGGTGCGGGATGGGACTTACCTAGACACACGATGCCATCGCCCGTGTAGCCTGCCTTGCACACACACACCCGGCTCCCTGGAGTGGTTCTTTTACAGTTGGCCTTGGCAGAGCAACCCCCGTTGCTGGTCTCACAGGCGTTGATGGCTGTAGAAGGGAGATGTGACACACAGACAAGCAGGGGAGAGAGGGGAGAAAAACACACTGATGCATTTTCTACTTGAGTGAGAAATTGAAGCTACTTCAAAATGTCAGGCGCTGGATTAAGTATGAATAATTCAAAAGAACGCAGAGCATTGGATGTCTTCACTGGTGAATTCTACCAAACATTTAAAGAAGAATAAATACCGATTCTCCCAAACTCTCCCAAAAACTACAAGAGGGGAGAAGATTTCCTGATTCATTTTATGAGGCCTGATACCCAGATCAGACAGAGCCAGCTCAGGAAAACTCTACAGACCAATGTCCATTACAGATATAAACACAAAGATCCTCAAGAAAATACTTATCAATCAAATTCGGCAAAAAGAATAATACACCATACCCAAGTGGAATTTATGCAGGAATGCAAGGTGGCTTAACCTTTAAAAATCGATTAACGTACTACAGCCTATCAACAGAATTAAAGACAAATCCACTTGTTCCTTCCTCAATAGCAGGAACAAAAGCATTTGATAAAATGTAATACATTTAATAATAAAAGCTCAACAGGTAAGGATATAAGGAAACTTCCTTAACCTGATAAAGGACATCTATGTATGGAATAGAATTGGGAGTCCAGAAATAAACCCATACATCTAAGGTCAACTGATTTTCCACAAAGGTGCCAAGACATTTCAACAGGGGAGAGAAAAGTCTTTTCAATGAATGATACCAAGACAACTGGATATTCACACACAGAAGAAGAATTTGGACCTCCACCTCACAACATGTACACAAATTAATTCAAAGTGGGTCAAAGACCTAGATCCACATGGAGTCCCACGGTGTGACTTTGGACAAGCCACTTAGTTAACCTGAACCTTGGGGTGCACCTGGTGAGGCTTGTTTACAGGTTCGGAAACGCCCGTCTGATAACATATAGGAAAGTGTTACAGAAATGTTGGTTGCTCTCCTACTAACTCTGCTTTTGCTACTTTTCCTGAAAACAGAGGGCAAGAAAGACATTCCAGTCATTTGCCCTTGCCGGCTGTTTTCACCGGCATACTGTGCACATCCTACCGCAGGAAACATCTGGGACCAGGGTCAGGGTGCCCGCACGCTGGGAGAACCCCCGGAGTAAGACAATCTAGAAGGCAGGTTGGTACGTTCACTGTCGTCTACAATCTGGACCAAAGCCTTCTGGACAAGGTGCTCAAGAGAAATATGATGCTAAGCGTTTCCATTTTTCTAGCACCAAATATGTGGTGGGCACCGTAAGAGCAATAGATCACATTTACTGGGTGCTCTGTGCCAGGGCTCTTCTAAGCGCCTCACTGTTATTGATCCCGGTTCTCATCAAACAGTCCAGGGAGGGAGATTCTCTTATGGTCTACAATTTACAGATGGAAAAATGATGCAAAGAGCAGTCAAGTAACTTTCCCAAGGTAACACGAGTTGTAAGAACTTAGACTCAAACCCGGGAGAGTCTGATGCGAGGGCTGTTTTAAATTCTGCCTCATCACAGTTTTATGCTCACTTTATAAGTGCGCTCGGGGGGCTCAGAGCAAGTAAGAGACCCATCCAAAGCCATGTGGGAAGTCTCCGTCCCACTCCAGAGTACCCATGCCTGGGTCACACGCTAGGTCAATCAAACCAATTTTCAAAGTTTCCCAGGTGACTTCAATTGCGGTCAAGGCTGTGAAGTGCTGTTTGGAGAAGAAAACAGGTACACTTGTCCCAAGCATTCCTAACCCAACACATGCCCTAACTGCGAACAGTAGCTTTCTTACGCAGGCAGTAGCTGCCCCGTTACATGGGTTCACTGCCGGTGGTCGGCAGGGGCTGCCCGTGCACTCTGCAGGAGCACAGATCTCTCAGGTGCTAGCCTGCTCCCCCCCCCAGCGATCCCTTCCTCACTTGCCTGTGCAGACTGTCCCATTGCCTTGGAAACCTGCTGCACATCTGCATGAGGCTGTGCCGTCCGGATTGAGGAGGCAGCTGCAATGAGAAACGGCAAGTGCTGTTTGTAGGGGGACAAATACAGAACATCCACCCCCTGCATCCCCGGTGTCCTAGCTCCCGCCCCCATGCGGCACTCAAAGGTCTTGCCTAAGGCTCGGAAGGAGAGTGCATGCCCAGCACGGCCCTGCACGGGGAACTGAAACTGCGGAGAGGACATAGGTAGGCATCGGCCCGGGATGAGGAGGACAGCTACCAATCCTTAGAGAGCCATTGACATATGAGGAGCCGTGTTTCCCACATTACTTCGCATAACCTACACGACCTGACCAGTAGATACCCTTATTCCCATTTATAGATGGAGAAACTGGGGCTTAGAAGCATAAAGCAATTGACTCAAGGTCATGCAGAGGCTGATTTGAATTCAGGTCTAAGTCCAGTTACTGGGCTAATTAATTAACCCATTACGCCCCTCTGGGAGTTCGGAGTATGAAGTTGAAGTATGAGCATGTAAGGCTTGGCTGTGAATGGGGAGTAAGGCTTGATGGAGGTCAGGTGCACTGGGCTCCCTTGGCCTCTATGAAAGAGTCCCTGTGGCATGAAGTGGGGGAAACAGCTGGCATTTTCACCGATGTGCCAGGTAACTCAGGTGGCGGCTCGTGTAAAAGGCTGGAAACAGCCAGTTGATGGTGGCCTTTTCAGAGAGATTTTTCGTTTCATACTTAAATTCATCATACATCTCTAGAAATGTCTCAGGAAGCTATTACCCTGAAGACAGGGCCTGACATGGACACAACTAGAAGAGAACCCCCTTTGCATCACCCCCAGAGAAAGCTCAGCGGTACGGACTTGGCGCTGGTGTGGCACATCCCGTTGCAGTTGTCTTTTGTGATCTCTGCAAAAGAGAACCAATTGCTGGGTCAGTCCTTTCTTACTAAACCTAACTGAAGAGCTTCCCTTGAGTCCTTGGTGCCAAGAAAAGATTTAATTCCTCAGAAGTAATGATATGCATCATGGGAGCTATGTAAAACTCTATGACCTTGTAAATCCTTGTTTTGCCTTGGCTGCCAGGAAGCTCAGCGCCAAATCTGAAGGCTGAATATACTGATGGAGGGTCTACTATGTGCCAGGCTGCAAGGAGAAGTGAAACCCAGTACCCTCCCTCCGGGTCTGGATGCTGATGCATGTTCCTCCCTGGGGCCTGATTTTTCCTACTTTTATTTCTATTTCCTATGTTCCTTATTCTTTCTACCTTTTCATCATTTTATTATGGAGTGAAATAAACAAGCAAAGTCTAATTATAACTAATAATAAGAGGCTTTTTTTTCTTTGTAAAAAAATGATTATATTTTTGGGGCACCTGGGTGGCTCAGTCGGTTAAGCGTCCTACTTCAGCTCAGGTCATGATCTCACAGTTTGTAGGTCTGAGCCCCGTGTCAGGCTCTGTGCTAACAGTTCAGAGCCTGGAGCCTGCTTCAGATTCTGTTATCTCCCTCTCTCTGCCCCTCCCTTGCACATGCTCTGTGTCTGTCTCGCTCTTCCTCAAAAATGAACATTAAAATTTTTTTTAGGGGCACCTGGGTGGCTCAGTCGGTTAAGCATCCGACTTCAGCTCAGGTCATGATCTCGTGGTCCCTGAGTTAGAGCCCCGCATCAGGTTCTGTGCTGACAGCTCAGAGCCTGGAGCCTGCTTCAGATTCTGTTGTCTCCCTCTCTCTGCCCCTCCCCCACTCATGCTCTGTCTCTGTCTCTCAAAATTAAATAAACGTTAAAAAAATTAAAAAAATTTTTTGAAGGTTTTAAACTAATCTCTACACCCAACACGGGGCTTGAACTCACAACCCTGAGATCAAGAGTCGCATGCTCTACGGAATGAGCTAGCCAGGTACCCCCCACCCTTTTTCTTCTTTTGCATATGCAAAAATAGCCCAGGGCCAGGCATATAGCAAGGTACCTATTATCCATTAGCTGAATTAATTCCTAAATTTCCTGGAATAGCACAGGCTCTTGCTCTTGGATGCTCAGCTACCAGATATTTCTCAGCAGGGAAAGATCCAGAAAGAAACCATTAGAGATGAAGAAAGAGTACCCTTTGGGGAGGATGCCCCTGTTAAGAGCCGTTGGGATAGAATCTCATTAGAGCTGGCCAAGTCACACAGGAGGTCCTGAAACAGAGACCTGACTGCAAAAGAGGTCTGATTGTGTCCGAGGGAACATTTACAGGCTCCAGGGGGCTGGGATGCAATTTTGTGCTGTTACGTATGCTCTTCCTTGAGCCTGGAAATCCCTTCCCTCCATTCTCTATCTATTGAAATCCCAATCATCTGTTAGGTCCTCCTCTCTGAAACATGCTCTAAACCTTTGAGCCAACTTCAGTTAATAGGGGTGACTACATGGCGTGCCTTGTGAGAAGGATGTGGCACCCCGCGTGGCTTCAGTGATGTCTGCCAGGAGCCTGGGCGTGGGGAGTTTGCCCCCACTGAACGAAGGAGTTACCTTCCTCACTCTAGAGGCTCTTTCCTCTGTGTTCCCAGACCACTCTTTTGAACACCGGTGAACATTTATTTCCTTTTTAGGCCAGAAGCTGTTTGTGCACGGTGTGCACTGAGAGCCAGATGGAAACCTGGGGGAGTGCCAGTTGGTGAAGAGCCTTGTACTCCACCCTCCTAAGGCGTTTCTCTGGCAGGCAATGCACTTTCTCCTGGAGGTAAGGAAGGGCCACAGCAGGGTGTCAAGTCCTGGGGAGGGGGTGGGAATAATGATCTTACCATTTGCTAATGGCGGGGGGGGGGGTGTTCGTGTCCCTCCATGCCTCAAATCCATATGTGGAAACCTAATCTTCAGGGTGACGGTATTGGGGCTTGGGGCTTTGGAGATGGTTAGGTCAGAAGCATGCTCACGAACGGGATTAGTGTCCTTATAAAAGAAACCCCAGAAACACCCTTGCCTCTTCTGCCGTGTGAGGACACAAGACATCAGCAGTTGACAACCTAGAAGAGGGTTGTTACCAGAGCCTGATGCCACCTGGTCCCAGATTTCCAGCCTCTAGGACTGTGAGACATTTCTGTGGCTTATAAGCCATCTCGTCTATAGCAGCCTGAACTAAGACACCTGTGTTGTGGAAAGTTCTCTCTGGCAGCCATGTGGAGGACGGAGTGGAGGAAGCTGGGACAGGAGGCACAGGGACAGACCCCAAGCCTCCTCCTGAGAGGATGAACCGCAGGAGGGGATGTGGACGTTAGAATAATGCAGACATGCCGGCCAGGGAGGTGTGAAGGCCAAGTGAGTGGTTTCTAGATTGGGTGAGCAGGTGGGGGTGGGCTGGTCTTTCTTCCCAGGAGGGAAAGCAAGAAGAGGAGTGAGTCTGGAAGGCCGTCCTTGGGGCACATTAAGAAACATGACCGCAGTGTGGTGCGGTTGGGGGAGATGGGCCTGTTCAGACTCTGTTGTGGGAAAATAAATGCATATAATCTCTGAAGGACAACTTGGCAAGAAGCAGCAAACCCTCCCCCCAAAAGTGCAACTTCTTATTTTTTTTTAATGTTCATTTTTGAGGGCAGGGAGGGGCAGACCGAGAGGGGGACTGAAAATCCCACGTGCCTCCATGCTGACAATAGCAAGCTCCATGAGGGGCTCGAACTCACCTCCCATGAGATCATGACCTGAGCTGAAGTCAGATGCTTAACCAACTGAGCCACCCAGGCACCCCCGAAGTGCCAACTTCTGACTCAGATATCCCATCTCTAGAAATATCAGTGAATGAATTAGACAAATGCAAAATGATACATGTTCATTGCAGTGCTATGATGACAACAGAAAACTGGTCTTAGAAAGCATGGGATAGTCATATCCTGACATATTACATGAAAATTAAAAAATGGTATTTATCTATATTTATCTACATGGAAAGCTATCCATTTTGTACTGTGAAATGAAAAAGTAGGTTGTAGGGGCGCCTGGGTGGCTCAGTTGGTTAAGCATCTGACTCGATTTTGGCTCAGGTTGTGATCTCATGGTTTGTGGGATCGAGCCCTGTGTTGGGCTCCGTGCGGACAGCGTGGAGCCTGCTTGGGATTCCCACTCTCTTCTCTCTCTGCTCCTCCCCAACTTGCACACGCACGATCTCTCCTTTCTCTCTCTCTCTCAAAATTAAATAAAACTTAAAAAAAAAGTAGCCTGTAAAACTGTATGTGGAGCACAGTCACACACGCAGATGTTTACACACCTAGAAAAAGGGTGGAAAGCCAATGTCAGATATAAATGATAGTTCTTTCCTGCTGTGGGAATGTGAGTAATTCTGATTTTCTTCTTTCTGCTTTTCTTTATTTTACAAACTTTTTGCAACAAGCAGGAATTACTTGGGTTGCCAAAGGAAGTCATAGAGGTGTCATTTCTATTTTAGGAAGGAAGAAATGTCGCTGCTAAGACGCACGGCTAAGAGCAGATCATAAGGACTGAGGAGCTCGCTCTTACCACTGTCACATTTCACTCCTCGCCAGCCAACCTCACAGTCACAGGAGCCATCGCCCGAGGGTCCCTGGTTGCATCTCCCGTGGACACAAGAACATGCTAAGTGGAAAAGCACCCACAAATTGTTAGACCTCTGACCTGTGCTTGGGAGCTCATTTACCATTTACTATAAAGTGTCACGTCCTATGAAAGGCATTTAATTCCCCAACCTGGTTCCAGGGAATCATTGTCGTTAATGGAGGACTGGATCCACAAGGAGGGCAGAGGCACAGGAGATAGAACTGAATCAGGTCATGACAGACCATGGTTGTGGGACCGTGTAGCACTGTGCGTTGGTGACCCAAGCAGGTTGAGAGTGTCCCCAGCTAAGGTTATCGGAGGATTCCGGGTTGTGTGGGACGGCCTGGGAGAGGACCATGCGTGTTCCCTAAGGTTTGTCCACTAGGCTTATACACTCCTGGTGTGGCACTGCTCTCTTTAACAACATGGAAATGCCGATTCCTTTGTTATGCAGCAGTGTCATGAGCGTCTGAGAACTGGTTGGAAGCTCTGCATGCCCGGCCCCCGAGAAAAGGTTTCAGCTTTGGGGCTTTGCTAGACCCCATGACCCCATGAAGGTCACTTATGGTTCACAGGGTAGGAAGTCCTGCACAAATGGAAGTAGAAAATGCTTCCAAATGGCAGAAAGAATCAGCACTATAACTCCAACCATATAGCATGTGGTCCAATTATAATGATTTAATTATATATTGATTTTGTCTGGCTGGGACAAGCTGCTGATAAAACAGTGGCAGCCAGGTCCAATTTAGTGCAGGGGAGAAGAATTCCTCGCTTCCCCGTGGTGGATTAGGGGACTTCTCCCAAGTGTGCGTGTGTCCCTGGGCACAAGGAAGTCAGGGTCGGAGAATGCAAACAGATGATGGTTTTGGGAAAACAGCTTAAAGCATGTGGCTTGCTGAAGGCGAATTAATAGAGTAATCTTTACATTAAGGACAGCAGGATTCAAGAGCAAGGCTTTGGGGCCACGCAAAGTATGCATTCAAATCTCGGGTCTGCCTCTCATCAGGTGTGACCCTGGGGGAAGTCATTCAACTCTGCCTTAATATACTCGTCTGTGAGATGGGTACAAGAAGCCCCCAGTATGTAAGACTCCTGCGTGGACTAAACGAGATACTGTGCACAAATGGGTATTTTAAAGTATCAAGCAATGCCCAAACCTGAGAGGGTAACCACGAGGATCAGTGCGCACAGGCAAATACGGAAACATGTGGTTGGTTGGGGAACGTCCACGAACAGATTGGGGGTGGTTTGGTAGGTCCAGTTAGGGGCTGAAAATGTCTGGAAACACTGTTCTAAGCATCTCACCCAACACAGACGTTCTTACAATTCACACGATAACAGGGGTGGGATTCTGGCCCGTCTGCCCAGACAGCGGGGTGAGGGAGCGCGCGAGGATCCAGATCGCTCTTTTGTCGCTGGGCCCTGCTGGTTTCGCGCGGAGCCCGCCTGGGTGGGGAGGAGGGTGCGCACCTTGGTCGCAGTGGGGTCCGTACTTGCCGTCGGTGCAGGTCTCGCAGGCCGTGCCCCCGAAGCCCTCTCCACACTGGCACGCGCCCGTGCCGTTCAGTCCGTCCAAGCAGATCCCGTTTCCAAAGCAGACGTTCTTGGCTTTCCCCGGGCAGGGCTGGCACTGGGGGCCAAAGAAGCCGGCACAGCATTCTCTCGTCTGCAACCGAGGGACAAGGCTGGATTCGGTCACGGCCGCACCTCCACCTCCGGGTTTTGCCCGGTGGAGGCCAGGTGCTGGGGAGGCCGTGCGCGCGCCCGGAGCTTGGCCGTGCGCGCGCCCGAGCTTTGGCCGCACGTGATAGGTGCGCGGAGCCGGAAGGAGTCCGAGGCCGGAGAGAGGGAAGGCGGAAAGGCCTGCGAGAGACGAGGATGAAGGCCAGCGAGCGAGCAAGGAGGCCACCAGGCCCAAAGGAAAGAGTAATGCGGGTGAAGCGGGGGGGGGGGGGGGGGG
>CM053571.1:17306072-17340439 GCA_028646485.1 Cryptoprocta ferox
AAAAAAAAAACAAAAAACAAAAACCCACAAAGTCTTCTGCAGCCCCAAGCTCTGCAGCTTAAGGGCCAGACCACCTTGCTTTCTGTAGGACAGGCAGAGGCTATGCCTAGTCTTCTGGGAGAGAAGCAGGGAAGGGCCTTATAAAGAATTTTCCTGCAGATTCCAAAGCAACAGCACAGATGTACTTGTCTCCAGGGTCCTGTTTTCTAAACCAGCAGGTGCACCACTCTCTCTTTCCTTAGGAACTGGGCCGTCTCCTCCAGCTCTTCGCATGCAAGCGCACTCACAGGGCATTTCACCCAGTTGCCACAATGGGACGGTCCTTCTAGCTTCTCAGTCCTTCCGTTTCTTAACCATGCAATTGAATATTGCAGCTTTTACCTGTTTCCTGCCTTACAGGGCTGGCCTGAGTTTTACTGTTCCCACTGCTACCTCAAATGACAATGACAACGGGAATAGGGATAATGAGGAAGAGGAGAGGCGGAAGGAATGCATGTGGCAGCATCTGCAAACTGTGGCATATGATTACACTTCGCCATCTGCTGCAGGTTCAATCCTTATACTCACAATGATGGTTTTCACACAATTCGGCTGGCACCCAATGAACAGGGATCGCTTGCCCATGAAATAAAAGGTGTAGATACATCTCCTCGTCTCTTCACCCTGTGCGATAGAAATGATCATGCTAACGCTTTGGAGAAGAAAAAGTTCCAGTCTCTAAGAGCAAGTAGGTGGGTGACATATTGCTGTTTCTCTGACTGAAATGTTCTGGAAAGGGAGGGGGTGGGTTTCTTGGAGCTGCTTTGTAAGAAAGGAGACACAAAAAACATAATGTTGGCTGCCAGAAGTGAACAGGAGGCAAAATCCAAATTATGATGCCTTAAGGTGGTACTCTGTGAGAACTTCTGTCTAGAAACTAACTCAAGTTAGGAAAAGTTGTAAACTAGATAAAAGTATCCTGTAATGCACCAGATTGAAACTCCAGTGAGAGAATCAGCATTGTTATCATTGTCTTTCCTTCTTTCCTTCCTTCCTTCCTTCCTTCCTTCCTTCCTTCCTTCCTCCAAGAGAAAGAACCTGAGGGAAAGAGAGAGAATCCCAAGCAAGCTCCGTGCCTGGTGTGGAAGGGCTTGATCTCATGACCCTGAGATCATGACCCGAGCCAAAACCAAGAGTTGGACGCTCCATCCATCCATCTAGGTGCTCCGTCATTAAAATTTTTTATTCTCATGCTGTGACAGTTGCATAAGCATCTATTTAAAAAAATTTTTTTTATGTTTAGTTTTGAGAGAGAGAGAGAGAGAGAAACAAAGGGTGAATGGGGAAGGGGCAGAGAGAGAGGGAGACACAGAATCTGAAGCAGGCCCCAGGCTCTCAGCTGTCAGCACAGAGCCTGATGTGGGGCTCGAACCCACGAACCGTGAGATCATGACCTGAGCTGAAGTTGGACACTTAACCAACTGAGCCACCCAGGCGCCCCTCATCTTTTTTTTTTGCTAACGATTGGAACATTATCAGTACTAGCTCTTATAATAGCTACAAGAAACACAGATTAGTAATTAATTCAAAGACATGTTTACTTCTCTGAAGTTTGCCATCTGTTTTCTGGAGAAAGGTGTAACTTCAACTAAAAGGAAACCAGGCAAGTGAAACTCATCCAGATGGGATGTTGTTTGGATACAGAGTCTGCCTTCTCTGATAAGCTTTCTTGCTCATATCCTCTCAACTGGCTTCTGGGATGTGAAAGATGTAGAAAAGTGAAAAATCCCTTCCTGCATTGTGTGTCGAGTGATATGAAGCCTGGCTTCTATTTATGTACTAATTAAGTTTTGCTTTGGTCCCCCAAAAAATGGATTCAAGACTTTAGAAAGATGCATATAAGAAGGTAAAATTAGATGTATATACTATAAGAAGGTTAAATTAAAGCCTGATACAGGGATGAGGGCGAGAAAATGAGGTACGCTTGTGGTTCATTTCCTAATTCGGACGTCCTAGGATCTGGAAACTACGTTACCAAAGAAGACAAAATACTTACCAGTGGTTTAGTTCCAACTGGGCAGATCAGCTGCTGGGAACACTTCCCACATCTTCCCTTGGTAAAACACAGAGGCAAAGTAAACATTTCATGGTAATTGCTTTTAGTGCAAAGTATTTCCCAGACCTTGGAGCTGAAGGTTGTAGGATATAGAATTGAAACTCAGGAAGATATTAGAGAAGCTCATTGGGTCAGCGTCTTCCCAGTTCATTTAGAGAAGCACTGCAACTACTTGAGGTCTCAGATGTCTCAGCCTTGCTTTCCTCCACTCTTCTGATGCTCATTAGCCTCTTTTCTCATTTACATCCCAATTCCTTTAACAACAGCCCTCCTCCTTCCTGGAAAACCCATCATTTCGTGAATTGGTCGAGATTCCCAGACTGAGAGGATGTATCACACACGGTGCCCAGCTGTGGGAGCACCTGGGAGCTGAGGGGTCAGTGTGGAGCTAATAGACACTATTGTAAAACAATGAGCACAAGGTAAGAATGAGCACAAGGTAAGAATGACAGAAAATTTTAAATGAGACCCGTTCCTAGGACAGGAGGAGGTCAGTGTGACTAGTTCTTAACTTGGCTCGCACCAGACTGGGTAGTATGATTATTCACGGTTCTGGCTCTGGGGCCAGACTGCCTGGATCTTAACTCCTTGTCTGCCACTTGCTAGCTCTGTGAAGCTGCTGGATTACTTAACCTCTCTGTGGCTCGATTTCCCCATCTGTAAAATGGGGATAGTAATAGTACCTATTCTGTAGGGTGTTGTGAGCATGATGCGTGTAATGTGTGTTAACCTGAATAAAACCATTAAGACCATATAAAATACATGCAGTGCCTGGCACATAAGAGTGCCCCCAAAATGCCAGCAGCCATTACTATTACAGAAAGATCCTACACTATCTCAAGGACTGAAGTGAAAAGTCTCCGTTACTGCATCTTATGTTACACTGAAATAATCCATCGCTATATTTTCTCTCCTAGTAGACCAGGTTTGGCCAAATCTTCCCTAGGTAAACCCGTAGCCTCCTCTCTGAGCCTAAGCAAGGCATCGCATGTTTCCTCTTTGACCCAAGACCATGGCTTGAAAATTCTGCTCAATACAACCCACCCCCACCAGGCAGATTCCCAGGTATGTAAATTGCAAGTTACAATTTATTGCACTAGATTGTAAGTCCACTGAGGGTAGGAATTATGTCTTATTTGCCTTTGTAGATCCCAGCTGATTCTGCTTTTTTTGTACATCAGAGATGCTCACTCAGTGTTTTTCAGCGGAATTGAGATACTCTGATAGATAAACCTTATGCTTAAAAAATTTATAAAAAACTAAGCCAACAGTTGCATCATTGGCCTTGGATATAACTTACTCGTACAATAGTAGTGTCGTTACTGTCACATCTATTCTTCTGAATTTCCAGAACTTTCCCCAAACCGTGGATCACTCCCTTGTCAGTGGCTGCATTGGTGTAGTTTATGGGAGCCTCATTTACGTAGAGCTGTAAACAAGAGGGTTAAACGTGAGTTTGATTGTAGTAATTTCAAGAGAAATAGGGAAGATAGGGATCGGAGGCTACCCAGATCACCACAACCTAGGCGGTATTCCAGCACTCACCCGGAAGTAGCACACTGTGGTGGAAAGGGCTCTCCTAAGCGAGGAGAGTCTAAGTAACAGTCTCACATCTAGCACCATCTAGTTGTGTGACCATGGGCCAATGGCTTCCTCTCTGAATCTCAGTTTCCTCTTTTGTAAAAGGAAAAGGCTGTTCCAGATAATCTCTAAGGTGTCTCCCCACCCCAAACGTTAGTGGGTTTATGACGATTTGAGGAATTCTGAATCATGATTGTTAGGTGAGTCCCACTGGCAAAATGGCACCGTGGACGTGCTCAGCTGTGCTGTGGACTGGTGCTCCCAAAGCTGGCATGTGGAATGAGACTCGCGGGCCTTGCAGTGCATCTCTATGGTTAATTTGCAAGCAACCCTCAGAAAGGCCAAGTGACGGGCATTTAAGAAAAAAAAAACAAACTGGCATTTTTTATGTTTTTGTCTGTGAAAAGTGTTCCACCAGATAGTATCATTTCCCAGTGTGTGGCGAATGCTCAGAGATTCTTCATTATACGCTGCTAACTCCAACTCAACTTTGAGCTATAACTTATTTATTTTGATTTTTTTAGGAGAAGATACCTTAAAGATTGAGTAATCTATTAATTAATTCATTGATATAACTAATACAACTGGAAACATATGGTTCTTTAAACAAATGGTGTGTGTGTAGGTGTGAGTTGGGAGAAGGGGAAATCTTTATTGTACTAAGAAAATGTTGTTTCTATCCAATAAGGGCTTTAAAATGATTAATAACATCCCCAGACTCCCCACAGCAGCAATATTAAAATGAGTCTCCTAAGTGCTGAAATTTGAACTCCCGTGGAATGTTGAAGTCCCTTATGATTTACTTAGAGTCAGGTGAATTTTCACTGGGTGTTGAGGTAAATCACGGCTAAGCTTCACAAAGGTGTTCTAGCATCTGTGTGGATTTGGAAAATGAGCAGGGGACCTTACTGGTGGTGTCAAATGGTGGTTGCAGCACAAATTCCCAGAATTCTGAGGTACTGAACAATGTAAAGCATATCAAAATGGCAGAACTTCTGATGCTGTAATACTGTTAATTTGGCATGAAAAAAGTCTGACTCATCTTCATGGTGAGATGTACTCAGGGAATTACGGGCTGCATTAAAATTTTTATTTGAGCACAAATTTACTCGATTAGAGAGCTTTTTCCTACAACTCCATTGTCCTAAGAGAAAGTAAATGAGTTATCAATAAAAGGAAAACTTTGTAAGGGAACTATTTGTTTATTGTAAGATAAAGCCTCTATTGTAAGATTGCTGTAGATCAAAGGATTTCCGAGCAAATGGAAAATGAATATGACACAGTTGAAATTGATTCAACTAAATGCAATAATAACTTCATCTCTCTGTGATGAAATAAGAAATGATACAGATAGGTGTGTCATGGCTCAGCCGGTTAAGCGTCCAACTTCGGCTCAGGTTATGATCTCATAGTTCATGGATCTGAATCCCATGTCCAGCTCTCTGCTGTCAGCACAGAGCCCGCTTTGGATCCTCTGTCCTCTCTCTTTGTCCCTCCTCCACTTGCACATGCTCACATACTCTCTCAAAAGTAAATAAACATTTTTAAAAAGTTATATGGATAAAAACAAAAAAAATAAGTTCTTTACCAATCAAAAGTTGTTTTACTGGAAAAAATAAGAAAATGTATTTAAAAGGATCTCTTCAAAGTTATTATTCAATAGGTGGGATTATTTGTAGGAGTCAGAGGAGAATATTTGGAGTTAGATTATTCTGTAAGACTTAGGGTCTTTTTTTTTTCTTAACCCAAGCAGGTTAAAACAAAATGCACACAAAAATTAACTTGTTCAAAGACAATATACCATTGAGAACATTGCTTTTAAGATTGCACTTTTTATTTTTTTAAGTTTATTTATTTATTTATTTTTGAGAGAAGAGAGGGGGGAGAGCACAAGCAGGGGAGTGGCAGAGAAAGAGGGAGACACAGAATCTGAAGCAGGCTCCAGGCTCTGAGCTGTCAGCACAGAGCCTGATGCAGGGCTCAAACTCACAAACCGTGAGATCATGACCTTGAGCCGAAGTTGGATGTTTAACCAACTGAGCCACCCAGGTGCCCCAGAATTGCATTTTTTAAAAGAACCGAATAATATTATTGTTCAAAAATGTCTGTGATTAAACTTTCTTCCTTTTCATAGCATGCTTAGTTCATCTTAAACAATAGTTTTTCTTAAAATTTTTTTTCACGTTTTTTAATTTGTTTTTGAAAGACAGAGAGAGCGTGAGCAGGTGAGGGACAGAGAGAGAGGGAGACACAGAATCTGAAGCAGGCTCCAGGCTCCAAGCTGTCAGCACAGAGCCCGACGTGGGGCTCGAACTCACAAACTGTGAGATCATGACCTGAGCCAAAGTCGGCCGCTTAACCGACTGAGCCACCAGGAGCCCCTTTATTAGTTTTTCTTAGGAAAATTTTTATGAGAATCACCCTGTGAGTTTCTTGCTGAATTTTCATAAAGTGATCCTCTTCCTTGATGTTTGAAATATGTAAATAGAATTTAAATATTTAGTCTCATCAATTCTTTTTCATGCATTCTGAACACTTTGAAATATTTAGGGGTTGGGTGAGGTAAATACTGGAACACCCGTGTGGGGGTCAGTCGGTCCGAGGACCGCAGTCTGTACGATCAGGCCATCGTGATGTTATTCATTTGGCTGCTGGAGCCCACAAGTCACTTGGCCCCCTCAGCCAGTGCCATGTCCTGGGAGTTGGGGTTTGCTGCCACGTCCCCTATTATCTTAGAGACTGCTTGGGGACCGTCTGTTGGGTTTGTTAGGAATCACTGTCAAAGGGCACCTGTGATGGCTGGAATTCAAATGCCATGATTAGTAAAGCCACTCTGATTATCCCAAGGCTGGCAACAGGGAGGGTGCGCAGGAGCTTGACAGTCTGTTTTTTCTTTATGATCAAACACGGGCAACTGTCTTCTGTGGATAAGGCGGAGGAAGCTCTGGTGAGATTTTTTCTAACATGGAAGTGATGGTGGATGGGAGGTAAGGCACTCATTCCTGTTTTTTTGCTTTTTGTTTTATGTATTTATTTTGACAGAGAGAGAGAGAGAGAGAGAGGCAGGCAGAGAGAGAGGGAGACACAGAATCCCAAGCAGGCTCCATCCTGCCAAGGCAGAGCCAGACGCAGGGCTCCAACCCACCAAACCCATGAGATCATGACCTGAGCCGAAACCAAGAGTCGGATGCTCAACCGACTGAGCCGCCCAGGCGCCCCTGCTTCCCGGGTGTTAAGTCAAAGGGTCGCACCTGGTCATTGCGGAGGAAGAAGCCCACGAGGAAGGAGAAGCCCAGCATGGTCTCCCGGTGCATGCCGTCGTGCAAGTCATTCTTCAGGAGTTTCTCCTCTAAGACCACGTGATACCGGAGCACGTCCTCCTCCTGGGCAACACACACAACTAAAAGTCCACCCGTAGGTCGGCCTGTCCCCAGTCACATACCGGGCTGCGCCCACGTGCCAGGCACCTTGGGGGTCACAAGAGCAACAGCTTGTTGCACTGTGAGTTTTTGCCAAGGCGCCATGACTCATAGTATTTAGATGTTAAATACTAACGCTGAGCTGCAGTACCTCGGACTTGACCAGTCTTCCATGAGGGATGGTTGGGAGCTCCTGAGGTGACTCTAAATCCCAGACTGAGGGCATGAAGATTGAGGGAGGGTTTTAGAGAGGATTTCTTTGAAGAGATGGGCTGTGAAGAGAGGGTCCCCACACCCCAGGCTACCCTTCGCCTCAGGGGTCACAAGAGGAGATTTGATGGGATGTTTTGAAGAACGTGATCTGTGTCCCCTGCGGAGAGGGTGACCTTTGGGACCGGGTTATACTCAGACCTGAGCGATCTCATGCCACATCTGGCTGGCAGGCTGACCCACTGAGAAGGGAGGAGGGTGGACAGGCCAGCACTCCCAGTGCTGGCGTGGGACAAGAGAGGATGTGTGTCCTGTGGACCAGCTGTGTGGTAGGGTCTGAGCGAACTGGGGCCTTAGGTCCCAGACGGGCTCCCCCCGGGGGAAAGCTGGAGGTGGGTTCTGGATGCTTAGGGTCTGAGGAGGAGATACATGGCTACAGCAATAGGATGCATGCACACAGGTCAAGGGGACAGCAGTCAGAGACCACTGGTGATGGGTGGTGTCTGCAAAGGACCCACCAAAGTTGGGGGTGGGGGGAGGGAGAGAGATCGCGTGCTTTGAAACCCTGGCCTGGCCCAGAGAGAGCAATGGCATCTCAAGATGGTACCGTTAAGACCCTTCCTATTCTTTCCGTTCTCCTCCTGAGAACTCCAAACCCACCCTCCAAGCTCTGCTTTTGTGATGCCGGGGCCTCGACTGCAGTCCACAGTTTTCCTTTGCCCGGGCTCCTGTTAGATTCTGCCAGTGGAAAGTACTAGAAGGAGACTGTGAGGCCTATTCGAGCAGAAGGAGGGAGAAGGGATTTCCTCATCCTGTTTGCCTCCTGTTCCTATGGGCATCCCCCAAGCCCCGCTCTGCACCCCAGAGTGGCAGCTGGGTCTGGAGGGCGGTTTCCCAGGCATCCGCACCTGCCAGGCAATACCTTGTGCTACAGCCTGGGTCTGGGACTCCCAGGGACCCTCCTCCAGGGTCAGAGATGCCAGATGAGCAGCGCCCCCTCCGCAGAGGTCTGAGTTACAGCTCTGAGAGGCTCTTCCTCTGCATTTCTCTACGTTTTAGCAATTCTAACCTCTTCCTTTTGTTCTTCCAGCCTTTCGGATCTAGATGCTTCCTGCAGCTGCTACCTCTGTGACTTCCCTCTCCTTCCTTTTAACCTTTGAGTTATATTTACACAGCTTTGTTCCCACTCAACAATTCATGATCGTAAACTCTCTCCGGTACGGCTTCTGTCTCCTGATGGGCCCTGGTAGATTCAAGAACAAGTCCCCTCCTCCAGTTTCCTGCCTGGACAAAGTCCCAGCAAGGAACAGTGAGAGAAGATGGGATTTTAAATCCAATTCGACATGTTGATTATTACTGGAACTTTTTTTAACTTAATTGAGATGGTGTTTGTGACTTCACATGATCCTAGAACTTTTGGGGGAAACAGAAAGGTTGTGGGATTGCCTTAAGTTTCATCCCAGGGCAGGAAAAGAATATTTTCCACTGGACACATTCAAAGGGACTGGGGCAGGGCAGGGGCGATCCCAGGATCCTCATCCCATCCCAGGAGTCCTGCTTTTTCAACGTACCAGTCACAAAAATCTAGGACAGAGTCCCTGACTTCACGGAGTTTATAATCTACTTGGAGAGCTAAGGGTCGCTCACTTGAAAGGACAATTCACACCATATAGATACCGAGGGGGTGTGCAAATGGTCTGAATTCAGAGGCAAGAGATTTTCCGAAGGCTTGGGCGGCCAGGGCCAGCTTCCCTGAGGAGGTCAGGTGGACTTGAAGAATAGGTAGGGAGATTCAGGCGGTAGTAAAGGCAGAAGGGTAGTGTGTGTGTGTGTGTGTGTGCGTGCGTGCGTGTGCGCGCGCGTGCATGTAGCCCCGGATGTTAGGAATCAGGGAGGACAGAGGTGGGAGAAGAGGATGAAGACAACACCACCCACTTTCTCTTCATCCCTGCCGTAGACATCTCAGCGGCCCGGGACCAGAGAGGCAGGACAGGGAAGGAGGATGACCATGAGGATCCTTCCAGGTTCCTGGGACACCTGCATCCTCGTGTATAAGGGCCCAAGTGTGTGCTGCCATGGCTATGAATGAAACATGCAAGTGGAGAAAGTGTAAGTGCTGGTTTACATTAAGTATCTGCACATGGACAAGGAAGTTTTGATGAAAGAGTGAGGTTGTACACAACTGACGGGTTGAAAAATGTTGAGTCTGAGTGTTCAGAAAATAATTTTCCTGGTTATCATTCCCAATACCTACTAGGGTTGCGATCTTCTTCTCCCGGATGTAATTCTCAATGGCGTCGTTGTTTGGAGCAAACACTGTATACGCATTAGCTGTCTCGATTGCACTCGCCAGGTTATATTGCTGTGATGGAGGGAGACAAGAATGCGTGAGAGACCATCCCCAGGTCACCTGAGTGAGTGGGTCGCGCGGAAAGTGTGGTACCTACAATAATGTAGCCCCGGAAGATGGAATAGTCAGGCATCTGGTCCAACCGCGTGAGCAGGTTTGGTAGGGATCCAGATAGACTTCTTCGGGGAACCAGCACCTGGGGAAGGAAGCCCGCAAACTCTGTTAGCCTGTGTCTGTAGGGCTTGCTGCCCTCCTGTATGTAGGTTCATGTCACATGACAATATGCAATTACGAGTGCCTCTGTGTGTTTTAAAAAGGGCACCATTTCCTCTGACAGTTGGTGATACCAAACAGGAGTGCACAGCCTGGGGAGTGAAGTGGGCGGGGTTTTAGCCACGTGTCTTTATGCATGGCACAACTTGTACAAATGTTCATGGTGGCCCTGATGAAGGGGACCACAACGTCCAAGGGCAGGTATAGGAGGCACTTAGGGAGCCAGTGCAGCCCCGAGTCTAAGCAGAGACCTTGAACCAGTTGACAGGCATCCAGGAGTCTTTTGTGGTCATGTAACTTCTTCCTCAATCCAGTTACTTAACCATGAGGAAACTTAGTTGTCTTGTTTTAAAAAAAAATGTTTATTTATTTGTTTATTTTGAGAGAGAGCAAGCATGAGCAAGGGAGGGGCAGAGAGAGAGAGGGGAGAGAGAATCCTAAGCAGGCTCCACATTGTCAGTGCAGAGCCTGATGTGGGGTTGAAACTCACGATCTGTGAGATCATGACCTGAGCTGAAATCAAGAGTCAACGCTTAACTGACTGAGCCACCCAGGTGTCCCTTATTTGTCCTATTTGTGAAGTGAGGACAGTCATGTCTATTTTCTTAGGGCTGTTGTAAAAATCAAATGAGAGAATGTGACATTCTGTACAGTGCCTTGTCAATCATCCCAGTTATTACTGTGTACTGGGCTGTCAATCATCCCAGTTATTACCGTGTATGAGGCTGGGTGCTCGTGCTGCCAAGGGAAACAGAGATGCAGCCCCGTCCTCAGGACCTGCCATCACGTGGGGGGCCCGGGCTATACCACGAGGAAGAACCATCAGGATGAGAGAGGGCATAGTGTGCCAAATGGGTTCTACACCAAATATCCCATGGGGTGACAGAGGAAGGAGAAAGGAATAAAACCAACATCTGCGGAGGGAGGGCCTGCTGGCCATCGAGAGAGAGAGAGAGAGAGAGTGTTACTTAATTCTTACTGGAGAAGAAAAGGAGGCTCAGATTGGTTATGTAGCTTGCCCAAGGTCACATAGCTAGCAATATGCTGGTACCCATGATGTATAGCATCATTGATGATATGGGCTGCAGGGATCAAAGAAGGCTTCAAAGAGGAGGTGAGACCTGAACTGGCTCCATGATAATAACACTCAGTTCAGGGGATAGGCTGAGGTGTCACTGGACTAACAAGGTGTGGCCATCAGAAATGTAAACGAGAAGAGGTAATTTTATGTTTTCTAAAAAGGTTTTTAGTATTTTGGAAGGCCAGGATTGGAGAAGAAAAATACCCTCGCTAAGTAATATTTTCGTCGTAAACCCAGGGTGCCTGCATGGCCCAGTCGGTTTAGCGTCTGACTCTTGATTTCAGCTCAGGTCATGATCTCATGGTTCATGTGTTCAAGCCCCGCATCGGGCTCTGCGCTGACAGTGAGGCGCTTGCTTGGGATGCTCTCTCTCTCTATCTCTGCTCCTCCTGCCCCACCCCCCAGAGTAAATAAAGATTTAAAAAATAAAGAAGTCATAAACCCAGCATATTTCTGTGCAAGTGATGGAATCACTTGCTCAGAAATGTTTTTCTTAATGGCTCTTGGTAATACAAGGGAATTGCAAAGTTTTTGCAAAATAACGCATCCAGAAGTCTTAAAATTGCCTTATTTTTCTGAACAGAAATAGTTGACCTTTTCTGTAAATTAAAATTAAAAGTATATAAGTGCCAAGTGAGGATAATTTTAGTTAACATGCTATTAGTTAATTGTCTTTTCCAATCTCCCACCTTTCAAAAGTTCCCAATGTACCCTAACTTCCCACCTTAATTTTCAATGAAAATCCTAATATAGTAACTGCAAATTATAGGATAGCTTAAAATCCCATTTCCAGCTATGCTTTTTTTCCATTGCATACCTTTGAGTATTGTTGAATTGTGTCTTAGAAGAAAATGAAAATTTCAAAATACCTTTTCTACCCTTTTCCATTTTTTTCTAGGGCCTTCCTTACCCCCATCTTTCTAGGGTGCAATAATGCAGAGAGGAAAAATATACATAACCCTTTGCCTCTCCTCCAGTTCTTGATTAAGATATTCCCATAGGTTAGAAATACAATCTGGGTAGCCACCCTTAATGTAGGGCGCATGGCAGAATACAGCCTGAATAAACAGGCTGAGTCTGACCGAAGGAACAGAGCCTCTAAATAGTTTTAACATAAATGTCGTGGAGCATGACGCAGGTTACTTTATGTTAAAGATAGGCTCCCTCCCCCTGCAAAAGATACTGTACAGGAGGATAAATAAATGGAGTAAGAAGAGATGCTGGATGTGTGGGACATTTCAAGTTTGTACCTTGTTGATGATGTGTATCACTCCATTTGTGGCTGCGTTGTCACCGTCAATGACAGATGCACCTTCGATTGTGATATTCTGTAAATGCAAGCCCAGCGGGAAGGTGAGTCACCACAGAGTCGTACATCCAGGGATTGAAAGTATTCCTGGGCTTTCCACTTCTTGAGCAGTAGTGACTCACACTTTTGATTATGACCCCAAGCCAGAAATGTCCTTAAATTGTGACACACGAGACATCACACACACACATACACACACACGCACACAATCAAAATGAAGTGATACTTTCCTCTCCTATTTGGGAGGCCCCAGAATACCAATTCTTTTCTTCTCTATTTCATTCAACGAGTGCTGGTTGAGGCTCACCAAAGTGATCCTGCAGTTTGCAAAACACTGTAGACAGTGTTGTGGGTTGAGTTGTGTCGTCAGTATTCATATGTTGGAGTCCTAACCCCTCTCACCTCAGAATGGGACCTTATTTGGAAATACGGTCTTTATAGAGGCAATCACATTAAAATGAGGTCATTACGGTAAGTCCTACTTCAAGAGGGTTGGTGTCCTTGTAAGAAGAGGAAATTTGGACATAGCTGTACAGGAGAATGCCGTGTGAGTGTGAAGAAGGCCATATCCAAGCCAAGGAGAGAGCCTGGAACAGCCCCTTCCACGGCCCTTGGGAACCAATCTTGCTCACACCTCACTCTTGGACTTCTGGCCCCTAGAACCGTGAGACAAAATTCTCTGTTGTTTGAGCTACTTGCTTTGTGGTGTGTGGTTATAGGAGCCCTAGCAAACTAATGCAGATAGTAACTGACTTTCCTGATCAGCATCCAGCTATAGAGTATTAATTACCCAACATACCCACTCACCCAGTCATCAACCAACTGTGACACGACTGGGCTCCATTCTCTCTACTTTCCTTTGTTCTTCTCCCCACCATTACCCTTTATTTAAAACCCCTTCTGGGACCCTAGGTGCAGAAGGGGACTTGTCTCACCCTGAGCAGCTCCCAAGTTACATCAGCAGCATCCCTGAAGAAAACATTCCGGGCCACCTTGCACATCTCTTTTGGTTAAAGGGAGATGTTTCTATCAGACCTAAGAACTCATTAAAACTGTGTCTTTGGTGGTTAGTTCCTCCAGGTCAACGGTCCCGATTGATTTGTCTCTGAATGTATAGAACCTGTGATAAGCCTGCCCAGGATGGGTGTTCAGTAAATGCTTGCTAAGAGAATCAACTAAAACACTGATGGCAGGGGCGCCGGGTGGCTTAGGTGGTTAAGCATTTGACTTGGGCTTGGGTCATGATCTCGCGGTTCGTGGGTTCAAGCCCCACATTGGGCTCTGCTGACAGCTCAGAGCCTGGAGCCTGCTTCGGATTCTGTGTCTCCCTCTCTCTCTCTCTCTTCCCCTTCCCTTCCCTTCTCTTCTTTCTCTTTCTCTCTCTCTCTCTCTCTCTCAAAAATAAACATAAAAAAATTAAACACTGATGGAAACAACCACATTGATATGTGTGTGTAATGCACTAGAATTATAATAATATGTAAAGACTCTATGGACTGTATGCAACTCTTTTCTGCTTTCTAAAAAGAATGGTCTGATGAAGTACATACATTCTGGTGATTCTAGGCATAGACCCTTTTCACAGTGCTCATGCTGATGAGTAGGAAGCTAAAAATGTTTTAGATCAGTAATTCTAAACCAGTTTTGACTGTGGCCCATGGTCCACTGATGTGGCAGTTCCCAGTTTCCAGTTGAATCATCATTTTCATCTTGTGCAATCCACAGAAAGAGCTTTATACCACTGCCCTATGCAGCAGGGCAGCTGAACTTCCTGTTGGAAGACGGAATCCAAGTCCTGACACACTGCAGTAAGTGCCGGAAGGTGAGCTCTCAGGCTTTGGCACTGCCCTCGCTCCACATAGCAGGTACTCAGTAAATATTTGTTGACCCACCCCAACCCAATATAAAATTATAGTAATCTGTAATGACTCAATTAGTAGGTTACCAGTAGCCAGCTTTTAGTTAACCATATACAAATAACCAAAGTTGCGAAGTTTCATTAACATTTACCCAGGACAATGGAAAGGTTTGCCTTTCTGGATCAGTTTGTGGTCTGTTGGGAAAAGCCAGGTGCCAACCAGTGGGTGGAGAGCCACATTTTATAGGATCATACTACAGAGTAAGTGTGTGGGTATGTGTGTGTGTGTGTGTGTGTGTGTGTGTGAATGTATGCTGACGGTTGTTGAAGCTGGGTGATGCCTACATGGAAGTTCTATTCTTGGTCTATTTTAGCTCATGTTTGGAAATTTCCATAACACAGAAATTTTTAAGAGTGCAGCATGATCATAGATGACACATCTTCACTAAAGAGACAAGTCACAGCCCTCTCTTACCCCATCTGCCTTTGCCAGGTGAAGGAAGTTGCCCTGCAAAGATGTTGCCAGCATATCGGAAGGTGACACAGCCTGCAGGTCTGCCATTCTGTATGTGCCTGGTAGCACATGGTGTCTAAAACAACAGTCCATAATGGCTACAATGAAATATCAGTGCATGAGGCAGTATCATTGGGTAATTAAGAAAATACATTCTGGAACCAGACTGCCAGGTTCAAACTCTTCCCCTGCAATTATCAGTCATGAAACCTTGGGTTAGTTACTTAATCACCCTTGCCTCAGTTTATACATCTGTAAAATAGGTCTAATTTTAATGCCTATCTCATAGGGTTGCTGGGAGGATGAACTGAGTTATACCTAAAGCAGTTAACACAGAGTTGGTTGTCAATAATGTTAACTATTATCATCCTGGGGTAGGAGAGTTCTAGAACATGTTGAGTTCCACGGATCTCAAGGACCATGTGACTTCCCTCCACTGAACTTCGTTCACACTGATGCTAATAAGATATCATGAAGAATTAAATACATAATACCTACTTTATTAGGGCTGGAATATTGTTCTTGGACAACCAAAAGTCTTTTTCATCTTGGTCCATGTTCTCAGTAGCTTGCGGGGAGGGCACGAGGACAGTGAGGTTTGAGGCGGCTGACAGCATGGCTTGTAGAGAAGCATTCTGAATCACAGGAGGGAAGGACAATAGTCCTGATTCACATTAGAGGACAAACAGGGCTGAATGCTTGGCAGAGATGACAATTTCCCATGTGAAGTAATTTTAGGGATACTGGAAAGGTCCTACGGACCCCTTTCCCAAATCCATCCTGCCCTCTGTCTGGTGCCCCCTATTCTCTTATGAGATGCATTCTTCTTTTTTAAATATGTGAGCTTTGTCAAAAGGCACATTTTCCTGATCCTCCAGTCAGACTTTGAGTCACGATCAGTCATTTACTCTTTAGTCTAAACAAAGAATCAGAGCATCATCTTGATGATCATATATGTGTGGGTGTGTGTGCACATGTATGTTCAGAGAACCTTGGGAACCTTTGGATGCCCTTGGAATAAGGATGCTGGGAAGGTTAGGGAAGGGTTTCAGCATGGGGGACACACTGGAGGCCTGAAATCAAACTTAACCTACTTTTCGTTCTTCCTTAGAGCCAGTTCTGGGTAGAAGTGGTGCACTTAGGTTTAACAGCTGCTCCCAGGAAAAACAAACAAAAAGCCTGCATTTATCGTGTTTCCTGATTTCTGTGGTGTATATTCTCCCACTGTGGCTGATTTCAAGCATTGAAAGTGAAGTTGGGGATGATACGCTCTTGTGTATTGGGATGGGCTGGGTCCACTACACCACCAAGCAAGCTTACACATGTGGGGCTAGTCTCTATGGAAATCAGAGTGTATAATGGGACTCTTAGTCCCTGCTCTTCCATATGGGGCCTCTCTGCCCCACCCAGTAAGGAGCTGTCCTGGAGTGGTGCTGACCAGGCATTGCCTATCTTGGCATGTGTCCACTCAAAGGTGATAAACCACTGGTTGTGATGGGACCTTGGTCCACTCATGCAAAGATGACAGAGATTCAGGCAACTGGTACACTGGGGATTGGATTCTTCATTATAGAACTTTCCAGGGGAGAAGAAGAAGCACTTCTAGGCATGTTGGGCTGAGAGCTAAGCACACATGGATTGCCCCAGATTGCAACTATGAATACCAAACCCAACTGGTGAGTTGCAATAATGATATGTTGACTTTTCAAAAAGACCTCTTGATGCGTGAAGCTATATGTATATATTTGAATTGGTTGAAAAGTTGACCCCTCTAGCTTAACCTAGACCGGAAGTTCTTAGCCCTGGTTTCATGTTAGAATCACCTGGGAAGCTTTTACAATGCACCCATGCCCAGGGTAAACCTCTGACCAATCAAATCAGAGTGTGTGCAGGTGGGAGCCTCGGCATGGCTAGTCAAACAACTTATTCCATGTGATTCTAAAGTGCAGTCAGGATGGAGAGCCACTGCTCTAGACGATTGCCTTCCCTCCTTCCTACCACCTTCCCTCCTTTCAGTTTTCTGTTACATGCATTCCAAATTTCTAAAATTATATACATTTCCTACATTCCAAGAAAGGTACTCACATTTATCCACTGGTTAAATATAGCTGCCGCAGAGAGAAATGACAATTCCTTATTCATGTCATGCAGGGGAGGGAGGGAGAGATGAGAGAAGGAACAATGAATGAGAAGCATAATCACAGTGCATGTCTGAGTAGCACGCACTGAGCCTTCCTATGGCCGGGCTCATTTCTGTTGCCAGCGTGAATGGGGGCCCCAGCTGGCTGAATTTCCACCTTGCCAGAGCTGTGCATTTCTTTCATGCTTAGTGGCTCCATTGTCCTCTATAAAGAAGTAGTTCCAGAAACTTCAGATGGAACAACCCCCTGAAGTTCTTCCAAATCAGATTTTAGTTGTTAAGAACATGGCACCCAACCTTATGGATGGTCACAGAGCTCAATGGCAGCCCCCTTTCAGAGCCAACCTTGAGTAGTGGCTTGGGAGGCAGGCCCCAACCGCCCCGCTTTTCACTCTGGTTTGGTCATTTCCTAATTCCTTAGGCGAGTTACTTAGTCTCTCTGGGCCTCAATTTTCTTGTCTGTAAGATGGGGATAATAAAAGCTCCAACGGATAGGTTGATGTGAAATTTGGAGGACTTATGTTTTAAAGTGCTTAGAATAGATGCGCGGTAAGTCTTAGCCACTTCTACTTGCCATTTCTCTACCGTGGAATGTATTAATGAACATATATATTGAACCGCCACAGTGGGCACGAGGTTGGAGTGAAGGGCGGGTAGAAGATATGAAAAGAAAAGATGTCTTCTGCTCTCACACAACGTCGTACACTTGTCTGGGGGAAGTTAAGACTTGAAAGACAGCACCATTCGGTCAGTGATGTGTGCAGGTGTAGTAGGGGAAACTCTGGCCCTTGAGTTGAAAAAGACTGGGTTTATTTCCTGAGTCAGCCCTTTACTAGCTGTGTGATCTTGGGCAAGTCACTTAACCTCTCTGAGAACTGGAGTGTCTTGTCTCAAAAATGAATATGATGATGCCTCGCTGCTGGGGTTATGAATGTCCCATAACTATTTTATGTGACATTTTAAAATTAATGAACACCATGAAAATGGCAACAGCAGTTATCATACGCAAATGTACACAGAGGCAATATAAATCTTAGAGGTGTCTCAATTCCTTTTGGAAAGTAGTTGAGGTTATTAAATGAGTTAGTAAATGATAGTTAGTCACTATCACTATCAGATAGTGAATCAGTAAACTGACAAGGTCAAGAGCTGGGATGCATGAGTAATCCCCTGAGGGGGTGGCTCCAAGGGAGAGGAGGGTACAGGTGGGATATGAGTTGATGGCAGAAAGATGAGAGGGAAGGCTGGGTCTGTGGGAGAGGGGAGCGGAGCTGGTAACCCAATGGCCGGGCTCAGTGAGTGGAGCCTGTGTAGATATGCCTGGAGTGCCAGGCTAAGGATTTGGACCTCATCTTGCTTTCTGCTGAGGAGAGGGGCATTGTGAAAGCAGACTTTGGGTGCTTAGGTTTTAGGACATGTGGCTCAGGGGCAGTGAGAAAATGATGGGTCTACACTCCATGATCTGGGTATCAGGAGCTCCCAGCCCGACAGGGTGAATAGAAGGAACAGTGTGAAGTGAAGGGTAGGCAGGACCCTGAAGAGGCAGGGAGGCCAAGGGCTGGATGGGTGGTTGGCTAAGGGGAACACGGGCTGGGGCGAGGCTTGGGTTGGGAAGGGTGCAGCCCTGGGGATTGTTGGACGAGTGGTCTCCACAGAGAGGAGGGGCAGGAAGCAAAGTGCAGGGAGTTGAACAAAACTAAGTGAGAACGTTTATCAATTTATTTCTCATTCAGCAACTCTTTGTAAACACCGGGAGCGAAGTAGGGAATTGGACAAAGATCTGCCCTCAAGAGTTTATATTCCTGAGGTTGGGGAGACAGACCACGTCTTGAGCAACGACAGTTCGGTGTGATGTGCGCGGTCCTCTCTCTGGGTACTCTGCCCTGGTGGCTAAGTGCATGAGCTCTGTGCCTAGACAGCCTCGGGCTGGAGCCCTCACTCTGCTGCTGAGAGCCTGGGGGCAAGTTTGCTTAGATTCTCACCTAAAGAGTGTATCAGGGGCCAGTTAGCCCTTCATTAGGGAAGTTTGTGAATGGAAAAGGTAGATTGGCAAGAAAAGGAAGGCCCCCTGTTTGGTACATAGAAGGAACCACATGAAAGTGAGCTGTCTGCTGCCTGTAGAAGATTCGTGGCCCACGGAACACATACACCTTCTGCGCGAAGCAGCTTGCTTCCGAGGTAATTTCCTGGAGCAGATGATTGGTAGAGCACTTTAAAGGCACCCTAGCGAAGAGATCTGTGTAGTTTCTAAGAGAGTTTTTTGTCTTTATTATTCTGCACAAGAGTTCGTCTTAGCTCACTTACCACAGCTGCATTTCCATAGCACAGAAGCCCATCTCCTTCATAACCCTCTTGGCAAATGCAACTCCAGAGGCCAGAAGAAGTAAACTGACAGGTGGCCTGATAAAACAAAGAAAAAGAAAGAATTTGCTTTCCTCACAAAAGATTTGCCTCGAGTTACATCTGTGAGCCCTCCGGTTCCATCTAAGGTGAGGACCTGCCACATTGGGTTGGGAAGATGATGGGAGTGACCTGCAGACCCCCTGCTCTATAGCAGTGAAAGGCTCCTGTCTACATGTTTGGTGCCTCGCTGTTGGGGTTATGAAGTCACATGCATCCATGGAGGAGAAAGCACTTTAAAACTATTAAACACCATGAAAATGGCAACCACGGTTATCATATGCAAATGTGCACAGAGGCAATAAACCTTAATCACAATTACATTCTGTCTTTTCATCCCTCTCAGATTGGGCCTATGAGAGCACAGGACACCCAGTGAATTTGAACTCCAGATCAACAAATACGTTTTAGTATAAGTATGTCCCATGTAATGTTTGGGGCATGCTAGTGCTGAAGAAGGATTCACTGGGGATCTGAAATTCACACTTCACTGGCTGTCTGTACCGATTTTATCTGGCAACTCTACGTTGCTGCTTCCATGCTTTGGAATGGAGCGAAAGTAGCAATAACTTCCCATGTTTGGAATGTCAGGACTTGGTTGGGCTTAAATGAAGGAAGAGTGTTGGATCTCCTTCTGATCGATGAAGGGCTCACATGATTTTTGGGAAATAGATACTGTGGGGTATCTTTTCTATTTTTATTCTTCTTTAAAAAATTTTTTTTTACATTTATTTATTTTTGAGAGACAGAGAGAGACAGAGCGTGAACAGGGGAGGGGCAGAGAGAAGGGGAGACACAGAATCTGAAGCAGGCTCCAGGCTCTGAGCCGTCAGCCCAGAGCCCGATGCGGGGCTCGAACTCACGAAACGTGAGATCATGACCTGAGCCAAAGTCGGACGCTCAACCGACTGAGCCACCCAGGCGCCCCTCTATTTTTATTCTTTAAAAACTACCCTGCCCCTACCCTGGTAACCATGTTCCCAATATGTCACCACCCTCCCTGGCCATCATTGACTGGCTCATACGTGGACACCTGGACCCTGCTGGGCTGGTCAGATCCTTTCTTCTATGGGGGTGGAGGGTGACATTGATCTAAGAAAAGGGAGCTGTGTACCCCAGGGTGCAAAGAGAAGCATTAAACATTGGGAGACGGGGGGGAGAGAGAGAAAGAGAGAGAGAGAGAGAGAGAGAGAGAGAGAGAAAGCAGATGCACAGAGGCTGCCTTGATCTTGGTGTCTTCACATTTTGATTCTGGGTCCTTGGGAAGTCTGCTTGTATTTCTTGCCATGGACCTACCCTAGGGTACTCCCAGAAAATTCCTTTTTGCTTAAGTTGGTTTGTGTGGATTCTGTTCCTGGCATTCAAAAGCACTGTGACTAAGGTGCTGTCTTCATTGTTCTGATGTCGGGTGCCTAAGGATGCTCTTTTGAAAGCTTGCTCTTCCATAATTTAGACCCAAGGCACAATCTACCCTTGAATGGGCATTGTCACCAATAATTTGTGGTAAACTCTGTTTTGACATTCAACATGGGAGTCCAGTTATCTTGTTGATTCAGAATTGCCAGATTTAACAGATTAAAAAAATACCAAGTTAAAGATGAACTTTAGGGAGGGTATGAATAAGTTTTAGTATAACTTTGTCCTCCATAATCTTTGCAACATATTTGTGCTGTAGGATTGTTATTTATTTGAAATTCTGATTTCACTAGGCACTCTGTGTTATATGTTTGTTCTTCGAAGACTTGGATTGGAGCGAAATTTGTAAGAACTACTCACATTTTGCTTGGGGACTCTCTTTAGGGGGAGAAAAGATTTTGTTCATTAGTAGGTCCAGATAAGAAATAATCTAGCCTTCTTTGTTTCTTAAGTCACTTTTTTTCTTTTTAAAGTAAGGCTAAAGAAAATGAAGTAACTCACCAGTGGGTGACATTTCCCTGTTTGTTCCAAGCACGAAGTGACTGCTTCACAGTCAATCCCATTGCCTCGAAATCCTTCCTTGCATTCACACTCATTCTGTAATTCCAAGAACAAAGGAGATAATTGAAAACAACTGCCTTTCATGCCTTGCCATCACATGGCCTGAAAAATGAATCCTGGAAATTGTAGCTGTTTGGCCTTCTGAGAAAACAGAACGAATGTCTTCCATTTGTTATACTTAAGATTCCAGAGCTTTTGGTCTGCACATTCTATGTTACATTTCCCAATCTGACTGTTCCTTGTTACTTCCTTTTTAAATTCATCATCCCAGAAGGGCCATATGTGATATAAGACAACCCATTAAATTGTGGGAAGAAATGAATAGAATTTCTACTTAGGAATTTTTATCTTTAACAATATAACTATTATTTGCTATGTGTGCATTATAAGGTAAATATGTGTATCTTAGATGCAAGTGTATGTGCACAGAAGCACCTAAATACATCTTTACGTGGCAGGCAATATTTTATAAATGTGGGTGTTTAATCTCCTACACTTAGTATTGGGGTAGCGCCCCCCTGCACCTCTACCCTGACATATTAAGCCAAACATGGTTTGTCTATTTATTTATTTGTTTGTTTATTTTAAGGTTTATTTACTCACTTTGAGAGAGAGAGAGAGAGAACCAATGGGGAAGGGGAATAAAGAGGTAGGTACAGAGGATCCAAAGCAGGCTCTGTGCTGACAGCAGAGAGCCCAATGCGGAGCTCAAACTCACAAACCATGAGATCATGACCTGAGCTGAAATCAAGAGTTGCACGCTTAACCGACTGAGCTACCTAGGTGCCCCATGGTTTGTCTTTTTAAATAAATATTCATGGTAATTAAGATTTGTGCCTACTTGGAATATCTAAAAGTTTTCAAGCCAACTAGTAACTACTGTGGACAATACTAAATATGGTCTATTTTATTTTTTACATGGCATTATAAAAAAGACCTTTATCTTCCTCCATCTCCCTCATCAGGATGCCTTTAAAATTTGTCCACAGAAAGAAAGAGTAGAGAGGGGACAGATACTAATATGGGTTGAACTGTGTATTCCTCACCACCCCCAATTTATATGTTGAAATCTTGACCCCAGGACCCCAGAATGTAACTCTACTTGGAAATAGGATTGTTATTATATAGTTAGTTAAGATGAGGTCACACTGGATGTGGGTAGGTCCCTAATCCAGTAAGACTGATGTCATCATAAAAAGGGGGGATTTGGACACAGACAGGCACACAGGGAGAACGCATGTGAAGATGAAGACGGAGGTCAGGATGATGCATATATAAGCCAAGGAACTCAAAGATTGCCAGCAAGCTACCCAGAGCTAGGAGAGAGGCACGGAACATATTCTTCTTCACAGCCCTTCGAAGGAGCTGAATCTGTCTGCCCACACCTTAATCTTGGCCTAGTCTCCAGAACTGTGAGACAGTACATTTTTGTTGTTCTGTGCCACCCAGCTAGAGACACTTTATTACAGGAGCCTTAGCAAACGAATACGGATACCAAGATGTTTTTTTTTCTTTCTCAAATGCAACTTGGCATTTCAGGTGAGTGAGTCAAAATGAATGCAATTGCTTGCCAAATGCTCGGTGAGATGTAGGCGGTAGTGAGCTCTTCCAAGGAATAGGACTTTTCCATGGCTATAGTCACAGGATAGTCGTCCTCACCTCCCCAGAGCTGACTGGTTCCTAAGCAGTAGGATTCTCTGCTTCAGTCTCCCTTACCCAAGGTTAGGTGAGAGTGATCAACCGACTATAGAGTTCTACAGAAATGCAAAGTATGATCAGGTGGTGACTAAGAGCGGGGCTCTGGAGTCAGACTGTCTGGGTGTGAATCTCGCACCATGATTTATTTTCTATGTCATGGGAGCAAATTACTTAGCATCTCTGTGCCTCAACTTCCTCTTTGGTAAGATGGAATAATGCTGATACCTATGTGGCAACAAAAAAAAAAAATAAGCAAGTGGGACTACATCAAACTAAAAAGCTTCTGCACAGCAAAGGAGCCCATCAACAAAATGAAAAGGCAATCTGCTAAATGGGAAAAGGTATTTGCAAATCATGTGTCTAATAAGTGGTTAATATCCAAAATATTCAAAGAACTCATACAATGCAATAACAAAACAATAAACAATTCTATTTAAAAATGGGCAGAAGATCTGGATAGACATTTTCCCAAAGATACTCAGATGGTCAACAGGTACACAAAAGGATACCCAACATCACTAGTCATCAGGGAAAGGCAAATCAAAAGCACAATGAGATGTCACCTCATACCTGTTAGAAGGCCTATTATCAAAAAGACAAGAGATAACAAGTGTTGGTGAGGATGTGGAGAAAAGGGAACTCATGCGCTATTGGTGGGAATGTAAATTGGTGCAGTCGCTATGGAAAACAGTATGGTGGTTCCTCAGAAAATTAAGACTAGAACTACTATACTGTCAAACAATTTCATTTTGGAATATTTATCCAAATTTGAAAAGATGTCTGCAGTGTCATGTTCATTGTAGCATTATTTATAATATAAGCCAAGATATGGAAGCAACTCAAGTGTCCATTGATAGATAAATGGAAAAAGATGTACACACACACACAAACATTGTGAAATATTACTCAGCCATAAAAAAGAATGAGATCTTGCCATTTAGAACAACATAGATGGACCTCAAGGGCATTATGCTAAGTGAAGTAAGTCAGACAGAGAAAGACAAATACCATATGATCTCACTTACATAGGGAATTAAAAAAAAAAAGCAGAAACAAAAACCTAAAACCAAAAGCAAGCCCATAGATAAAGAGAACAGATTGGTGGTTGCCAGAGGCTGGGGTGGGGATGGACCAAATGGGTGAAGAGTGTCAAAAGGTGAAAAAAAAATAGTACCTATGTCACAGGTTTGTTGTGACAATGAACCCATTCTCACTACTAAAAATATTAAAAAGCTGCAGTAAATTCCAGCCAAAGTACTTCTGTGTCTAGTGGGAAAAAGTCACCGCAGGAATTTTGTTCCACTTTGCTCTCTAGTGCATGGCACCTACCTGCCCAGGGCCCACGTACAAACAGGTGGCATTGACGTGGCAGCCGCCACTGCCGGGCAGCAGGCAGTTGTTAATTTCTAAGCAGTCTCTGCCATCCCCCGTCCATCCCTGCTGGCACACACACACATGGGTCCCCGTGCCGGTTTTGATGCATTCTGCCTGCAGGAGGAATAGAAGCAAAATCTCTGAAACCTCAGAGCCACATGATTCCAAAAGCAGAAAAAGGAGGTACATTCTAGAAACACATGTTTGCATGGAGTGCTATAGAAATAATCATTTCTATTGTGTACCCTATATGCACATTTGTACTGAGGTCCACAGAAAAAGTGAGATGATTTAAGGAACAGAATTGCTTGTTGTTGGCCAGCCAATGACCATCACCTTGAACATCACTGTCATTTACTGAGCCAGGACTGTTCTTAGTGTTCTGCTGGTATAAGCCATCATCTTGGGGAAGGTACTGTTACTGTCTCCGTGTTACAGGTAAGGAAAGCAGGCCTAGAGGAGTTAAGTGACTTGCCTCAGGTCACACAGCAACAAAACTTCACGAACCCAGGTCTGAAGCCCAAGCTCCTAACCAGGGTACCAACTCCACACCTGTTGGGATGACCACCGTAGGAGGCTGAAGGACAGTGTGAGAGGAGAAAGGTGCCAGGTATGTATGTTGTTGAGTGGGTGGGACTCGCCCAAGGGGCATCTGGTGGGGGTGGGGCAGGCCATTCATGCCTGATTTCATCCTCAGAGCCAGGACAGGTCACTGGAGGGGTTCCAGCATGGGAGAGGCGTGGTCTGATCCACCTGAAGCCACTGTGACTGTGGGTGGGCAATGAACACACGGTGGGTGGGCCCTTCCTGTGGGTAAGGAATGGAGGTGACTTGGGCCTGGTGGTGGTAATCAAAAGGTGTTCTGAAAGCAGTGGTGGGCGTGGGCTATACCCCTGGGCTATACCCAATAATAGAATTCAGGGCAAGTCACTTAATGTCCCCAAGCTTCAGTTTCTTCATCAGTACAATGGGGATAAGAACATCTGCTTCGTTGGGTTGGGGGTGGGGGAAGAGCAAACGAGATTAGGTGCATTCAAGTCGCTTGTAAACTGTAATATTTGAATCAGTAATTTATTACTAATAATCTCCAATATCTGATTCTCAGGCTGTGTTTTTAAGAGCCCAAAGACCCACGCTCCTGTGGTCCTGGGACGTGCCCTGCACATGTGACTTTGGGAAGTGGAGGCTCACGAAGGCATCGGCACCATGTTTAAAGCTTCAGGGATCCAGCAAATATGCTAAAATGAGACGCCATCAGACACTGCTGTTTTTGGTAAGGCCTTCCATCAGGATTTCCTAAAACACCAGGCCGCTTGGAAATCAAGGCCAACACTCACATTGGGGCTGCAGCCTCCCGGGGTTAATCCTGCGCAAGGGTCCATCTCGGAACAGAGGCTTCCGTCCCCTTCGTAGCCTGCTTTGCAAACACAGCTGCAAAGAAGAGTGAGAGCACAAAATCAGCCCCGGACATGGAAGCAGCCACTGCCCAGGAGAGAGTCGACCAACCAGGGGTGAACCGGTTCCCGGCCAGGCGCTTGGCAGTCTGCCCTCAGGCGGAGAGCCACAGTGTAGCCAGGTGGTCATGGGCACTTCGCTGGCGGGGGGAGGTCTGCAGTGCCACCTCTCAGCTGCCGTGTGACCTTGGATGAGTCCCTTAACCTCTGGGAGACTTTGTTTCCTCCTCAGGAATGTGAGTCTAAAATCTCGCTCTAGAGCTGCAGAGATGAAATCAGCACGAGGAGCGTTTAGCAGGGCACCTGCACGTGCTTGCGTCCCGATAGCCCCCGCGTCCGGCAGCGTTACCGCTTCGATGGCGCTGGAATCTGCCTCCAACTTAGCATCTGCGGTTCTGCAGAGAACAGCTACCGGCTCTTCTACGCAACAGTTTTGAACGTACTTGAAAATGATGTTCAGGTGAGACCTCTCCTCTCTCCCTTCTCTGGTCCCTCAGATTTTCTTGTTTTTGGAGCAAGACACTCTCAGCTGCCTGATTCCCTGAGCGGTCGTGGTTTACTGACCCATCACCCTTTCTTTCAGACATGCTTTTCAAAATGTTCCACCGTGATCCTTTCTCAAATGGGCCGTTCGTTCATTCTTTCGTTCCACTAATGTTTATTGAGACCCTTCTGAGTCCCACAGGGTCGCCTGTGGCTCCATCCTATCCCACATCACTGTTGCAAATTCAATCATATGTGCTTCATAAAAATTTAAAGAGAATTGTTTTTCATATATCGAGGCTCCCGGAGGAACAACAGACTTAGTCTGGTGTGCAAATGAAAAAAAACAGATTGATCCGTTCCAACACTATTTGATTTACCTACGTTTATATAGTATATGCAGACCCATGTGATAGCTCTTTGTGGGTGATTTCAGAGGTTTTAAGGACAGTTTTGATAACTTGTGATTTTTGACTCATGCACAGATGTAGATCCTAACTCTCAAGGCAGATGCCTTTCTATTGTATCACCATGGAGGGGAAGAGACAGTCTCTGGGCCCACGCTGCCTACAGTCTAGTGGGGGAGACAGCTCATAAGCAGGTAAGTAAGTAACTATGCAATTACAAATTAAGAAAACTGCTTTAAAAAGAAGGACAAGAATACTAGACATTCTCTGCATTTCCCAGGATATTTCCTGGGTGGTTACTGCCTTTGAAGCAGATATTCCTGGAGAAGAAAGTTTCCTCTGACGTTGCCCCTCCCCCATCTCCAGGCCCACTGCATGATCTAATGACACAGTGATTGGGGAGCTCATGCACCAGCTGGGGAGGGGTAGAGAGAGGGAGAGACAGAATCCCAAGCAGTTTCCGCTCAATCAGCCCAGAGCCTGATGCGGGGCTCGAACTCACAAACTGTGAGATCATGACCTGAGCTGAGCTCAAGAGTTGGATACCTAACCAACTGTGCCACCCACGTTGCCTAGTAAAGTGGTGAACAAATTTTCATTTCTTTGCATAAGTGATGATAATAATCATAGTTTCCATGACTGAAATCCTGTGATGTGCTAGCCCCAGTGCTGGGTGCTTTTACATTCAGTTTTTATAATCTCCACAATTGCCCTGCTACATAGACAACATCATCCTTACTGTACTGATGAAGAAAGTGAAGCTCAGAGAGGTTAAGTAACTTGCCCACGGTCACACAAGTGGTAAGTCTCAAGGCAGGGGGTGCTGTATTTTGAATCCAGCTCAGTCTGAGGTTTTCTCTACAAAAGCCACACTGGCAGCCAGAGGAAACAAGGCTTTGTTTGCAAAGTGTGTAGTTATGGGTCGGGTCTGTCTACAGGTAGCTGGATGGCCATGGGCTGTTATGGGTGGCACCCAGAGGCCTACCTTGCCGTCCCATTGCTGTATTCACAGGCAGCGTGGATATGACAGAACTGCATGTAGGGCCCACAGGCTGAGGTCTGCTTGTGGCAGAACGTCCCCGCGGAGCCTTCTCGGCACGTGCCGGCCAGGCAGGCCCCGTCACTGTCGATCCTGTTATCGCACGTTCCGTAAATGCACAGACATTCTGGAAGAGAAGGAAGAGGGACATTCAGGGGGTGGGGGACGAATGGAGCAATGGGGAAGATGGGTCATGGAGGAGAGAAACCACTTCCCCTCACCCGCCTCTCATGCCGGTCAGAGCAGAACGTGGGGCTGAGGGGGGGGAAGGCTCTGGGGGCTATTTCTTAGCTTGTCAAGTGTCTCTCGATGTGCCTGAGACAGTGAGCTTGACTGTCCCATCATGGAGGGGAAGAACGGAGTCTCAGAAATGCTTTGCGTGCGTGTGTGTGTGTGTGTGTGTGTGTGTGTGTGAGAAAGAGGCCACGGAACTCAATCTTCATTTACTTCTTGGTTGGAGAGCTTACTTTGGAAATCTCTGACCTTTCTGGAATCAGTAGAAGGGGGTTCTCACACCAGCACGGCTTCTGACGTGCAGTTGACATTTGTGCCTCGCTCTCCAGCACAGCAAACCAAGGATAACTGATAGCCAGTATTTGTGCATTAACCTTGTTCTAGGCACCAGACCAACCTTTAAATGTACCATCTCATTAACAGTCATCAGCCTCAGAAGATGGGTACTTTCATCATCCTCATTTCCAGATGAGGAAACTGAGGCCCAGGGAAGTGAAGCAAATTGCCTAACTGGCTGCTAAGTTTTCAAACAGGGACTTGAACTTAGACCTTCAAGTTCCATTTCTGTTCATGCCCAAGTGCAAACACAGTAGGTCAGTATATTAGCTGGTGTTCTACATGCCTCTTATCAGTTTCCACTCGAGCTGTTTACTTTGCTTTTGATTATAGGTGTTCCAAACTTGCGACGTGTGCCTCAGACTCAGGCTCCAATGCATGCGGGAGTGAGAAGAAGGACGCGAAGTTTCTCAGACTACAGTGGCAAGGGTTGGGGGGTTTGGGTCTGATCAGAAATGAAGACATCTGGGATTCTGCCCCAGGAGGGTGATGGGAGAGGAAGTCGTGTGGGTGCTTGGAGCCAACCTCCAGGATAGGGAAGAGAGCCAGAGTGAGCAGGCTGGAAAAGCGTGGCTGGATTTAAAACAAAAGACTTTTCACAAACTTTAAAGCAAGTCAGGGCTTAATTTGCAAAGGACAGGGGCCCAGAAGGAAAGGGGCTCTCCTGCATGGGGTGGCGGGCAGCCACAGAGCGGGACAAGAGGCGTCATGCAGGAAGCCTCCACGGCTCCCCGACCTCAGCGTCCTGCCCCACTGGCCTCATAAAAGTGCCAACATTAGCAGGCTTCAGAATAAAACTATTTTTTCCCCTGAGAAACCTTATTTGGCACAAAGAACAGTGAATTAGGATCAGTAGCCATGCCCTCCAGTGTCCTGGCCACCATGAAAAATGGTTATGAAGATGAGACAAGGTAAGAGAGGGGAAGGGCTGTGTGCTCTGTAACAAATGAATGAGTTAGCAGTGACAGTAGCAAGCACAGCTCCATCTACGGATTTCTTGCTGGTGTAAGCTCTGTGCTAAAGCCCTAAATTATGATCTGATTTCATCAAAAACCCAAGACATGGGTACCGATCTTCACTTTATAGACGGGGAAATTGAGGCTCAATGAGAGACTTTTTTGAAGGTCATACAGCCTGTCAGTTGCAGAGTGGGGATTTAACTTTGGTCAGCTTGAGTCCACAGCAGCTCTGATCCATTCATTTTGTTCTAATCTTGGTGTAGACAAATACATCGACACTTATTTTTGTAGATCTATGTATCTCTCCACTTAAATAGACACATGATGCAATTTTAAAAAGCATGATGCATGTTTTTAAGATTATATAATGGCATTTTTGTTTAAAGCCTAGTGTTGTGGAGCTTTCTATTTGTTCTCCAAACTTCTTAGCATTTATGTCATTGAACTTAGAATAACAGCAACAGGGAAAACAATCACAGATGATAACAAGAGGTGGTGTATCTGTATTGCATTCTAGGTGCTAGACATTGTTTCAAGGCAAGTGCTTTCCATTTATAACTTGCACTAACTTATGCGGTAATTACTATTATTAGCCCCATTTTATAGATGAGAAAACTGAAGTCTAGAGAGCGGGGCAGAGTAACTTGCCCAAGGTCACACATTTTGCAAAGTGCTGATAGAAGGGGGTTGCTTGAAAGGGAGAGAGTGATTCTCTGTGTTGCTACAGGACCCACTGTCTCCAGGTTTGTGAGGAAACCTTAAGAGACTGGTTTTCAAAGGGTGGTCCTCTGCCCAGCAGTGTTGGCATCCCCAGGAACGTCTTGGAATTGCAAGTTCTCCGATACCACCCTAGGCCTGCTGCCTCAGAAACTCTGCAGAGGGGCCCAGCAATCCAGCACATGCTACAGCTTGAGGATGGAGTGCCTGAGAAGTGCCCCAGAGGAAGGCACGTGCCAAGCAAAGGGGCACACAGTGCCATGTCTGCACTATTGCTTTGCAGCAGTGCAGCAGGGGCCCCGGCCAAGAGGCAAGAGGAAACCTGGGAAGTGCCACTTACTTTTGTCACACCGGGTTCCGTATTTATTGGGATCGGAGCAGAACTGACACTGGGAGCCTTGGAAGCCATCCTGGCAAATGCACGTCCCATTGCCATCGAGACCGTCTGCGCACTGTGAGCAAAGGAGGCCCTGAGGGCGTTAGGACAATGCTCACCCGTGAAGGAGTCCCAGTTGCCATCGTGCCATGGCCTGACTTCTTTGAATGCAGAGTCGATCTCTTTGGGACTCCTTGTGGGAAGCAGAGTCGTGCTGGTATCAGGTAGGGTGGCTAAAACAGTGACAGGCTTGGGGTCCTGAGTCGGGATCTCGAATGTTAGGGGAAGCCATTCAGGGAGGAAGGGTGTCACAGTGGTGAACTGGGAACCTTCAAACAGTGCTTGAGGGATGGTGTGACAAGCCACCGCCCTTCAGGATGAAGGCTGGCCATTCTCTCTGTTGTGCAGCTTTACGACTTCAGACAGAAGCGTCTCCCCCTGCAGTGTAAGACTTTTCGCCTTCCCCCTACCCCATTTCAGCCTTTTCCAGGTTGGCTTTGCAGTGCTCACCGTGCATCGCAGTCAGGCATGAGTGCCTCCCACTGCAGGCCGCAGGAGCTGGTTAGTACCCACTTTGCCCCATTCTCTTCACCTCACCTCAACCCACTCATGACTGTGGTTTTTCCTTCCCCTCAAAAGGGCCGTATTTCAGATGTGGGTCTCTTAAATGCACAGATCTGTGATTTCCCATGGGAACCTGTAGCTCCTTTTACCTTTGTTTGTTTAGCTCTGGCCTCCAAACTAGGGGAGTTAAGTTTGGGGCGTTACATTTTACTAGGTTTCGGAGGTGGGTTAACAAAAGCAATCTCCCAGGGGTGCCTGGGTGCTGCAGTCGGTTAAGTGTTTGACTCTTGAATTCAGCTCAAGTCATAATCTCAGGGTTTGTGAGTTCGAGCCCCATGTTGCTCTCTGCTCTGATGACACGGAGCCTGCTTGAGATTCTGTCTCTCCTCTCTCTGTCCCTTCCCTGCTAGCATTCTGTTTCTCTCTCTCTCTCAAAATAAATAAATAAACTTAAAAAAAAGCAATCACTGGGCAGTGCTTTTTTTGTTTAAATTATCACAGAATCTTAGTTTTGGAAGGAATCTTGGAGATCAATGCAGGGGACCCTGCTATCTCCCATAAGAGGAAAACGGGATCAGAGGGAGCCTTGTTGAGTTATCCAAGGTCAAGTGGTCAGCAGCACGAAAGCAGACACTGAAACACCACCAGACTCCCCACTCCCCACCCCTGCTGCCCTCCGCCCCCAGATTCCTTCTGCTGCAGACACCTTCCATTCTTTTAGAAACGGATCTGTTTCTTGTACTTCCTGGGGGTAGTGGCTGGCACTGTAATGCTTCTTGGTTTAGTGATTTTAACACTTATTTTTCCACTTGACTCAGGACAGGTCAACCTCAACATTCATGACAACGTCTTCATCACCTGGCCGTTCCCTGAGCACGGATTCGAGAAGCCTCCTGGACACTGGTTGCAATCTGGCCCGTAGAAGCCTTTGCAGCACTTCGGTATCTGAGAAACAAAATGCATGTTGCTTTTTGAGACCGCAAGCAGAGTGCCAGTTCCTCAGAGGAAGTACATTTTAATTTCCATTATTATAATAAACAGCGTCAGCTCCCCCGCACGAGCCCGACTTTCTCTCTTGCAGATGACGGCGCAGCTGGTGCACAGCCAGCCGCCTGCTCACCACGCATGCACTGAGGGCCGACCGCGTGCCAACGCGGCTCTGGCACCGTGAGAACGAGATGTGAAGGCTTGTGCTCCTGGAGCCCACGTTCTATCAAGTCCAGGAAGAGACAATAAATTAAAAACAAATAAGAGTTTCTGAGATCTGTAGTTGCTAGGAAGACACAGTAATGAAGTGGTGGCAGATGGGGACAAAGGTCGGGAGAGACTGGGGTGGGGGGCACTGTAGATTGGGTGGTGACAGGGGGTGAGAGTTAAATACTTGGAAGATGAACCAGTTCCAAGAAAATCTGAAGAGCTCTCCCAGGGAGGGAGGGGCAAGTGTGCACACTGTGATGTGGGCATGAGGGTAAGAGACAGATCGGAGCCCCGGCAGAGGCTGGGCATGATGGGAGTGTGGGGAGTGTGGGCTCTGTGTTAAGAGGCTACGGAACCACAGCAGGGATGGATGCAGGGAAGGAGATGACCCGGGCACTGTGTAGAGAGTCCACCCTTCCATTCCTCTGTAGGAAGACATTGCCAAGGCCCCACAGGCAACCTGTGAGCCCGTAGACCCTGAAGCCCAAGGGTGTCGCCCTGGAGCTGCCCCTTGCTGCCGGCCTCACCTTCACAGTGGCATTACAGTATCTGGCACAGCCACTCTTCAGGCTCCTTGTTCTGCCAGTGTAGACACATCTGTGTGTGAAGAGCGTCTGGAAGAAAGCCCATGGGAAAAATGCATTGAGTCTGTGTTTTGAGGTCCTCTGGGGTTGCTCAGTTTCTGCGTATACTGGAAATCTTACTTCCATTTACCATCCATGTCAGGAAAGCGCCCCAGAGCACACCAGTCCGTGTGGCTCCAGCCAGAGCTCAGTCACCTCTTTAGGTCTCGGTTACTTTTTGGCAGAATACAGGCCGGCATTGGCACAAATCAGGGCACATTTATCTTTACATCTCCTCTCATGCCATAGCAGACATTGCCAGTCGATCAGGAAACACTCTCCTGTTCATCCAGGATGTGGCGTAGCCTCCCTTCCAATTAATAGCCATCCCTAAGCTCCTTCTACACAGAAATTTTGTAGCCAGTAGAGTCTATCTCTAATTTGAAGAAAGATCTACAATTAGGAGTGGTGTGTATGTGTATGGGGGCAGATTTAAATGCAAATTTCCACTCTCTAACTCTTGGTGCTCAATCATAATTATATAGAGCTGCCATTTATCAAGAACTTACTAAGGGCAGACACGTTGCCTACATGAGGTCATCAATCTTTAACTCCATGTGGATATTCTCATCCCTCTTTATAGATGAGGGAACTGAGGCCCAGCCAGGTAAATTGTTTTTCCTAAAAGGTCCAGAGAATGGGTCTTACCATGTACTAACTTTAGGATAGCAGAGGCAAGTCATGTAATCTCTGTGGGCCTCAGCTGCCTCATCTGTGAAATGGGACAATGATGCTGATATTAGGTTTTATCGTAAGCATTTTATCCCTGGCTCAAAGTTTATGTTAGAGAAACATTGATGTTGAAGCTTAAGAAGGTAGCATGGAGAAGTTCATGGGCTATAAAATCCTAAAATCTGAGATATATAAAGGAATTCTGAGGTCACTGAGGAAGGAATATTCAGTCCTCTTGAATCGGATCTCAGGATAATTAAGCAAGTATAGGGAAGGGCAGTTTTGAGGCTTCTCGGGTTCTAGCCCATGGTCTAATTACCCTTTCCTCTCCTTCTCTTCCTTACTTGGGCTGCGGCAATGTAGGGTCATGGTTTTGCCACATATTTGCTGTGTGACCTTGTACAAGATATTTTACGTTTCCTTACCTTCATTCCCAGATTACACAATGGATGTAATGATAATATACCCACCTCATAGGTTTGCTATAAAGCATTTAGAACAACGTCTGGCACACAGCAACCGTTGATGCTAGTCAACGTGATTTCCTCTTTTCTCCTCCCTCTCCATAGTCCCTGGTGATAGCATCCTGCCGGACTCTGTGGTGATGGCTATACCGAGCAAAATAAACATCTGAACAGCTGTGCCTGTTTAGTTTTAATGTTTTGCCTTATTAAGTGCCTCTCAGTAGGATTGTGTTAAAGAGCTCATCTCCTTCCTTAGTGATCTATACTGGTGTTGAGTGAAACTTCTGGTTGATAGACTCTTTTTTAGGACAAAATTATAGGCAGAAATTTCTCTCATCAGTTGTACCTTGGAGCATTTTTCTTTTCCCAGTAGAGTACTTGACGTATGAATTCTGGACGGTTATATATTGTTTTCCTTGTTAGATTAGAGCTTCTCAATACAGGAACAAAACCAGAACAAAATAGTATCTCATTTGTCTTTATGCCCCAGGAGCCAGCTCTCAATAGATGTGTCCAGAATTCAGTCAAACTCGAAAAGGGTTTGATGGTCCTAATGTCATTTT
>CM053571.1:17340939-17603287 GCA_028646485.1 Cryptoprocta ferox
TAAAAAGGTTAAGCAACACACCTACGGTTAATGAGTAAGGATTCAAACACAGTTATGTCTACCCTCCCCCATAGAGTAGGCTAAGAGCTAATGTGAAGTTACCCCAGTTGGAATTGATATCTTTTTTTTAAGTTTATTTATTTATTTTGAGAGAGAAAGAAGAGTGAGCAGGGGAGAGGCAGAGAGAGAGGGAAAAAGAGAGAATCCCAAGCAAGTTCCACACTGCTAGTGCAGAGCCTGATGCGGAGCTTGAACTCACGAACCATGGGATCATGACCTGAGCCAAGATCATGACCTGAGCCGAGACCAAGAGTCAGATGCTTAACTGAACCACCCAGGTGTCCCAGAATGAATAATCTTTTAAGAAGAAAGGTAGAGAGGATGAGAAACACTACAAGTTGGGGTCGCTTGGATGATGTGTGGTTTCATGAAGTTGTCACACTCACTGTGCGCTCGGAGTTAGCAGGACATTTGCTCCAATACACCAGGGAACAGCTCACGCAGGTGCCCTGGAAGGGAAGACAATGGATCAGCACAGGCGGCCCTGTAAGAGAGAGCAGGGACAACCCAATCCAGCCTCATGTGTCCCTACGGAGCGGGTTCCACTAGTGCAACACTGGGCCTCTCCACTCCCCAGAGAGAAGGAGTGAAGTCAGTGCCAGAGGGGTTGGGAATGGAGCTGAGTCTGCTCAGAGCAGCCCCCTCCACTCCCCCCTTTCCCGGTCAGGTTGTGTGTCCAGCCTCAGGCTTCTGATCAACTCTGTGCCATGTGAGGCACCTGTCTCCAAGGAGGCACTGCAGCTGCCCACCTGTGTCAGGGGCAAAGCACTAGTGCTGGATACACACTTATGGCCCTGTTCTCCAATTAGCTTCCCAGCAACGGAGCTGAACATTGATTCTCTGCCTTTCACTCCCCCTTGGGCTTCTTGCTTCATTGGTTGTGAATTCAGGAGGAAGGAGAGGGGTATGTGCCTCCAAATCTTTCCAGATCAATTCTCTGACCTTCTCTATTGAGCTCTGTTCTCCAGCAGGCAGACCTCAGAGAATGGTCTCTCAGCCTCTCCTGCCAGCTTCTGATTGGTCTTGGCCAACGTGAGGTGCCAGCAGGATACTGGTGTGTAAGAGGAGGGCAAGATCAAGGTATTTCTTCCCTCCATCTCTGCTTGGACACCATCCCCATAGCTCTTTCCATTCTTCCAGCCCTCAGTGGGTTCAGGTACCTCCTGTCCCTTCCCTCCTCACCTCTTTGGTCCTGGGTGGTAATGATTTCCTGCCTTTACTTCTCCTTGGACACCCCAGCATCACTGGTTTGTCTCCTTAGCCCTGCCCACCCCTCGGTAGTAGTGTTTTCATTCAAGTCTCTTCATTAGAACCATTGGGGTAACTTCTGTTTCCTGCAGGGACCCTAACTTGCTAGAGACTTATTAGTTAAACTTCTAAAGTCCAAACATACATACGTAAAGGCAGCTATGGGTTCAAGCTGGTAGAAATTGAGTCTTCTAGACAGTACCAATTGCTCCTAGTCTGTGCTAGCCCTAAATACTTTGCAGAGAATGCATTTGTACTTTTAATAGACCTAATCAAAACCATCCTAAATTATGTAGAGCATGTAGATTTGACTTAAACCCAGAGAAAATAGTAAAAAGAAGACTATCCTAAGACAGGTGTTGGGAAGCTCTTTCTCCTATTAAGCCAAAATCCTTTGGGTTGCCTCTCAAAGCCACATATTGAGTGGCAGTTGCTTGGGGTGGGGAAGCTCTGAAGTCAATAATTAGATTCCTAATGAGTCTTTCTGACAGAGGCCCTATTTTCCTAAATCTTTCACCTTTGCGATAGGAGATGAGACTATTCTGATCTGGCCTGTTCTGCTCTTCACTCCAGCCCAAGCCAGGTGATGCATCTGCCAAAACTTTTTTCAAAGAATGAACCAAACATAAATCACTGCCAAAAACTGGCTGTGAAAGTCACTGACTTTATGCCTCTCTTAAAAAGGGGTACTCAGAACTGAGTCATATCCTCCAGATAGTATATGAAGGGCACAGATGACTAGTATCATCACAATATCCTAAAACATATCAGAAGAACCAGCCACAATCCTGTGCCAGGTGCCCAACTAGCTATTTCCAGCCTTCATGATAAGAAAAGGGATCAATAAATAAAACCTATAAAATGAGGCCATTATTCCTTGTTCAATGCCCATATTCCAAGGATATTTTGAGAACAATTGTTGAAGTATTATTGAAGTCTGAAAAGAAAGACCCAGACCTATTATTGCTGCAACTTTGGGGGGTATGGTTTCCACGGGAACTGAAAGATGACATTACAGCAGTGTTGAAATTTGGGGTGCTTTGAATAAAAGCAGCTGAACCAAATAAGTTGCTATGGAAACAGGAAAGGCCACCAGAGGGTACACAAGCTCTTAGGCAAACAGAAAGTTTGGTATTTCAAAAAAAAAAAAAAAAAAGAACAAAGATGGTTGATTGGTGAGGCCAGGGCATCTACCTGAGAAGACATTTTATTTTAAGTTTCTTAGAGTAAAGCTATGGGCTTGGAGCAAGGTGGTCCCAAGTGACAGAGACAGGGATTGATCCTGCTTCACCTGGGGTAGTGGGTTGAATAGTGTTCCCCACCAAATTCATGTTCCCCTGATTGAGTCTTTGCAAATGTAATTAGTTAAGATGGGGTCATGCTAGATTAGGGTCGGTTCTGAATCTAATCACTGGTGTCCTTAAAAGAAGTGAAGGGGACATACAGTGACTCACACCAAGAAGAAGGCCATGTAGAGACTGAGGCAATGCCAAGGATCACTGGGAGGCATCAGTAGCCGGAAGAGGCAAGGAAGGATCCCCCTTCCAGAGCTTTCAGAGGGAGCACGGCCCTGCTAATCCCTTGATTTCAGACCACTGGCTTCCAACTGTGAGAGAATAAATTTCTGTTGCTCTAAGCCTCTTAGTTGGTGGTGATTTGTTATGGTAGCTCTAAAAAGCCAATATAGCAGGGAGGCATCGATCATTGTGGAAAATTCTCCAATGAAGACTTCATTCACATTTTATGAGATAGGACCTCTTCCGGGAGGCAGAAAACCCTCTGGAATGAGTCTCCTGTGGTGAAACTCTTCTTGTCAGCTTCCTCAGAACTGTGAGAGGAAAGAATATTGCCTACTCTGTGGGGCTGTTTAGGGGCCCCTCTTTATTTTTCTAGTTTCCTTACCAGTTTCATCTCTCTTTTGGTTTCATCACATCGGTGGGGCAGAATGGGCACGATGGAGGGAGGAACGAGAACTCCAGTCAGGGTGTAGATTCGGCCATTTTTGGCTGTGACCTCAGTGTCTTCCATTGCCACACCATTTGCCAGAATCTGTCCCTGGAAAGAAGCAATGACACCTTTCGTTCTGTCCTCCAGGGCACCAGCAATCCCCAGGCAGGCCTGAGTGGTGGTGACCTCTCTAAAGAGGCTTCAACATCACTTAACTTTTTGTTGAGTGGAAGGTTGCTATGAGAAGGGCTTGGTTGACAGGAAAAGATGGATCTAAAGTGAATTCCTGACTGACACCAGGCAAGAATGTTTCTGCAGAAATGGTCCTTGCAGGTTCAGGGCTGGGAAGCAGTATAAGTATTCCAGCTCTATAATATATTTGGTAAGAGACCTTGGCTTAACTGTTTTACCTCTCTGTTGGAGAAATGGGGATCCATTCATTCAGATACATTTATTGACCTGTATTAAGCTCTGCTTTAGGTCCTGGGGATACATTAGTAAAAAAAAAAAAAAAAAAAACAAACAGAAAAAAACAGACAATGCTAATGTTGTAGGGGAGGGAGCAGAAAATGAATAGATTAGCAAAGAATTCTGACCTCCACTTTCCCCCCAAATCTGCTCCACCTGCGGTATTAATGGCAACTCCATCCTTCTGGGGGATCGGGTCAGAAGCTCAGGAGTCTTCTTCCTCTAATCCATCAGCAAATTTTCTTGAGGCTTCCTTCAAAATACCTTCAGAATGCATCCACTTCTTCCCACATCCCTGCTCCCTGGTCTGAGTCACCATCACTCTTTGGGTTATTGCAATCAACCCCCGACTAGCCTTTCCTGAATGTGCGTCCGATCATGTCACTGCCCTGCTCGAAATCCCCCATGGCCTCTCATCTCATTTAAAGTAAGAGTGACCTGACCCCACTTCCCCTTCCCCCTCCTACCACCTTGACTTCCCCTACCTCTCTCCCTGCACGCCTTCTGTTCCAGCCATGGTGACCTTGCGATTTCTCACCCAAGAATATGCTCCTTTCTTTGTTCCCTGTCTCTGGAATGTTCTTTCCACCAGATATTCATGCTGCTTGTTCCTTCATTTCCTTCAGGCCTTTGCTCTGATGTTTTCTTCTCCATGAGGATTTCTTGGGCACTTTATCTAAAATGCCAGTCCTACCCTCACTTCATATTCCCCTTGTTTGCTTGTTTACCTTAGCACTTACTACTTTCTAATAGATGCTGTGTTTTACTTATTTAATTTGTTTATTTTCTACCATCCTATTTACTAGAATGGAAGTTCCAGGCAGCTAGAGACTTTTCTCTATTTGCTCAGTGGGCTATGTTTAGGACCCAGAATGATGTCTGGCACTGAGTAGATACAGAAAAGAAAAGATGAATCATCATCATCATCACCGTCAACAGTGAATCAACAGGAACCATAATCTGCATGCTGTCAGAGTTTGGCTGATATTAGCCTGGAGAGGTACTGGAATAACACTGGTTTCTTGAATAAGTCATGTTCCCTCCCACCTCGGGACTTTTGCACATGTTCTCCCTTCTGCCTGGAACTCTCTTCTACTCATCTCTGCCCAAGTTCACTGTACTCATCCTTTGAAACTTGGCTAATGCATTGCTTCCTCACTGAGGACCACTAGACCCCAAGACTTGTGCAGCCTCCTTTCATTGTAGGCTTTCATTATAATTACAATGCAACTTGTTATAATTGTAATTAAATAATCAACTGACTGCTAATCTGTTGTTTAAAATCTGTTTTCCTTGCTGTAATGTAAGCTTGTCTTCTTCATTGCTTTATCCTTGACATCTAGTTCAGAGTCTCACACATGTAGCTGCTCAGCAAACTCATAATGAGTTGAAATAATGAAATGAAAGAAATAAAGATTGTAAGCCTGTGAGTTAGTGTCGAGGTAGGATAACCTGGTGAACAACCATAAGCAAAATGCATAAGCAATAATGCATAGTCATGACATGACATGTCATGACATCCGTGGTAGAATTTTCACCTACATTGTTGGTTGTGTTGAACTGTATGATCTGGTTGGCCATGCTCCTAATGTGTGGGGTCGAAATGAGAGTGGCCACTTCAAGCTGCAAAGAGAAGAGAACAATAGAGACTTTTCAAGCAATGCATAGAGCCCTGATTTGGTAAAGTTCTCACTGGGAAAAATTAGTCTGGAAGTCTATGAAGTAAATAATAGGAGCTTTGATGTCATGAGTTTTGTGGCTTTGAGGATTTCTTTGATAACAGGCTCTTTATTCATTGTTAAGGGTATGTTCAGGACTACAGATAAAGAACAATTGTCACATATTTTCTAGCACTGTAATAATGTAATTTAAGACGAGGTCAGATATATGGAAAACAGGGAAAAATCGGGCAAGAAAGTGTGGCCAACCTGAGTAAATGGGACAATGTGGTATCTGACGAGTTCCAGAAGCTTCCGAGATCCCTGAAAAAGAATCAAAATACTTCTTTAGTCATTGCAGAAAGCACAACTTTCCCCTTCTTGTGGGAACCTCCTCCAGTGACTTTGGACATTTAATCAAGAAAAATAAATGACCCATTAACTCTTCATTGGGAAGTGGAGGGTGAGAAAAACCCCATCCCCAAATAGCTAGCATTCACCAAATCTGTGAATGTTCTGAAAACACTATACACACATTTTATTTAATTTTCTTAGAAGCCTGGGAGGGAAGGACTGCTATTGACTCATTTTATGCGTGATAACACTGAGTTTTAAAGCCATGACAGAGGTCACAAAGCTAACATAGGAGATATAAGCCTAAGAAGTTCTCAGTCACTCTGCTCCATTACCTCTCTGAATGTCTAAAGCTACATTCTGGATTTTCTAAGACAGCCTCAGTTTAACATTCTGTTTTACTTTCTCTATAAATACATGCCTGCTTGTCAGGCCACATACTGGTTATTTAAGAATATACAGTCCTTAGTAATATCTGGTCAGGACATTTTCCCCTTCTGCACTTCCATGGTACATGGTCATCTCTCCTTCAAAGCACTTTCCAAGATTTCTCATGCTTCAGAAAAGCTGTAGCAGTGGAGGAAAAAAGAGAGCCTTGGGACCATCAGCAGGGTGAGCAGTCCCCACAGGGGTGCGGTGCGGAGAGCGTTCAGAGGTGAGGAACACGGAGAACTACTCTCTCTGGGGACCAGTGGCTGTGTGGTCTGCTGCAGGATGTCCACAAACCCCCGGTGGAGTCAGAGCTGGGAGTTACAAGCTGCATAGCCCTTGAGTTCTGCTTCTTTATTTTTTAAATGTTTATTTATTTATGAGAGAGAGAGAGAGACAGACAGAGACAGACCAAGAGAGACAGAGAATGCCACGCAGTCTCCATCCTGTCAATTCAGAGCCCAACTGGGACTTGATTCCATGAACTGTGAGATCATGACCTGAGCCGAAGCCAAGAGTTGGGTGCTTAACCAACTGAGCCACCCAGGTGCCCCATCCTTGAGTTCTGCTTCTTAAGTGGCACAGCCATGATTACTCTGGCTTGAGCAGGATGAGGATCACAAATCAAGATCATAGTAACCTTCCAGAGGCTGACCATTCTAGGGACAGGTTACAACACTGAAAAGTCCCAGGCCAAAAGAAATCCCTGCCGAATCTGAGTTCCATTCACTCAGACTCCCTTCTGCATTTGTTCTTGGTTCCTGTGCCAGGGTAGTTACCTGTAAGCAGTGTGACCACATATCCTGGCTTGTCTGGTACAGCCCTGGTGTACGCCTATTATTTTGGCAGCCCTGTTCACTCTCAGGTGTCCTGGTGTGGATGGTAAATTGCATTCCATATCTATAAGCCAAAGGCAGTATGTGCAGGGCAGGGTTACCATAAGAACGTTTAAGTTGAACACCAGGTGGCCAGCCCTGGAAGTGATGTTTTCTGTAGCCCTGGCTCTGCTGCCACATGGCTTTGAGCTCACTTTGACTCTGGGTCTTCACTTCCCCTTGCAGCTGCTTTATGGTACTCAGACGTGAGGACTTGTGGGCAGAAGCAATCCTATTACAAGTTTGGATGTTCAGTGGCAGAAAAGGTGAGAAAAAGTGGGGACTGCTGGGGAATGTCAGCCCAAACTGGGCTGCAAACTCCTGGAAAGCAGGGATGGGGTCTCTCCGGCTTATTAATCAGTGTCGCCACGTGGCACAGTGCAGGAATTGGACCCTGAATAAACATCTGCGCCACTAAGTTAAATGCGGGAAGAGGTCCTGGGAAGAGCACTGAGCTGGACGTTGGCATCCTGAGTTCTAATCCTGATTCTGCTTCTGTGACCTGGAGCTAGCCACTTAGCTCCTGTAGACTCGGTTTCACCTGCAAAAGAATGGGACTGGTATGGACTTCTTCCAACCCTCTGATTCTGTAGGGAAGACTATCAGCTGGATAATTCACTTCTAAAGCCCATGAATTAATTGGTGTTGGATCCTTTTTACAAGAAAGAGGAGAATGAAAGGGACAAAGGGATTGATGAGCATCATTCCTGCCATTGTGTGTGCCTGTCACCTGTCCCATGGCTGGGAGCCATGAAAGTCATCATTCAGTTAGAATTCAGTCCAGTGTGGCTCAAATCGACAGGATGTGTGTCCAGGTGCTGCTGTTGTTGGAGAGCCTGTCGGTGTAGTGCAACCTTTCCCTTATGAAGACATTCGCTTCCTCCCTGCTGTTTTAGGTAAAAATAACAAAAACCAAGCCCTTTGATGCCAAGGCAGAAAGAGAATGGTTTTTCTACCAAATTGTTAATATGACCTTCAACTCTTTAATTTCACTTCCCTTTGTTCCATTTTACTTGCAGGGTATTTGTGAGATGGCAAGGGCCAGTCTCTGGTATCCTTTGCTTTCATTTTGCCTCATACAGTGATGAAGTCATAAACTGGGGCTGGTAACCAGTAGCTGTGGTCTCTGTGGGGATAAGATGGTTTCAGGACTGAAATTCTGCTTCAGGAAGAAGCAGAAAGATACACTGGAAAGGAAACACGGCATTCCAAAATCAGAATTATAAACCATTCCTCTAATGAAATCAGTTTATTTTCCATTTCGTTGGCATAGCTGATGGGACTTTACTGTCTCCCTGAAATAAAGCTAAAAGATGCTATTAAAATGCATCAAGAGGGAAGGATCTTCCTACAGGTTGAGAAGTTTTAACTCAACAAGCTCTAGTCCTGAGAATAAAGTGGAAATGATCATTTTCTTCTTCACCTAGAAATTAAAGTAGAAGAACAGTTTGGGCTAAGAAAAAAGAGATTTGAAGTTTTTATATTCTTTGTGGGCAGAAAAGTACTGCCTTTGAGAGCAAGGAGATTGAGAGCCAGGAGCAGTAGTGTGCTGGTAAATCAGTTCTATGGGGGAAAAAAAGTAGCCCAGATTTATAGAGTCGGTCAATTTCTGTCATGTTAATACTCCCACCATAAGTTAATTTTAATCTACAAGGTGATTTCACTGAACTAAGCTGGGAAGAGGTACACAATGTGCTCTGCAGAGTTGGAGCAAGCCAGCTCCAGCCACAGCTGGAAGGAGTTATGAGGGGAGAGGAGGACAAGTGGTTTCTGAGCAAAAGTGCTTGACAGAAAAGCAGGAAGGTTGATTTTTTAGGTTCTAGTTAAAACATTTTTAAATTTCTTTTTAAAATTTTAATGTTTATTTTTGAGAGAGAGACATAGCATGAACTGGGGAGGGGCAGAGAGAGAGAGAGAGAGAGAGGGAGATACAGAATCTGAAGCAGGCTCCAGGCTCCAAGCTGTCAGCACAGATTCTGATGCGGCGCTCAAACCCACACACAGTGAGATCATGACCTGAGCCAAAGTTGGGCGCTTAACCGACTGAGCCACCCAGGTGCCCCCATTTTGTTTCAATTTTAAGTGTAGCTGGTTAGGTGTCTGAGACCTCCTTTAATATTATTTTTTAAAAATTGTATCAAATTATAAGTCACGTACTCAGCAAGGCCATATAATCTCAAGATTTTAATAATTTCCCAGGGGAGCAACGTTCCTTTTAACTTTAGAAGTATGAGTGTGAGTTCCAAAGAGAGCTATAACCATTTTTCTGCAATAGTTACATTTCAGAAAACTTGAATGTGAATAGTATTTTAAAAATAGCATCCTATCTTGAAGACACTGGGAAATCTGGCATTTTAAGTGGAAACCTATAATGAATCTTTTAATATATTGAACATCTATTTGCAATGTAAAAGATTATCTTCTGATTTAGCTCCTCAATCCACATATTTTTAATCCAAAGTTTTCTGAAAGCAAAATATCCTTGTAGATACCTGAAAGTATTCTAGATATGTATGTATCCTTGTACATCTCTAAACCATAACTGCAATGAGTTTTAGGTTCCAAAAACGGTGTAGCCCAGGTTACCTGGGTTAGAAAGTTTGTGCTTCCCCAGATATCTATTTTTAGGTCTCATACAGGTGCCCTTAAATCCAAGTGCTTGGGGTATGGCTTGTGAAGCTGCCTACTTAACAGGCTCCATGGGTGATTCCTAAGTATACTGAAGTTTGGGAATCACTACCCTAAAAGATCCGGACCCCCTATTCTGTATAACGAACTGATCTACATGAAGTCATGGATAGCCTTGCCCCATTTCCAAGATAGTGGCATAATTTCAGGGCACTGGAGGAAAGCTTGTGGCCCATCCTCTAATTCCATGATTTGATGTTCTAATGAACAAAATTCCGTAATTAGTTACCCTTCCTTTCAGTTTAAGGCTATTATTTCTGGGAGAGGAAACACTTGAAGTGGTTTTAGTCATTTACATTTTGTGTGAAGGAGCAAGAAAATCTCCCTTCTAGAGGAGAAAGTGAGAGTTGAAGGCTTATGTTATATAAGACGAGGGTTATTGTGAAGAGAGATGGAAGCAATAGAAAAGAATGAATGGAGCATCTAAAAATAACATTTTATTCCTTTCAAATTTAGCCTAGACCTGGTCCAGAATGGTCTAGTTTAGAATCCATTTTCTGGGAAGTCTTAGAGTTGTAGGGAACTTAAAACTTTGATTTTGCTACTGAGAAATATTAGAAGACCCAGGAAAAATCAAACCAATGATTTAGACCTGGGGTTGCAAATAAATTTTATTTCCTGTGTTCAGTCTGACTGACTGGTAATAGTTATTTGGAACTCTGTTCAGGAGATTGGAGCCCCATCCATAGTTCCAGAGAACTGTGATTAATTAATGATGTCTGCCTTGATTGTGGGAGGGTAGGTGGTGATACATATGTTACTTATTGAACATCTCTAGTTTAGAAAAAATCTGTATGGGCACAGACTGAGGCAATAATGCTGACATGATGCCACCAGAGTAAGTAGGATATCATACCTCTGGAGAAAGGAGGTAATCAAGAGTGCCATCCTTCATGTTATCTAACGCTTCGTTACTTGGAACAAAAATGGTGTATGGTCCACCAGCCCCATCTTCATCTAAAGCATGTCCCACACTGGTTTCCTGCATTTGAAAAATGAAATTTTATATCTACAACCTATCTCTGACAAATATTTGAAGTAATTCCTCAACACATATTTATAATTGACACCCTTGCTCATTATACAAAAGACAAGTTATAAAACCATTTTCCAGAAATTCATGAAAAGCACATACCTCTAGCAAAGATCTGAACTTGCTGTATCTTGGTTGTAGCATTGTCATTATGGTTTTCTAAAAATCATGAAAAGAAATAAGGTGGTTTAAGAAATAGACACCCCAACATTGAAAGATTCATGACAGAATTTATGTGTAAATGTGGATGGAAAAGAACCCAGTCAACTGCAACACATTATAGAAATGTCTCCTGTTGTTATTGAATTAGTGGTTTAGATGTGCATGTTTGGAAATAGCCTTTGGCCATCATCAAATGAGTCAAAAGGAATAAATTTTTACTGTGGTAAGGACTGCCTTCCTCCACAAAGCACAAGGGATAATTTTTCATGACAACTGGTCAACTTTTCATGACGACTGAATCACCATATATGACCATAAAAGAGGTCACAAAATTGAGATCTTACCTGTCCCTATTGCATGCTTTTCTTTATGTTGGCAGAGGTACCCGGAATTCTATTAAAAACAGAAATGATCCCATTTTGCCCATGGTTGGGGTCACACACACAAAGGACAAAGACATAGTGCTGCCATGCATTTTCTTCTTTAGTATGACTCTCCAGGGAACAAAGAAAGATGGATTTGGATTGACCTAACTTTTACCTGAAATGTCTCACCTCAGTGTTGCTCTCAAATGTAGGTGCCATCTTGTCCATGGCTCTGTCGAGGATGTGCAGGAGCCCATTGGAAGCAAAGATGTTCCCTTGTATAATTTTTGCCTTCTTTTTGCCTCCATAGAGTTTAAGATTTATTTGATTGTCCTAAAACACCAAGAAAAAATAAAATTAGGGGCACGTGGGCGGCTCAGTCGGTTAAGCATCTGACTTCAGCTCAGGTCATGATCTCACAGTTCGTGGGTTCGAGCCCTGCATCAGGCTCTGTGCTGACAGCTCGGAGTCTGGAGCCTGCTTCAGATTCTGTGTCTCCCTCTCTCTCTGCCCCTCCCCCACTCGTTCTCTGTCTCTCTCTGTCTCAAAAATAAATTATAAAAAAATAAAATAAATAAAATAAAATTAATGTGGTATCCTTGAAGGAGTACTGGATTAGAAGTCTTGAGTCCTTGGGTCCTGCCATTTATTGGCGATATGAACTTGGATAAGTCACTTAACCCAAAATGGGAAAGATGGCATTTGCTTGCTTGACTTGACTGGTCTTTTGTTAAGATCAGATGAGATAATGTGTGAAATCACTGATGACTACCAGTGATTGCTAAATGTGAAGAAGGAATCATAAGTCTCTTCCAATAGACCATGAGATCAAAAAAGGCAAAATGATTCAATTTATTGTAAATTTATCACCTACTTTAGTGCATTGTACAGACAAGGCACACAATAAAAATTTTTTTGTTACATAAATGACTAAAGCTAATTCCTTTTATGTGATCTTACAGGCTATAGATGATACGTATGAGTGAATAAATGAAGGAATGAATGAGTGAATGAATGAATGAGTGAAAGAATGTCCATGTGAGAAAAGAAGTGAAATTTTCATCCATCTATCTAGGCATATATCCATCCATCCATTCATCCATCCATCCATCCATGCATCCATCTATTCTCACACACACAATACAACACACTACTTAATGATTCAGGCCTTGGAGTCAAGGAGACCTGCATTTAAATCCTGGCTATGGCCCTTACTTATGATCTCTCAGTTTTCCCACTTGAAAAATCTCCTTTACGGGGTTGTTGCAAATCTTATATAACATAAATAAAGGCTCACCTCAGTACTTTGTATAGAGTAAGTGCTCAATAATCTATCAGCTATTGATAGTTGGTGAAATGCAACAATATAGGCCATAACCCACACATGCACATTCTGTCTATGAATCATGCACCCTCCAGCTCAACAAAGTCACAGAAAGAGTTATTTGTGAGAGGAGGGGAGGGTGATTTTACTCAAACAACAGAACAGGCCTAACAGCATTAAGAGAGATGGAATGCGAGGTTTGCAGAGGATAAACTTCAGCAACCTAAAGCAAACATAATCTATTTCCTTTTGTAAAAGGGATGCTGGTCTGGCTTTGTGCCGGTGCCTCCAGAAAACAGGCTTACTGTAAAGCTTCTCCTTCCTTCTGGCACCTGTATGATGTTCCTTTGAAAATGAATTGAGACCAGAGCAAAATCCCACACTTCGTAACCCTCTTTCCACAACAGTCCCCTCCTGCCTGGTTCTTCCTGGTGTTGCCCTCCACTTCTTCCCTCATAGGAAAGTGCTTTGACAAACAAGGGGTAAGGAAAGAAGTTCTTCATAAACTTCGCAAGCCCAACCACAGACAGAGATAGCCGTGGGCACTGATTCAGCAGACGCTTTTGTTCTGGGAATGAAAATCAGAGAGTCCCTTACCTTATCGCCATTGAAGATTTCTCCCGACTTTCCAGTCAAGGTATAGAAAGTGTCTGTGTTATTCATACGCTCGGTGTTCATCTGCCCAGCAATTACATGGAGTTTCACAAAGTACTGGGCTGCCTCCTTATCCTTCAAGAGTTCTTTTACCTGAGGAAAGAGAGCCACTTCTTTCATTCTCCACTGTTGTTTGAAGGAGATAATGAGAAAATTGTCAGGCATGGATTGGTCAATCAAAGACATCAATGCCAGGGCTCCCGAACTTGGACTTGGGCTCTTTCAGATACAGGTGACTTTGCTGGGAGTACAATCTGGAGAGTGGGAGGCAGTGCTCAGTGTCTCCTCAAACCACCAGGAGTGAGGAAGGCACAGTCACCCAAGAATCATCTTGAACCCATGGAGCAGATGGAAATGGAACACAAAATTGCATGAAAAAAGTGCAGACTAGACCCATGGAGCTTTTGAACACTAAGATTACGGTTTTTGAAATCCATCGGACCAAGCCTACATTTTGTCAATATTATATATCATCAGCAGTCAATCAACAGGTGCTTTTTATTAATTGTGTAAATAAATCTATATGTTAAACAAGAGACCACATGCAACGTGCCTAGTGTAGAGACATTCAATATTTGTGAGCTCCCCTCTTCAGTAGGAGAAATGTGAAGGTGTTTCTGAAGTTAAACTGTTGATTCATCTCAGACTGTCCAATGGTGGTGGCACATTAGGGTGAGGCATTCTGGAACTTCCTGTGTTTTTATTCCATGCAGCAAAAATTATTATCACAAAATATCTTGGATAAAGATAAACCACTTGTATACAAATCAATATATCCATTATCTCCGTTAATCTGAATGTAACAATTTTATTGACACCATCATGATAGGACACCTCCATCAGGTGCAATGAGCTGCGTTCCCACCGCATGACATCACCTCAGACAACAGCTGTTCACATGGAAGACTACAGTTTTCTCTTAGTTTGCTCTACCACTGTTAACATTTACGATGATTTTAAAGAAACAAATATATAACTAATATATTTGGTTAATTCTTCTTGCAGGAAGTAAGCAGTTTTGCTTTATGCAAATCCTATTTTTCATATAACTATAGTTAAGATCCCTCAGTCATTACCCTTGAATAGGTCATGATTGGAAGGGGGCATCCATGGGCCCTCTAGGGAGCCAGTAATAGCCTTGCTGGATATGCAAGGACATTCACTTTGTGACAATTCATTGAGTTGTGCATTTACAATCTGTATACTTTCTATAAATAGTTCCCTATTTTATTCTCTCAAAATCATCATTTTTATCATCAGTAGGTTTCATTTTAATAGAGGTTTCCCACTTTATTGTAAATACTTACACTGAATCCTCTTAGTCCCTTGTCTGTGGGCAAAAGCACAGTGAATGGTCCCAGGTTACTTAGTGGCCAGGCATAGGCTTTGTCTTAGGAATAGAAATACGTAAAGAAAGAAAACACCAAGTGAATCAGTAGCACGTGAAGAGTAAAATCAAGCAATGGCCTTTGGGGTCCATTTAGGCCCTTTGAATCAATAGCTTCTCTGTTCTCATTGGTGTGAGCAGGCCTTGGTAAACTGGGAACCTCTCTAAGAAAGCAAGGCATCATGATGCCATGGCCCCCAAAGCTTCTGCATAATTGTGTAGTATGCCCTGCAGCCACAGCCTTGGCTTCAAGGAGACCCCGGGATGAGACCTTCTACGAGGGTCATGTGACAAAATCCTCATCCAATCCCATCAGGTCACTGTCCCTGTGCCTGACTTTCAGAGCTGTTGCCATCCCAGTGAGCAAAGACACAGCCCTGTTCCATTCAAAGCCAGCTCAGAAGAGCCTCATGCTTGGCTTATATTCTGCTGTTACCATCTTGAAATGTTTAATAATTTTTTTAAATATACTTTTTAAATTTTTTATGTCTTTATTTTATTTTGAGAGAGAGAGACAGAGAATGAGCGGGGAGAAAGGCAGACACAGAATTCGAAGCAGGCTCCAGGCTCCGAGCTGTCAGCACAGAGCCCGATGCGGGGCTCGAACCCACAGACTGTGAGATCATGACCTGAGCCGAAGTCAGATGCTTAACCAACTGAGCCACCCAGGTGCCCCTGTTTAATAATTTTTGAACAAAAAATTCTTGTCATTCTGCATGGTGTCCTACAAGTTATGTAGCTGGTCCTGTTTCTATCCCCCTGAAGAAGCTGGGACAGCAGGGTAGACTGGGCTTTCACACAGCAGGCAAGGTGGACCAGCACTACATAAAATGGGTAGAAGGTCAATGGGACTTTGTCCAGGGAAATGTTCGAGAGCACAGTCTGCCAAGAACACTCTGTCGCCCTGTCTGTTGTCACTGGCTAGTCTGAGTTCTTAGAGGAAGGCTGTAAGAAGTCTGAGGCACGCTACAAATGCTTGTTCCTGTAGGATGCCTTGGAAAGAGAAGGGCATTTGTGCAGGATGTATGTTCAGACTTATGCAGACAACGTGGCCTTGACCCATTCTCTATTTGTGCTCTTTCTGGGAAATCCTTTTGTGGTGATTGGTAAATTCTAGATATTGCTATTTTAAAACTTATGTTGATTGGTCGAATCTGTGTTTTATTTTCTGTTGATTGGCCACATTTGTGTTTTATTGAAAGACTTGTCCAGTGCTGCAATCATCTGTAATATTTCATTCTCAAGGGGGTGTGGGGTAATGACCCCTGGAGGGCATTTGGAAATATTGAGGGCATTTTAGATTGTCACTCTGCCTGGGGGGGGGGGGGGCTGGGAGAGGACGTGTCACTACAGACAATTAGTTGTTGGGGGAGAGGGGAGGGCAAAAATGCTAAATATCCAGCAATGTGTGAGATGATCACACCAATCAAAACTATTCTCAAAATTCAAATGGCACCCATTGCAGAAAATAGATACAGCCTCAGGTTTTAGTCACTCTTTATTCCCAGTATTATCTGCCAACCTTGCTTCACATCTGGAGGACCCATAAGGTCAAGAAAAAGAGGGCAGTCTACATTTTCAAATCAGTAGCTGCCCCATCTCATTGTTTTTGCAGGCCAGTTAATCTATAGTGACCCCAGAACCCTGTCCTCAGCATTCTGCCTACTAACTGCTGCATAATAGGACCTCTTGACACTAACTCCTTGTCTCTTTGAAAAAGCTGCCTGCCCTTTCCCTTTCCCCTGTGAGATGCCTCCCTAGGAGGGCCAATTCCAATAGATAAACCTTGCCTCTCCTGCCCACCCCTTTCTGAATGATTGTATCTTGGAGATGTCTTGCCTGAAAGAAGGTTGCCCTTCATGTGAAAATCTGTACCCATAGCTGCATACCCAGAAGCGAGATGAAAGAGGTCAGCCTTCCTTGCCATTTTCCTCTGGGTTCAGTGTTTAATTCTCTGAGTCGCTCCATGATGTTTCCGTAACACGTTGAGCCGTCACCCACGTAACCTTTCTGGCAAGTGCATCTATAGGGAGAGTGAAAACACATTCTCAGGGTCTTAGAGTGTTGAGATCCTACAGTCCAACTCCCTCATTTTGCAGATGGTGAAGACCAGGAGAGGAGAGGTACAAATAGAGGTGAGCATTCCTGTGGCAATACCTGACATATAGTAGGTCCATGAGAAATAGATACTTAATGAATTTTGCATATCTATAAACACTGGGTATCTTTGTAGACTCTTCATCTCAGTATTTTTCAAAGTGTGGTCAAGAGACTATGTACATCAGCATCACTTGGAGTGCTTATTATAAATGCAGATTCTAGGGCCCCACTACAGAACCACTGAGTCTGAACAAGTTACTGAAGCCAGCCCCAAGTAAAGAAGTAGAGCTATTGATCTGCTTAATAGACTCTTCCCCTTACCCTGTCTTCCTAGTTGAGACATCTGCTCAAATGACCCTTCCTTACCGGAAAGTTCTGCTATTGCCCAGCTCTCCCCACACCCCCCACAGTAGATCAGGACTCCCCTTAGTGTGTGCTCTCACAGTACTATGTAGCTCTTCTCTGTAGCAGCAATCCCAGCTGTAATTTTACTCTAACCTGTGCGGTTATTTGATTCGTACCTGCTTCTGCACCTAAATTGAGAACAGGGTAAAGGGAATGGTTGTGTGCATATTTATACCCTATTTTAATGCCAGGATCTAGTGCAGCATTTGGTTCAGAGCAGGTACGTAATTAACAGTTGAACAATAAGTAACAATTGAATTCCAATAAATATATAAACAGTGAAGTTTGCAGAAATTGTATACAATAGTTTAGTTTTATAAAAGATGAATACAGTTAAGGACAAAGTTTAAAGGCACACTGGCAGTATTGTGTTGGTAAATGTTTAATAGCCAGCTCTCAGCAGGAATTGGGGCAGGGCCCCTGCTTTTCAGGATTTGCCAATTTCCATGGGTCCTACCCCCACCATGGCCAATCTCAAACTACCAGTGTGATGTCAACTAGTTTGTAAAATCCTGAAAATTCAACCATCAGCTTTCATGACTCAGTAAACTCTGGCTCTGGCACACCACTGCTACCTAGCAAAGATTACTTGACAGCTGGCTAAATCTGGCAAGGTGCTTAGGAAGGCAACATTCAACAGGATCCTGGGATAAGTGAAGAACCAAACACAAGGTCGAGAAGAGGCATTGCCGAGATGAGAGATGCAGGGAGGCTGTGGTCGTCCATACCACAGACATAACTCATGAAGAGGAGAGGCTTCCAAAGGACAGTTATACACTCGAGTCCAGTTGTGTTTCCAAATACGGTCCCATGGCAAATAGGCATATTTTCAACAGGTTTGTTGAACAAACATTTCAGAGTTTTATTATCCCTGCTTGGATTGCTGTGGTGACTTCCTAACTGGTCTTTCTGCTCTTAATTTCCCATGCTCAAATCAATCCTCTGACTGGTCTCTCCATAAGGGAAATCTGGAAAACCTTCATGCTTAAAACTCTCATGGACTCCATTTATCTACAGAAGAAGGTCTAAGTGCTTAGCATGGCATGCAAGACCCCAAGGGGGAAACTTGCTTATGTCTCCTTCCTGTTGTGCATTGCAAATAATATCAAATTGCCTTCTTTTAAAAGACTGTGATGCCCTTCTCAGGCCATGTGCCTCGCTAAGAATGTTCCCCAGCCTCACCTCATGGCTCAGGTGCGATCTGCTCTAAGGGGTCTAACCTGGCCTCCTGACTCTCCCTGACAGGAGCAGTCTGTTGGTTCCTCCTCTATCACAACACTCCCCACCAAAATGAGCTCCTGAGATATTGTCTCCTCTGCTGGATGGGAAGCTCTCCTGGAATCTGCATCCCACCCATTCCTCATTATAATTCAGCACTTGGGACAATGCCTAATTGTTTAACTGATTATTTACCAAGTACCCACTTAATTCTAGGAAACTTCCTGGGGAGAAGGGCTACAAAGATGATGATAACAGCTATCTTGTCCTTTTAGCATCTCAATGCTGAAGATGGGCCTGAAAACAATTTTTAGCAACATGATAAAGCCTAGAGTGTCAGCTTCCTCATGCATGATATGGGTTTACTAATACTGTTAAGATTGTTGATGGAAGAGAAGATGCATGAAGAACAGCTAGCACAGTGACAGACACATAGGAAAAGCTCTGTACTTGATAGGTGATGATGATGATGATGATGATGGTGATAATGATGATGATGATAATGGTAATGATGATGATAATGTGATAGAGATGGTGTCAATAACACCACCAGTCCTGTCCGGGAGCCAGGGATATAGCAGGACAAATCCATAAACACACAGTTTACGTTCCGGAGAAATGCCACGATAGAAGATTGAATAGGATGCTAAGGTGCATGGAGGAGGAAGTGACTAATTGTGCCTGGAGAAATATGGGACAGGTTCTAGGAGAAAGAACCATTTAAGATAATTCTAGAATACATCTGAGTTTCCTGGCTGCATGGAAGATTGGCAGATATTTACTGACTGAGCCTTTGAGATGTTTACAGAGCAGTAATTTTGCTGCTCCCCCCACTCCTTGCCCCAACCCTGGGGACATTTGGGAATGTCTGGAGATATTTTGGGTTGTCACAACTAGGTGAAGGTGTTGCTGGCATCTAGTGGGTAGAGGCCAGGGGTGCCGCTAAACACCTTGCAACACACAGGACAGCCCCTACAACAAAGCATTCTCCAGCCCCCAAATAGCCATAGTGCTGAGCTTGAGAAACCTTGTTATAAGGAGTCACTAAGGTAGATTTAACTATGAAACAATAGTCTACTTACTATTGTCAAATAACAGCTTCCTACTCAAACTGTTAAGTATTGTGCTACAAGACAGTGAATTTGAGAAGCACAAGGGGAGATTGGTAACTCTTAGGAGTCATACAATAGTCCTTGTTTGAAATATAGTTTTCATTTGAAGGCGGCTGATAATAACAAGACAATGAACTTTTACAAACTGCTAAGTATGTTTCTCTCTAAAAGTTCTCTAAGCTGTTACGAAGCCTGTTTTGTGTAAAGCGACTTGACTTGTCTTGCCTAAGGATGGCAGGACAATCATATTTTAATGGTCACAGTGCTGAATGGAATGCATGAGATATAAATACTTTTTATTGTTGTTTAAAATCTTGGTCCAAAGTCTGAGGTTTCATGAGATGGTTTTCTGACTTAAGTGCTCTCTCAGTTGGCCGTTGCACATTCACATTAGGGGCCTCTTTTGTAAATTGCTTCTTTATTAGGAGTAAAGTTCTCTTGCTGTCTTACAGTTCTAAAAACACACATAAGACATTGGCATTTTATGTTATGGGATGGAATTAATTACACAGAGTGCTGGATGAGATTTAGTGAAATTATAGGGTGTCCCAAAAGGCTTCCTTCCTTCCTTCCCTTCTTCACTTCTTCATTTCATTGTTTCATTGATTCATTTGTTCCTCCAAACTGTCACTCATGTCATTGTTTTAATCGGTGATAGGTGTTGTTGCAATATAGATGAATAAGACAGGGATTCCAGGACCTTACATTCTAATTGGAATTGAGATCAGTAATACTAACAGCTAACATCTACTGATAGCTGCTTTTCCAGTTACCTTTGTAGGGGCTTTACTATGGTATCTTATTTAATACCACCATCCTATAGGTGGGTTCTGTTATTAGCCCCATTTTAGATGAGGGAACAGAGGGACAGAGACGTTAAGTGTCTCACTCAAGATCACACAGCCTGTAGGCGGCAGTGCTTGTGCACACCACTACTGTGCAATGTACGGATCACATTTCAGGGTGGTCAGTGTTATAACAGAAGCATTCTGAGCTGCTCTGGGAGCCCAGGAGGAGCAGAGTGAATCCAAGTGAGACATCCTAGAGGTGGAGACACTTGAGCTGAATAGTGAAGGATCAGCATGTTACTTGACTCAGAGGAGGTGCATAGGGTACCATGTCTAAGCAGGGGGAAAAGGGTCTGCAAGTGTCTGGAGCTGGGAATATCCTGGCTTGTTTAAAGAACAGTAGTTGAGGGGTGCCTGGGTGGCTCCGTCAGTTAAGCATCCAACTACCACTCAGATCATGATCTGATGGCTCTTGAGTTCGAGCCGTCTCTGTCAGCTGTCAGCACGGAGCCTGCTTTGAATCCTCTGTCCCTCTCTTTCTCTGCCCCTCCCCCACTTGCACTGTGTCTCTCAAAAATAAATAAACATCAAAAAAGAAAGAACAGTAGTCGGGTGGGACTAGAGCCAAGGGGGTGCTCATGAGAGTGGTGGAAACAATGTTGCTCATCCACACCCTCCATAAACAATCACCCCTTGGCCAACCCTGAGGAGAACTACCGGGAAGAGCTTGTGCAGGTCTCAGAGGCTGGTTTGGAGGCATTTAGGCAGAGAATTATGGAGTTCTGGATACCCGCGCATGGTCCATAAGGGGCGGGGGGGTGGAGCTCAGGCTCTGGGAGAGAAGGTCCCCTTAGCCCTTTAGACCCCTTGCCCTGGTGTAGCTAGTGGAGGACCAGAGTGAAGCCCTCTGAAATGTAGTGCCCAGAGCAGGGCAGGAAGATATTTGTTCTTCTTAGTAATAATTAACATGGAGCTTAAACTTTAAAAGGATGCTTATATGCATCAACTCTGCTCTTTCCAGGGAAATATTCTTGCTCTCTAGTGGACTTGTCAGAGGAAGAAACTATAGTTCAGAAAAGTTACGTGACCTGTCCAAGGTCACTCCAGTGGTGAATGAGAGAGCCCACGTTTGAGCCCATTCTTCTTTATTGGGTGGACTTCTGTGACTAACACAGTATAATTTTGAATATTCTGCATAAACTCCGTGCCATATTGGGAGGCATAAACAAAACAAATCTTTGTCCATGGTAAACTACATTGCCTGAACGAAATTAGTGATGGCCCCTTATTTTATCAATGTAATGTCTCCAGCCTTTAACTTAGTCCTCTTTCCAGCCTTTCCAGATAGTCCATTTTTTGGTGGGGGGATGATCAAGGAGGTTTGTGAGTGACACACTTACTCCTAAAATCCACGGACAGCCCCACTGACATTCTAAACACAAGCTTTAATGCTGCTTACATTATTCTGATGTTCCTCCCTGTTACATTTTTGATTTTATCTTCTCAAACACAAAGCATTTAAAGTATTCTCCTCAGATTCCTGAGACGATGGTAAAAGGTGTGGTACATGCTACACACACGAGTGTTGGGTGCACATGTGTCTACATGCATGACTGTGGTGTGTTGGTGTGTGTGGAGTTATTTCTACATGCCATGTTCTGCTCAGAGATTGATGAATGCATTCTCCTTTAATCCTGCTCACAGGCCTGGGAGGAGGTACAATTCTCCTCGTTTTATGACAGAGGAAACATAATTCAGAGAGGTTAAGGCAAATGGCAGAGCTGGGATTTGAACCCAGGTGTTCTGATATCCAAGCTCTCTTGACTTTACCCATAGTGAGTACACACTTATCTGTCCAGATAAAATGTGACAATCATAAAACCTATTTGGTCAGATCCACACATTTGAGACCCAACTGTAAAACGAATAAGGTTCACAGAAGACAGAAAGGGGCTCTGGAAGCACAGAAACTGCTTAGTAATTACGTGGTTTTGTGTCTACTATAATTTTGAGCTCACAGTGACAGTGAGTCCTTCTCCAATGCCGATGACAATGAGAAGAGAAGGTAGAAGCCTCATTCTAGCCTCAGTTTACCCACTAATAAAAACATAATACAGCTATATAGCAGTTTCTAGAACATTCTTTTATGTAATGTTCACAACACTGTGAAGTAGACATCTCTGTGTTCATTTTATATACGGATAAACACAGACCAGAGAGATGATTTCACTTTCCCAAGGTCATTCCCCTGGTAAAAACAAGTGCTGAGACTCAAACCCAGCTCTCTCCCTTCCAAATACCATTTTCTTAACACCATGCAAACCACCTTTGCCTCAGAAGTTTTCACACAAATATTTTTACTCTCGGTAAGCCCCTTCTTGTAAAACCTGGAGTCCAGGAAACACCCTCGTGTTTATTCACCTTTCCCTATCTTGTTTGGCACCACTAGCATGCAGTATTTCATGACTGAGGAAACAGGCATATACATTAGAGGTCAAATGCCTGTCATCACAGCAGATGTTTGTTTTCCCAGCAATGGTGGTTTCCTTCTCTCACGCTCTGACCACTTGCTACCGAGTTACTGGGCCAGGTCAATATTTCAGCATGTTCGGATGGTCATTATAAAGGAAACAATTGTTGAATGACTCAGTGATTAAAGAAAGATTTATTGAGCACCTACTATGCTTCTTGCATTGTGCTCTGTCGGGGTGAGGGTGGATTCGGGACTCAGACACATTTCCTGCCCTCAAGGAACGCACAGCATTGACTGGTCAGCACTTGGGAAGATGGTGATAGAACTGAGCAGACTTACTTGGATTGGCCTGGTGCGATAGTAGTGCAGTTAGCATTCCTATGACAGGGGTTATTAAGTGCACAGACATCGATCACACTGCACCCCACTCCGGGCACGTAATTGCGGTAATGTTCCTTACACTCACAGTGAGACTTCAGAAGACAAGGAGAGAAAAACAGAGGGCTCTCGTTAGTCACGGAAGCTGACGTCCTTCTTCAGTCCATCTGTATTCTGCCATAAAAAATAACTTGGGGCAGGTCCAAAGCATGGGCTTAAAAATGTGTCAAAGTATTCAGACTTGGGGATCACGTTTATGTACCTCACCTGTTGGGAAACGTGTAATTACACCTTGTTTGTAAAGTTTACCTCTTCAGTTTTCTTGTTTCCTAAACCTGGGCCTTTCTGGCTCTATAATTCCTGCGTTTAGATTGTCTGCAGGTGAGTAGAGACTGAAGTTCGGATGGAAGATATTATTGCTTTAGAAGAGTGATTCTCAGCTGGGAGTCGCAACCTAAGGTACATTGGGCAATGTCTGGAGATATTTTGATTGCCACAAGAGGAGAGGGAGACAGGGTCACCAGAGGCCAGGGATGCTGCTAAACATCTTACTATGTACAGGACAGCCCCCACAACAAAGAATCCAAAATGCTAATAATGCCAAAATTGAGGAACCCTGCTCTGGAATAATGGAAATAATGAATGCCCTGTTTCTGTGTGAACACAGAGGGTTTCTAAGACCTGAAAATCTGCCTTACGACCCAGTTTTTGGAGATAAAGTTTATTTTCAATCTCACTCCCAAGGTCCTGGGACTTTGGCTCAGAGTGTAATGTGACTTTTCCCATAAGAGCCCTCATTCTGAAAATGGAGGCTCAGCTCCTTGAATTTCTTTCCAAATCTGTCTCAGGCATTGATAGCAGAAATGGCATGTGATATACATTTTTTCCCCTGGAAAATGAGATTGGGTGGGTTCTCTGCAGGAACCTCCAGGAGCATTGCCATGGGGTGATTGGATTGCTAGGGACATATGACTCTCTTTGGGTCAGACACTGAAGCTTTTCCTCCTATCAGTGCATCAATATTCTTCTGTATGGATAGATTTCCTCCACTGAACTTGATGTGCAATTATGGACTAAGTGAGCACCCACTAAGTAGTTGATAGATGGATGAAGTATTAGTGAAAGGGCTCTTTCAACAGGACTCTTCAGCAAAGATCTCTAGACCTGGCTGGTTTTTAGCAGTCAAGGTTATAATGTGATTTAGAGGGGTAGGGTCTCGCCCCAGAAAGTCCTCAGTGCTTCTTCCTATCTTTCAGTGCTGCCTGACATTTTGTCAGTGCTCATCTCTTTGGGGCACAGTATTTTGGTTCTAAGAGTCCTCTCTTACCTCGAAAAGATATGAGAGAGAATGGAGGATTGCAGGTGAAAGTCAATGACATATTCATTCAAGACTTGGTTAACAGTTAATTTGTTAATCTAATCTGAGTTGTATATATATTTTGTCCATCACCGTCTAGGACTGGGACATAAGAGAGTGTAGGACAGGTAAATTCTCACTGGGGAGCTGGGAAAGTGTGAGTTCAGAGGATAAACCGGGGAGAGGACACAATGAAGTTAGTCCTGAGCAGATGGAGGTCTTCCTGGAGAAGAAGCCCAAATTGAGCATCAAAATGGCGAACTGGGCAAACCTAGCAGACACATGATACCATGGCACAGTTTTACCTTTGGTGGTCTGTCCGACTTCTAGACACCCCAGTTCCATGCATCATGCGCTCACCTGTGCAGGCCCATCATATATGCACACTGTAGACTGTGTAGGGCAGCTTCCATAGTTAGTCTGGCAGGGGTCTACTGGTAAGCACACTTGGCCATCCCCATGGTAGCCTTCGTGGCACATGCAACTGTGCCGATTCGGTCCCAGGTACGTGCAAAGAGCGTGAGGATGGCATATTTCTTTTAAACATGGATTGATGGCTTGAGAGGCAATGACAGGATAAGAGCTCATCAAGGTTGCATAGGCAATTTGATAGTTTTAAGAGAAAGAGTGAGAAACAGTTCATCTTACCCCACCTGATGTCCCCCACCTGCTGAACAGATTTATATATGGCTGTCAGAGATTATAACTACAAATATTGTGTTGATATATTACTATGCCATGTTATGTGTGGATTTAAATATAAAATAGCATGAAAGAAAGCACTAATGCTTGTAGTATTTATATGTACTGGCCTTGTCTAAGCGTTTGCCATACTTTAACTCAGTTAATTCTTAAAACAACTCTCTAAGAGAGGAGCCATTATTATCCTCATTTGATAGATAGGAAAATGGAGGTACAGGCAGGTTAAAGAATTTGTCCAAGGTCATGTAGTTCATAATAAGCAGATCTGGGATTTGAATGCTGGCAGCCTGGTTTGAGAGTTCATGTTCAGTACATAACACAACCTCTCACAAAGTGAATGAGCATGAAAAGAAAAAGAAAGGAAGGGAAGAAGGAAGGAAAGAAGGAAGGAAGGAAGCATAAAGAAAGAAGAAAGACTGTATTTTATTCTAACATTGATATGGTTGATATAAAACTATGTGTAAGAACCTATTTATGTGCTTCAATAATAGAAGGAGAAAGTGCCACAAAAGCTACCACAGATGAGCATTTGCTCAGCACTTGTTATATATTTCATTTAAATTAACACAGAGAGAAATAGAAGTGTCATTGTGTTAATATTAGAGAGGTTGTGAAGTTTTGTTTTTTTCCTGTTGAATAACCTAAACATCTCAATGAATGACTAGCAGCATCTGAATTCTACTCACGTTCACAGTATTGGCCATCGCCTTGGTAATTGGGAAGGCATTTGCATACTAGTTTTGTTTCATCTTGGCTGGAAGGTGAGCATCTGGAATTTTCTGGGCAGAGCAAGTCTGCACATTCAGGGATGGCTGCAAAGGAAGATTGTTGAGGTACCTGCATTAGTAGAATAACTGATTCTGAAAAATTCAACCAACATAATGTTCTTTGTGATTACAAAGAGAAATTAAAAAAAAGGACTCACTCCAACCATTCAAAAAACCCCAGCATGTAGAAAGTAAAAATTAACTCTTTTCTTATTCTCATTCTTCATTTCACTCCCAAAGTAAACAATATCAACAGCCCATATACTACATTCACTTATAAACTTATTTAGGTGATTTTTTAAACAAAATGGAATCTTGTGAAGAAATTTAGCAACTTGATTTTTAATTCAACAATATATTATGGAGGTATTTAAGGATCTACTTTAATCTCTAATAACTGTGTAGTACTTCATGATATGGGGGGCACAGATGGTTGTCAAAAACTATAAAGAATCTGACATATTATCCAATGTGCAAAGCTAAGAAATTGAGCTAATACAGTTCAATGGATGCTAGTAGAAGCTATGAGACTCCTGGGTCAGAGATGAAGGACAGTTTATTACTCACATCAAGAGTGGTAGCCAGAGTGTTGGCATTTTTGCATTAGTTCTTCCAAGCCCTGAGTCCCCTGCAGAGAGGGGCATGAAGTGGACATCATTGCAGGGGAGGAGCCCCAATCTTAGGAAACCTAAGTTTTGTTTGTTTTTTAAATAATAAGCAAGGTATTAGTTAGGGCCCAGGCAGGAGACAGAAACCACACAATCATTTGAACAGGGAATGTTTTAGTGTAAAGAATTATCAATGGAAATTGGAATAATGGGGAATTGGTTCATGAGTGTTAAAAGGAATTCTAAAGAATGAAGGAATAGCAGATATATAAAGAGCAACCTCTTCCCTAAGGTTGAGATAAATACCCAAGGTAGAGCCCTCCTCTGTCTAGGACTGAGATCCAGATGTCACTGGTAAGGGAAGGCCTTGGTCACTAAATAGTAGAAAAGGTGCTGAGGTGCCTTAATGTTGCTGGAAATCTTCCCCTTAGGGCTCCAGGGAAGGTCATCCACAAAGAGGTGCGAAGCTGCAGAGTTCACTTAGTGCCTGGGGAAGCTGCTTGCCACTGGGTTCGACCAGAACCAGAAACTAAGAAGCTACTCCCTCGGAAGTGTAGTATACTTCTGTGTGTGGCTGGGGCCAGAACATCTCCAAAGGCAGCTATGTGGGAGAGGTGGGATGGCTGGCCCTCCAGATGGCCAACCCTGCAGAGACCTTGGTGTGCCTGGCATTGAGGAAAAGGCATACCAAACAGCAAGCACACCTCTGTGCTGTCTGGGGCTCCTGGCTCTACTGCTGCCGCCTCAGTCAAGCACTAGACAAAGTATGCAGTGGTCAAACACTGGAGGAAGCTGAGCCCTGCAGGAATCTAGCACTGGATAAACTGTGTAGGGCTGAGCAGTGAAGAAAACTCATGTTCTTTAGGGGCTCTGGTGAATGAGCTAAACCAGAAACAGGAGGAGAAAACTCTTCCTTCTTCAGTGTCCCTCCAAAACTCTCTATTGATAAGACTTTATGTCTTGCTAGCTGGCAAGTGAGAAATATTTACAAGTTCCCCTCCATTATCAAAGAGCAGGCAAAAAGGATAAATTTTGAGCTGAGAGGCGATCCACTGATAACTAGAACAGGCAGTAAGCCTGCCTATACTTTGTTCCCAAGAGAGACCCTACATGTTTCAAGGCTGTTTGTGATACAAACATCCTTGAAAAGATATTGGAGCAAAGATCAGTCAGTGTGCCACACTCAAGAGGCATACAAATGTGAGATACCCACTGGGATTGTCCCCAGCAGTGGCTAGTTGAACCAAACATTCATGGAGAATATTCCCCCAACTCTTTCCGTAAAGTAGAATGGTTGCCCAAAGTTGGTGCCTTTTCAAGGATTACATTTTCAACCCCTCTTTGCATCTAGGTGGGGTCATGTGACTACTTTCTATTGATGGAATATTGAGAGGAAGTTGTATGTGTCACTTTGGATGTTATAAGCAGGGGCTTTTCCATCCTCTCTTCTTTCCATGGGTCAAAGCGGTGCACTCTGAGGTGCTACAGAATGGCAGAGGCACAAAATAGAAAGATCTGGAACCATAATCACCATGTGGTGGGAAGCTGGTATCAGCCAGGAACACCTACACTGGACTGTACCTGAGTAAGAAACACATCTCTGCTGTGTTAAACGAGAGGTTCCCTAAATTCTCAGGTCATGGTGTTTAGTATCTTAATTTTTTTTCATGGTGACTCCATCCAAAAGAAATACCTACCAGGCTCATTTATTAAGTTGTTATAACCAAGGAATTCAGTGTGTCATGAGACCTTAGTAGCCATTTGAAAAAGTAATGTGGTTAATATAAAGAGAAAGATTTTTATTTCAGTCTTAAATAACCATATTTACTTGTAAATGGAATGTGTGAACTTTTTAAAAAATGCTTATTTTTTTATTTTGAGAGACAGAGAGCACATGCATGAGTGGTTCATATCCCATGAACTGTGAGATCATGACCTGAGCTGAAATCAAGAGTTGGACGCTCAACCGAATGAGCCACCCAGGTGCCCCTGCAATGTGTGAGCTTTTTGGACACTGCCCAACTTCTTAAACCTTGGAATGAGATTGGAAACTATCACACTAATTCCATTAGAAAGGACTTTTGCATGATACTTGCTTTTTGTCTCAGCAACCACTGAAAACACAGCTCTATAAAGATATGATATTCTTGAAAGGGATGTAGTGCTACCTAATGTTGAAATTGTGAACTAGCTCAAGCCAGCAATTTGTACAGTATTCTGCAGATGCATCACTGTCTCCCTCAAAAGTTTAAAATATCCCAGTGGTGCCTGGGTGGCTTGTTGGTTAAGCATTCAACTTCTGCTCAGGTCATGATCTCACAGTTCGTGAGTTCAAGCTCTGCATTGACAGCTCAGAGCCTGGAGCCTGCTTTGGATTCACTGTCTCCCTCTCTTTCTCTGCCCCTCCCCGCTTGTGCTGTTGTTCTGTCTCAAAAATAAATAAATAAACTTAAAAAAAATTTAAAAAAACTTTAAAATATCCCCACAACAGCCTTGTGAGTTTGATGTGGTAACTTGGGGTGCCTTGGTACATTTTTGAAACCTTTGCATTAAGCCAGTGGATTTTTGTGTTTGTTTCTTACAGCAGCTAGCATTATCCTATCTGGTATAGGATGTGCCTCAATTCACTCAACCATTTCCTACGGATGAAACTTGAAGTTGTTTCCAGACAATACTGTCATGGATTTCTTTGTACATATATTTTTACCTACTGGTGCTTGCTTCTCTCTTTTTCCAGGTAAATTTCTAGAATTGGAGCTATAATAGCAAAATTTAAGCATATTTTAAAATTTAATAGATGAATTTCCCTCAGGTTGTAGCAATTCATCTCTGTTGACAGTACTGTGATTTTTCTCATACCCACAGGTAGGTATTGTCTATCTTTGCAATCTATGTAACATAGTGAGCAAAAAACCAAAACCAAACCCAAACCTCCAAACCTTTAACATACTACTTCATTATGGTTTTAAATTAACCTGTGATTCATTTGCATTTCTGCATGGGGTTAAGCACTTTTCCTATGCCTTTTGGCTAGGTTTCATTTCTCTTCCTGTGAAGTAGCTGCTTTTTGGCAAATTTTAAAATTGGGCCCATGAACTTTATATTATTATAGAAACTTTTCTGCTATGTAGTTTGCAAATATTTTGTGCCAGACTATTGTTTATCTTTTGACTTGACAATTATTTTGTCATTTGGAGGCAAATCTGTCTGTGTTCTCCATGAGGCTGGCTTCTTGGATAGGTCTGCTGTCTTAATAAAAAGATCTGTGCTCACGGTGCCTGGGTGGCTCAGTTGGTTAAGCTTCCAACTTCGACTCAGGTCATGATCTTACGGCTTGTGAGTTTGAGCCCCGCATCTGGCTCTGTGCTAACAGCTCAGAGCTTGGACCCTGCTTCAGATTCTGTGTCTCCCTCTCTCTCTGCCCCTCCTCTGCTCATGCTCTGTCTCTCTCTCTTTCTCAAAAATAAATAAAACATTAAAAAAAAATCTTTGCTCATAAGTCCACTGGGCATGGACTTCTGGCCTACAGAAGGGGTTATCCTAACCACCTGAATTTCATTCTGCTGTTGATTTGAACTGGTCATTTGCGTGTCTATCTCCTACGCATGGAAAAGGCAGAGGCTGTGTCTTATTCATTCTTTTTACTGTTCATAGCATCTCAGTGATTTTCAATAAAATGAGTTTTGAATTTGTTGAATTTGAATCTTGTCCAATCCTTTCATTTTATAGATCAGAAGAGTAAAATCCAGAGGATAAGTTAAGTGAGGCTAGCGTCACAAGAAGAAAGTCTAATTTCTTAATGGAGAAACTCCAGATTCACCCTTCATTACCTGCTCTTTGATAAGATTCCGGACATTTCTCCTTTACAGTGATATGTTAAGTTTGGCCAGTAGGGGTTACTAGAGGGCCATTGTAGGAGAAAGAGCTTCTCTTGTTGCTTCCTTTGTGCACTGTTGTGTTTCTGCTGTGTTTGTGTGCTGCTGCTGCATAGTCTGTCAGTGATGCAAATGTGTGAGGACATTCAGTGATGCTCTGCCCAGCCAGGCACTCAGAGTATGCACTCTATGGTGACCTTGCATGCTCAACCTAGACCTAGTGACCACCTTCTTGCAGCTCTCTCTACACCCAGACATTGCACACTCCATGTTTGGCACTCACCGTGCCGCAACTCCCTCTGTGTGCTTGCCCACCAGCCTTGGCTCATCAGTATCCTGGAGGGTTGTTTCCTACATGCCTAATGACTGTGGTCCCGTGCTGACATGGGCAAACCAGCAAACTTCTTCTCTACCCAGTGGGCTGCCACCATACCCTCTCCAAAAAGATTTGAACTCAGCCTTGGGGATGGCCACCCCTTTCCAAGCTTGTCCTTCTCTGTTATGCTCAGCCACCCTAGAGTTCACTTTGCATTTTTATAGCCACTCTCTTGTCATAGCTTGCTAATTCTTTATATTAAACTTCCCTTGTTTCAATCACCCTGTGGTTTCTACCTCTTGCTTGGACCCAGTGTGATAGCATTTGAAGAATTTCAAATGATCTGAGTTCCAGCTCTTCTGTTTAGTAGTTTTGTGACCTTTGGTGAATCACCTAACCTTAGTGGGCCTCCATTTTCTGTGAATGTCTTCTGTCCTTGAGACATGCAACTGAGAACATGCCTTACCTCCCTTACTGGGCGGCAGACTTACTGCAATGACCTCAGCTGGTCTTCCAACCCTCTCTATTCTATCCTTTGCACTGCCACCAGCTTGACCTTCCTAAAACTTAGCTATGTCAGTACATTGCTCCCAAATCTCCCATGAGTTCCACTCTTCTAGACTATCTCTTCTGTCCCCTTCCCTCCTCTTCCCTCCCCACTCCTCCCTTTCCCCTCCCATCCTCTCTTTTTCTTATTCTCCTTGTCTTTTTAATTTTTGGTGTTATCCCAGGAAAACATTTGCTGGCACGTTGCCCATGTAGAGCCCCAAGATGTGACTGTGAATACAAAGTTGAAGCTCATACGCCTGTGCCTACCTGACCTGGTGTGGTGACAAGGAGAGCAGCCGTACTTACGCTTGTCACAGTTGGGGCCAGTGTACCCGGAGTAGCACTCACAGCTTCCGTCGCCATCTATCCCACCCTTGCACACGCCGTGCACACAGCTGCACACTGCAGACAGAACATGGGGCTGTTCGTTACTCATTGTAGACCTCTCCTGAAGATTCTGGGGGAGTAATGCTTTGAGAGAGTTTTTATTGAGAATCCGCATGATGAGAGGGGAAGAACCATGGGTTTGGAGTCCTAGAGACCCTGGTTTAGATCTTGGTTTCATTTTCCTTTTATTAGCTTCAAGTAATTTACATATAACATGAGGGCAGTAATCCCTACCTCATGCGATTTCTCCAGCTGGATGAGATAATGTATTGGCCCATTGGAGCCCACTGGATGCTTTTCCTCTACTTTTAAACTGGTTACTTCATCTTTGAACACCTCAAGAAGAGAATTCGCTTAATGTTTTTTATACACTTGTCATGTGTAACAGAGAGAAGCTACCACTGACTCAATCACTGCTGGTGGTGGGGATCTACTCTCTACTGGAATAAATGCTACTTCCTGAATGACGGGGGAAATTCAAGCATAAAAAAAGAAATTTTAAAGTATAGAGAATAATTATGCCATGACTTCTGGCTTGAAATAGCTGGCTTTTCAGCCCACTGACAGATCATTTCAGGAATGACAAATGAAGGGCATTTGAAATAAACGGTCAATTCTTTAGCACTCAGTTTTCAGCTCATTTGTAGCAAGATTTACTACCTGGCTGAGTCAGCAGCATCCTGGGCCCAGCCCTCTGTGCAACATATTGCATTGGTTTCCTTTTACTTCTGGAACAAATTACCACAACTTAATTGTGATTTAAAACAACACAAATTTATTATCTTAAATTAATTAATTAATTCTTAATTCTCCTTTGCCATGTAACCTAACACATTTACAAGTTCCAGGGATCAGGATAAGGACTTCTTTGGGGGGCTGTTCTGCCTACTACACATGCGTTAAGTGCATGTCAGCCAATTAAATATTAATGCAAGTGAAACATAATTAAGAAGATCCACCTGCTTAAAAACCTAACCAAATACTGGAAAAGCGACGATTAATAAAATATTCCAAACATCTAATAAAAAAATCCTTGAATTCTTTGTTATTGTCCACCTCAATCTCCTGCCTTTTGTATCCATCAGAACTGTTCTTTTCAGGTGCTTATCATGTTTTGCCTGGACTGTTGCAGTAGCATTTTACCCGGCCTTGCTTTCCAAGCTCTCACCTCTCCGTTCCATCCATTTCATATGATCAGTAATGGCATCAAGGTGATCTTCCCCCCAGACATCTCAGTGACTCCCACCTGCTAACCAAATGAAATCTAAATCGCTCTCTTTGGCAAAAAAGGCTCTGTCCAATCTGATTCCAATAATTTTACTTTTCACTTTCCACTCGTTCATTTTATACATCTTAGGTTCTAAGCACATGGGGACGACTCATTAGTTTACTTTCCTTCCTTCAAAACACGTATTGAACATCTCTCACGTCTAGGGTGCTGTGCTTGGGATTAATGACCCAGAGATAAATAGGACAAAGTCCATGTCCCCCAAGTTTAATGGTAAAAGAAGGCAGCCCATCCCAATGCAGTGTGATGAATGCTAGGATGTGATAGATCAACGGCAATGGGAGCTGGTCAGGAAGAAATGGGTGGGGCTGGCCTAGAAGAGACATCCCTCCTATATCTCACACCTCCATAATTTTGCCTCCAATGTTCTCTCTTTTGTATGCCAATGGAAATCCATGAGTGGCTCTACTGCTTCTGTCACAACTCTGACCCTTGCTGCTGACTTTGTTTGACCAATGGTGGTAGTAGGCTCTCAGGCAGGCAGTAGGGTGTGATAGTGGCCAAGGTACAAAGTTGGTAGTTACAGTAGGGTGTGATAGGGGACAAGGTACAAAGAAGGTGCTGCTGGACTCCAAAGAAGCAGATTCTGCATTGGGACCTTTGAGTGGCACCATGGAGGTGGGGGTTTTGGTTGGCCTTGAAGGGTGAGCAGCACCCCCACTCATGGTGACCAGGAGAGGCAACTATCAGGTTATTTTTATCATTGCCCATTGTCATTGTTTATTTCTCTATCCAGACATGATTTTGCAGTGGCCTAGTTTTTGTCTTGCTCCAGGATGGATATAGCAAATCGTTGATGGTGAGATTCTGTGAAATTGTCAGTGCTCAATGGGGCAGAACCGCAGCCTACCTGGGAGCAAAAAGGCTGACAACCAACAGCTGTCAGGGCTTCTGTTTCTTTCTCAATCTGTATATTTTTCTCTCCTATTAGACAGGAATCCTTTGGAAGTCCTCACCCTGTCTCCGTATTTATCTACAATGTCTTTTGTGGGTGATTCATAACAATATGAATAACTATAAAACTAGATTATCAATAAAGACAGCATCCTACCAGGATTAAGGTGACCAGGGGAGACAGGCTATAAGGAGAGAAGTGGGAGGCAGGGCAGGAAGTGGGGAGAATGAGGCAGGGTAGCTCAAGTGCAGAGTTGGATCCTGCCTTTCTTTGGTATTTTGATGTTTTGTTCAATACTTTATTTTATTTTATTTTTAAAGTTTATTTATTTATTTGGACAGGGACAGAACATGAGCAGGAGAGGGGCAGAGAGAAGGAGAGAGAATCCCAAGCAGGCTCCACACTGGCAGTGTAGAGCCTGACATGGGGCTTAAACCTACAAACTGTGAGATCATGACCTGAGCTAAAACCAAGAGTCAGATCCTTAACTGAGCCACCCAGGTGTCCCTGTTCAGTAATTTAAAAATATGATTTTCATGGGTTGAATTTTATCTCTCAGAAGGATACATTGAAGTGCTAGCCCTCAGTGCCTGGGTCACCTTATTTGGAAACAGTCAGTGCAGATGGAATTAGTTAAGTTGAGGACCTACTGGAGTAGGGTAGGCCTTAGCCCAATTCAACTGGTCCTTCTAAGAAGAGGAGCAGGCACAGACATAAGGACAAGACGGCCATCCAGAGATTGTGTGATGTTGCCTCAAGCCCCAGAACACATGTGAGACCAGAGACTTCGACAGGATGGAAGGGCCCTCTCCCAGAACACTCAAACTGCTGACATGTTGATTTTGGATTTCTAGCTTCCAGAACTGAGACCCTAAATTCCTGTTTTTGAAGCCACCCAGTTTTGATCCTTTGTTATAGCTGTCATAGCTAAGAAATGAAATGACTTATCTTGATTACTGAGGGTTTTTTAAAGTTTATTTATTTATTGGGGAGGGGACAAAGGTGGGGAGGGCCAAAGAGAGAAGAAGAGAGAGAGAATCCCAAGAAGGCTCCACACTGTCAGCACACAGTCCTACATGGGACTCGAACCCATGAAACCGTGAGATCATGACCTGAGCCAAAACCAAGAGTTGGACACTTAACTGACTAAGCCACCCTGGCATCTTTAGATTATTGAGTTTTTGATTCCTCCTTAAATTTGGCAGCTGAGGCATGTCCCTCCCTCACCTCACTGTAGAATGGGCCTTGCACTTCCCTTTATTGAGCACTTATTATCCATCAGGCATTTTGCCACCTGCTTTACATGCATTATCTCATCTGATGCTAGCCACACCCTGTGAGGTAGGGCTCATTAATTCTGCATTACATATGAAAATGGGAGACATCTAGGTCGAGTATTCATTCAACTAATGTGAACATTTAAATCAGATTTGGAATTGTCATCCTCACTTCAAAATCTGATTTGCCATCGTTTCTATTTTAACAAAGCACTTTGATGTTCACCTACATCTGTAGCTGTTGGAAGAGGAGTTCCAGAGAGAAGTCAAATTGGTCACAAAAGTAACTGGGGTGTGGAGGGGGTGAACTATGTCTCAGTAGAGAAGGCTCAATTCAATTCAATTAAAAAATGTCTATCCAGGGGTACCTGGGTGGCTCAGTTGGTTATGTGTCTGACTCTTGATGTTGGTTCAGGTCGTGATCTCACAGTTCATGAGTTCAAGCCCCATATCAGGCTCTGTGCTGACAGCATGGAGCTTGCCTGGGATTCTCTCTCTCCCTCTCTTTCTGTCCCTCCCTATCCCTCTCTCTCTGCCTCAAAATAAATAAACATTTAAAAAGTCATCTCTTTCATTCATCTCTTTCATTGAAAAAATTATCTACCCAGCTCCTACCTAGTGGCAATCGCTATAGGAGGTACTGGATGTGTGAATATGAGTAGTTCACAATACCTACACTTGAGGACTTACAGAGCAGTAGGGAAGCCAGACTAAGGCTCAAGGTCCTGAGTGTCATGTAGCCCATGAAAGAGGGCGAGGAGGCAGAAGGGGGAGTTGAATGTAACTCAGCCAGAGTTCCCAACTTAGATGCTAACTACAAAAGCTGTCCTTGTCACAAAGCTTCCCTCTGGGCTGCGTGCTGTGAGCCTCTCCCTGTGTCCTGTCTTCTGGTACAGACTCTGTACTGGATTAACTGACCTGGCATGGACATCCTTGGGGAATGTCTGATACATATTGCAGGGTCACCAGGCATTGCCAAGAAAGTGTCCCTGAGAAGGAGACATGAGTGGTGGAGGGATTCTGATATATCTTTTAAAGAGCCCTTGGAAATTTTTGAACTGGTGTCAACAAATCTTTAGAGACATGAAAAAACTTGGGGTGTGTGACTTTAAAGTGGTTGACATCTGTCCATTTGGGTCAGTGGGACAGCGCCTGAAGCCCCCAGTACGATGCCCCTTGGCAGAGTGAGCTGCTAGCTCTCCCGTGTTCCCATAGTATCCTGTTATGGATCATAGTTGTCACCTGCATTCCCAGCTCCTCGGGGAACTAATCTGTCTCCTCTTTAGAATATCATTGTCAGGGGTCAAATGCAGGGTGGATGCTCACCTGGGGATAGAACAGTGCAGTGTTTGGGCACCCAGGCTCTGGAGCCAGATATTTTCAGTCAAATTCTGCTTCTGTCCCTGAAATAGCTGTTTGACCTTGAGACACCTCTCTGCTTTTTATTCCATAAAATAAGGAACCCAGCTTGCAGAATTGTTGTGGGAATCCAGAGAGATCATCGCATGTCAAACTCTGCACATGGCCTGGTGCAGAGCAGGTGCTCAGCACATGCTAGCTACTGTTATTAACAAGACACTGCTGTGGGACTGATTTGAGGGTCATGTTGGAGAAAGTGGGCTTTGCATTCTGTCCTAACCAGGAGTGAGGCACAGAGCAGGCGAGGGCATTGGCAGCGGAGATAAAAACCCTTGGCTGATGTGACTCCAAATCATTTCCAAACTAATCAGCAGCAGGATAGAAGAGGGCTCTGGCAGCAGGTTAAAGTCGGTGTTAAAAATAAACTGTGGCTAATAGAGCTGTCCTACTTACAGGCAGAGCTGCCACCACTACGGGACCAGTGCCTTGCTGGATGAAACAACACTGGCACCCAGTGGAGGCCCAGCTGAACAAGTTTATAAGTTGTCCTTGTCCTGGTTAATGGAAAAGGACAGGCCATCACTGAGCCATCCATCCATCCATCCAACCATCCATCCATCCATCCATCCATCCATCCATCCACGGCTTGCTTACTGTTGGACAGATTTTGTCCTCACTGACTTATGTGCTTCCGTTGAGTGAGCGCTTGTGACCTGCTGCTAAGAGCTTTGTTACATTGTCAGTCCCACAGGCAGGTATTATTATTTCTATTTTACAGATGAAGAAGGCTTTGGGAGGTTAAGTAGCTTGCCTCAGGTCACACAGCAACTTGGGGTGGTTTCAAACTCAGGCCAGTCTGATTTCAAAGCCTGATCTCTTAACCACTATGTTCTGAAGCTGCACCATCCAATATGGTGGAGACTAGCCATGTGTGGCATATGTGGCTATTTAAATTTATTTATTTATTTATTTATTTATTTCTCTCTCTCTATATATATATGTATATATAATATATTTTTAAAAAATATATAATATATATTTAAATATATTATATATATATTATTTATTTTTGAGAGGCAGAGAGAAAGTAGGGATGGGACAGAGAGAGTGGGGGACAGAAGATCTGAAGGGGACTCTGGGCTGTCAGTAGCAAGCCTGATGCGGGGCTCAAACTCATGAACCGTAAGATCATGACCTGAGCTGACGTCTGACGCTCAACCGACTGAGCCACCCACGCAGCACATGGCTATTTAAATTTGAATTTAAATTAAGTGACATGAACTAAGACTTAAAAGCCAGTCCTTCAGTTGCACCGGCTGTGTTTCAGGTGCTCAGTGGGCACACATGTCCACCGGATGCATGGATGGTGCAGATGCAGGGCATTCCATCATCTTACAAAGTTCTATTGATTGAACCTTGAGCTTGGAGTTTTTCTCCTGAGCCTCAGTTTAGGTTTCTTACTTAGAAATAAATGTAGGTTTCTGATCCACCTCACTTTCTCCTGCTCACTTGCCCTTCCTCCATGGTACAGATAGGTGTGAAGGTAGGATACTTTCTTTATTTAGAAGTGTTTAGAATTTCCTTGTATCAGCAATGAGCACCAATTTCTTGGAGGCACCATGGGCTCATCTTCTCTCCAAATTTTCAGCCTCAAGCCGTACTTGGCTTTCTTGGTAAGTAAACAGTGTTGGATGCTATTTTTTCCTTTCCATTTCAATATTTATTTAAAATATGTGATTCAGATCCTAGTATTATGGTAGAGAAGGGCCATTTTGGGAGACATGTCCTTTAATATAATATATAATGTTAAAAACTCATTGAAACTGACGTCTGTTTTAAATTTGTTTTTGCCAACACTCCATAATGTATGGGATTGTCGACGAACAAAAACATAAGATTTGGGGCCACTAGGGAATAATAGGTAATAATAATAATAATTGCTAACATTTATTGTGAACTGATTATCTCGCTAAATCATCATAATAACACTGAAGGAGATAGTATTGTTTCTACTTTTACAGATGAAGACAAAGACAGAGAATGTACTTAGGATACTTAAAGTTCCCACAATTAGAAGCCCTACGGCTGAAGCCAGTCTGGGTGTAAAGCCAAAGCTCTAATTGTCTCTACATGCTGCCTCTCAAAATCAAGCTGTGGGTCAGCACAACATGGTTGGACAACATGGTTAGATTATTCATTCATTCATTCACTCATTTATACTCTCACTCACTCATTAGGCAGTGCTGTGGGAGGTATTGGAGATAAAGGCACATCAGTGCCTGCCTCAAAGGAACCATGGATTAGAAGGAGACAATGCCTCTGCTATTTCCAGTCAAAGTTATCACACAATGTAAATTTATGGGGGTGAGACGTCTATGTATGTGCATAAGTTTCTTGCAAAAAGTATTTGAATGGGGGCGCCTGGGTGGCTCAGTTGGTTGAATGTCTGACTTTGGCTCAGGTCATGATCTCACAGTTTGTGGGTTCAAGCACTACATCAGGCTCTGTGCTGACAGCCCAGAGCCTGGAGCCTTCTTTGGATTCTTTCTCCCCCTTCCCTGCTCATGCTCTGTCTCTCTCTCAAAAATAAACATTAAAAAAAAGTGCTTAAAAATATATATAGTTTAAAAAAATATTTGAATCAAAGCAGTGTCTACCGAATTTGACTTTTCCATAAAGGCCATAACCAAAATGGTGTTGGAGAAAGGCCACCTGACATATCCTTTCTGGGAGCCTGTGAATCCGACAGACACTGTGCCTACCATGCCCACATTCTCTAGGCCTTACCAATTCCAAGCATTGCAGCTGACTTCCAGTAAGGCCTGTGAGCCCTTCCTAGGAAGGCTGCTCTGCCCAAATGCCCATTGGGGGCTGGGTCTTTTTTTTTTTTTTTTGAGAGAGAGGGAGAACAAGTGGAGGAGGGGGAGAGAGAGAGAGAGAGAGAGAGAGAGAGAGAATCCCAAGCAGTCTCTGTGCTGAGCTTGGAACCCAACCTGGGGCTCCATCTCACGACCCTGAGATCATGACCTGAGCTGAAATCAAGAGTCAGACATATAACCGACTGAGCCACCCAGGTGCTCTGTGCTGGAATCAGTTTGCTGTCTTGTCTTTTCTGGCTTCTAGAGGCTGCCCACGTTGCTTGGCTTGTCACCCTCTTTCATGTTCAAAGCCAGCAAAGGCTGGTGGAGTTTTTCTCACTTCTCATCATGCTGACACTATACCTCCTGCCTTCTTCCTCCACATTTAAGGACTTTTGTGTACAGTGGGCCCACCCGGAGAATCCAGAAAAATCTCTCTATTTCTGCAACCATAAGTCTCCTTGCCGTGTAGGGTAACATATTCCTAGGTCCAAGGGATTGATTAGATGTGGGCATTTTGGGGAAGCCATTATTCTGCCTACAGTGCTGTGGCTCCTGCTCCCCTCTGGTGGGAGGACTCACGGATGACTGTTCTACACTGATGCCCCAGTTCCCCGGGCATTGAACTCCAATCATCCACACAGTCTCTGGCTTGATGACCCATCCTTTATTCCCCCCCGTGTCATTTTCTTAGTGTTTCGGGGATCACGTGACACATACGCTACCTTGTCTCAGGGTCTGCTTCTAGGGGGAAACCAGAAGAGTGGACAAGCCATCATCAGTTGTGTTTATTTGTTTGTTTAATCTGCAAGATGGAGCCCACAATCCCCGATCACCTCAGGTATTTGAGAACTCCTCAAAAGGAAGGGACAGAAGGTGGTGAGGCCCTTGTGGAAGAAGAGGCCCCTGGGGAGAAGGTCTGTGCTGAGACCAGGACCCAGAAAGACCTCCAGGGCAAGGAACAGGTGGATGTTGGGTCCTGGAGCCTGGAGAGAAGCAACCATATGGTGCCAAGCTGGCCAGAAGGCATCATTGGTGAGTAGTTCCCTGAAAACCACAGAAAACACTGTCTCTCTTTTCAAAGACTGCATTTTTGTCCAGTCTTGGTGTTGCCTGTGTAGACTCAGTTCTCATAACCATTTGATGCTTTCCCCCCAACTCCTTCCAAAATTGCCTTTCTGGGGTCTTCAGCGGCATAAACCACGACCTTCAGCCGTTACGAATGCATTTGATTACACAAAAATCAGACGTACCTGCTGAGCAGCTGGGTCCAAATACATTGTCATCTGCACAGGTTTCACAGGCCGCTCCCCCAAACCCGTCCTGTGGAACACCCAGGTAGATGGCATGAGACCCAAGTGATCTACGTTCCGGGAAGCCCTTGGATTTCTCACTGACACTCCGGTCAACATTTTTTTCTTAACTGTATCTTCCTTCTGTCCTTTCCTGAAGCTTCTTCTTTCTATTTCTGCCTTTATTCATTGCTGGTTTTATGTTATAATGCGAACATTAATCCCTGCATCATTTTTTACTAAGAGTCTGGAGCACTTCCGAAGGGAACTGGTTTGTCAGTCCAAAGATACAAACAAACAGAGGGTAAGTGCTAACAGCCTCAGTGTTAATTTCACTCAAGAGTGAAATGAAAACTCTTTCAGTGTTGCATTTCTTTTTTCTTTTCTTTTCTTTTCTTTTCTTTTCTTTTCTTTTCTTTTCTTTCTTGGTTTATTTATTTTTGACAGAGAGAGAGAGAGAGAGAGAGAGAGAGAGAGCATGCAAGTGCATGAGTGGTGAAGGGGCAGAGAGGGAGGAAGAGAATCTCAAGCAGACTCTGTGCTATTAGTGCAGAGCCTGACGTGGGGCTCGAACTCACGAACTCTGAAGATCATGACCTCGAAATCAAGAGTTGGGAGCTTTATTGTTTTACCGACTGAGCCACCTAGGCGCCCCAAGTTTTGCATTTCTGAAGACAGTTGAGGTCCATCCCTTTCAGAGGGATTTCTTTGTATTTAAATTACCTAAGGCTTGCAGCTCACAACATGTCACTTTCATGGGACCACAAAGACATTCTTCTCTTGACAGACCCAGTGACCACAGAGTAGTTTGCTATTAGTGGTGATTATTAACAGGAACAAAGACAGTAATTTATACCACTCTGTAGAGGCCCACAAAATATTTTCATATATATGATCTCACTTCTCTTTTTCAACAAATGTAATTACATCGGTGTTTTTATCAAACCCATTTTATAGATGGATGTACTTAAGGCTGAGCAGCGAACTGACTCTGTCAAAGGTCTCCAGCCCCTAAGAGATCATTTTATTGCAGATTGTATACTCTTTTCACAAATCTCACTACTTTTTAGAGACTCCACTTAGCGTAAAGGTGTTCAAAGAGGTACCACAGGTAAGGGGAGGGAGAAGGAGAGCATGTCTCTGAACTTACCTGGCAGGAGCAGCTTCCGTTTCCTTCCATGCCTTCGGCACAACTGCCCCTGCCATTGCAGGGGGACCTGGCGCCTCCCGGACACTCTAGGGAAGGAAAGGGCTCAGATTCAGTCATTCATGACCGCTCGAAACATTCTGCATGGAAGCAGTAAACATCTACGGTGTGCCAGGTCCCGTGCTAATGGCCGGGGATAAGAAGTAATTAAAGCCCCTTGTCATCATCCAGGGCCACACAAAGGCGCGTGAATCACAATATAGTCAGGTGCTGTGATAGAAGGCATTGGACTGTCTACTATTTCTTCAGCATTTGTTATCCTTTATCCTTTTTAATTTTTATACTTTATAATTTTCTAATTAAATTATTCCCACTGAAACCTTCAGGTGGTGCTATTGGTGCTGGTCGGCAGATGAAGAGACTAAAGTTCAGAGAGGCCATGTAACTTGCCTCAGGTTTCATACTTTCTAAGTTACAAAGCTGGGACTTTAGTTCAGCCCTCAGCAGGACTCTAAATCAAGGCCTCCTACTCAGTGCTGTAGACAGGGCACTGAGGGAGCCCAGAGATGAGAGCTATTGATGCCACCTTGAGAAGTCCAGGAGACATCCCTGAGGAGGAGTCATTCAAGCTGGTATTTTGAAGGCTTGGTAGGACTTGGCCATGCTTAAAAGGGAAGGGCATTTCGGAAACAGAGAAGAGCAAGTACGAAGCCTCAGGGTTGTAAAAGGGCACGACTTGTTCTGAGAATAATGTAAAGTTTGGTGGGGCTGGAACTTGGGAGCTGGGGTTTGTGGGAAGTGGTGGTTGATGAAGGTTAATAGGATGGTTGGTGCCAATTAAGGAAGTGCTTTTTATGGCAAAGGAATTTCGATTTCACTCACAAGCTGATGCCAAACAAGCATGGGTTCTGTACTTTCGGGCTACATTAGACCTGAATCGGAGCTTTTCTAGACATTTATTAGAGGATTTCAGTCATTCACTAATCATTCAGGGAATACGTACTATGTGCCAAGCATTATATTACATGTTGGTGGGGAGGGACATTTAGCTAGAAAGATATTGCAATGCCCAAAATCAACTAGAGGATTTAAAGTAATGGAAAATGACAAAGTTTAAGGTACTGTTGTAAAGAGGTTGAAAAGCTTCCTTCCTCTCTTTCTTTCTTTCTAAATATTTTTAAGTTTATCTATTTTGAGAGAGAGAGAGAGGGCTTGAGTGGGGTAGGGGCAGAGAGAAGGGGGAAAGAGAATCCCAAGCAGACTCCACTCTGTCAGCGTGGAGCCTGGTGTAGGGCTCGAACTCACGAACTGTGAGATCATGACTTGAGCCGAAACCAAGAGACGAATGCTTAACTGACTGAGCCACACAGGCACCCCTCTTTTTCTTTTTATACTTGCTTTGAGTGCTGAGTCAGCATGGATTTAACATCGGTTTGGGTGAGTTCTGACTATTAAAATAAGTGATCTGGATCAGCCAGCACCGAGCAGAAATCATGCAATGGTTATGAAATGTGTCTGTGTGAATGAGGCAGGATCAGATATTATCCCAAATTAAATAAAGTTAGCAGGACAAATGCCTTCCACAAAATAGCCAATGACATGGGGTTCTAGATAATAATAAAGGATGAACGTATTTACTACTCAAAGTAATCCTCTGAGGTTAAGTCCTATTTTTAGCCCTATTTTCTAGATAAGGAAACTGAGGCACAGGGTAGTAGAGTGACTTGCCTAGGTCACATTACCCCAGCTGGCAAGGGGTAATGAAGGACTGACCCCTCCTCTACCTGAAGTGTCCACTTTCCAGCCCTCCCTCCTCTTCCAACCTCTTCTTCCAACTGATAAAGCCCACAATCTTGCTCTGCTATATATCTTCCAAGAAATCAGCATCTATAGAAAATGAAAAACAGTTCTTGGAAAGAGACTTTTAGCTACTGAGAGAAACAGTTCTCCCCAAGAGACCTGGATTACTCATTTGAGTCACTAGGCTAGTTCTTTAAAAGAACACTTATCAGGGCGCCTGGGTGGCTCAGTCAGTTAAGGGTCAGACTCTTGATTTCAGTTCCTGTCATGATCTCACAGTTAATGGGTTCGAGCCCCGCATTGGGCAGATAAAAGATGGAGCCTGCTCGGGATTCTCTCTATCTCCCTCTCTCTGCCCCTCCCCTGCCCCTCCTCTCTCAAAATAAATAAAGTTAAAAACATAAAGGATCATTATAACTTGTAGGTGTGGGGAGTTGAGAGAGTCTAGTTCCATACCTGTGTCTGGTGTTTTCTCTGGCTCCCCTGTGTCTTTCCTACATGCAGAATACTGGTAACCTACAGAGGCATGTACATTTCAAGTCTGTGGGGTTCCTTCCCGCTTCAAACCCTGGACAGTGCTCCGGAGTCTACTGCACTGATACTGCCCATCACTATCCTACATACTCATCAAGCACTGCCATGTGCCAGAGTCACAGCCCAGAGGACAGAAATGTTCATGAGATGGGCAAGAGAGAAGACACACTGGCATGTAGCTAAAATTCATAAATCACCTTGAAAACTAATATGTGGGTTTGGGCCACTCTCACCAGCTGGGCACTGGCTACACGAGATGCAATAGTGTCATGAAAGAGCCCAGACACTGCAGTCAAAATCTCCTGGGTTTGAGCCCCAGTATGACTCTTTGCTCGCTGTGCCCTTTTGGGAAAGTCAATGCATGACTTGGAGATTTAGTTCATGTGTGTTCCTGGCAGGTTACAGTAGGGATGGAAATATTAGGTGCTCAATAAATGATGGTTATTATTTAGAGTGGATGCTCTCCATCCTCTCCAGCTTCTGTTCATTCAGATTAGCACTGTAATAGGTAATAATACTCAGGGAGTAAGTCATTGGGTACCTGTTTGAATGAGGACCCTGTAAGGTCCTGGGTATACAAGGTGAGCACCCAGACCTGGTCCCTTATTTCCATGGTCCTACCAGTCTGGTGGGGAGAGAGTCATGGATTAACAGACCATCAGATAAACACTGGTTTACAAACTGGGATAAGGCTAATGGGGGGGAAAGCTTTCCTCAATCTACCTACTGGCGGTTACTAACATTGACCTCCAAAAAACTGAATCCTCAAAGGCCCAGCTGACTTAAATTTGTTCTCAATAGGGGTCAACGGACAGATCATTAAAGAAGAGCCTTGTTAAAGATTGTGTCTTTATCCTAAAAAGAGCCATAGGAGTTGGGGATGAAGAAGAGGGCGAGGGCCTCATCAAGCAAGTGATAGGTACACACGTTGAAGTTCATCTGAAACCCACTTGCGTTCACTATGTAAGGGGTGGTGTGAGAGCATTTCCATAGATTGTGGACTATCAAATAGCTCTTCTTCCATTTCCTTTTGATACTAGGCCTTCTGGGGCTGAGATGGTGTTTTGGGAACCAGGCCCATCTCTGGGCAGGACCAAGAAGAGCTGATCGTTCTGGCAGTTTCCCCCTGGGACTCTCCTTATGGCTAGGCGTGCAAGATGCTCTCTGAGTGACCCGTAGCTTACCCTCTGGGCTGGCTCAGAGGAACACAGGGCCTCCTCAGCCCTGGGACCCAGCATTCAGTGCTGCCTAGCAGAAATGCTCTCCCAGGCATTAAAAAAATTTTTTTTAACGTTCATTTATTTTTGAGACAGAGAGACTGAGCATGAGCAGGGGAGGGGCAGAGAGAGAGTGAGACACAGAATCTGTAACTGGCTCTGAGCTGTCAGCACAGAGCTCAAAGCAGGGCTCAAACCCACAAACTGTGAGATCATGACCTGAGCCGAAGTCTGACGCTTAACCGACTGAGCCACCCAGGCACCCCTCTCCCAGGCATTTTTAATCTGCAGGCAATGACGACAGAATCCCAGCCTCCCGTGCTCGCATTCTGCTCATTAACTTCCTCCTTGCATTGAACCACACTCTCTCTCATCTCTCATTCCTCTGTCCATCCCACGGCCCAAGCATGCCCTTCCCTCCACACCTTGCCTGTACCTTTCCCCCCATTCAAACATGCTCCTCTGGACCCTCCTCTGAGGTGGATACGACTCTTCCATCCTATGGGTATCCCTTCTGCTCGGACCTTGCCTTGTGATAACATACAGAGCAGTGGGGCGCCTGCGTGGCTCAGTTGGCTAAGGTCTGACTCTTGATTTTGGCTCAGGTTGTGATCCCACAGTTCATGACATCAAGCCCTGCATCTGGCTTTGTGCTGACAGTGCGTAACCTGCTTGGGATTCTCTTTCTCCCTTTCTCTCTGTCCCTTTCCCATTCTCACTCTCTGTCTCTCTCAAAATAAATAAATAAGTGTTAAAAAACGTATAGGGCAGAAAATAGGGCAGAGCCATCTATTGAGAATATAACTATAGGCTAAAGGCTGATTACAGAGTAATTAGGGTGCTTCTCCCATCCCACTTCCCAAGAGTGTGATGATGTGTCTAGAAGTCTGGGCTCCCTTTCTCTTTAGGAGGCAGTTAGCAAGCCCTTCTTTTTATTTATTAATTTTTTTATTACTTATTTTGAGAAAGACAGAGAGAGTGTGAGCAGGAGAGGTGCAGAGAGAGAGAGAGAGAGAGAGAGAGAGAGAGAGAGAGAGAGAATCCCAAGCAGGCTCTGCAAGTTCAGTCCACAGAGCCTGACATGGGGCTTGAACCCATGAAACTGTGAAATCGTGACCTGAGCCGAAATCAAGAGTCAGACTCTTAACCAACCAAGCCAGCCAGGTGCCCCAGCCCTTCTTTTTAAAAATGTAAGTAGGTGTTCCTCTGAGAATGATTCACTGGACCAGCTGTTTCTAATCACCTGGGGAATGAGGAGGTGTTATAAAGGCAGTTTCCTGAGGCCCTCCTCTCTGGGTAGAGTCGCTATGAAAATACACCTCTCAGATGTACACTGTGGGAGCATAATTTCCCAGCGAGCATCCATCCTGCTCCTGAGGCCACACCTCCCACAACTGCTTTCAGCCCATGCCTGAGCATGACAGTGATACCAGGGCAGGACCATTCCTGCAAAATGGAGGACTCCTCTGTTGGGTGACTTTGGCTGGAGTGCTCCCCATCAGCTTTACCAAATGTTCTTAGAACTACACATAGTCCAAGACTTTTCCAATCTAACCTCCCTTGGTTCCCTCTCTTATTCAAGAGTCAGACCTGCATCTTTTTATCTATTTGAGAAGGTGAATTTGAAGTTAAAATCCTTCCTACAAAGAAAATTCCATGCCAGATGGCTTCACTGGTCTATACTACTTCATACTTCAGGAAGAAATCATACCAATTATACAAAAACTCTTCTAAAAAAAGAGGAAGAGAGGACATCTATATGGAGAACATTCTTATTTTGATTCCCAAGTCTGACAAATACATTATAAGAAAAGTATAGACCAGCATCTCTAATGAACATAGATACACAAATTATTTTAAAAAATCTAAGGCAAAAATTTAAAAATTCTAAAACAAAATTATAACCAACTGAATCCAATGATATATAAAACAAATAATACATCATGCCAAGTGCAATAAAGTAAGAAAAAAGGTATAAAGTGCATAAATATTGGAAAGGAAGAAATATAATTGAATTCTTAGCATGTCTACAGAGAAAATTCAAAAGAATCCCCCAAAAGTTATTAGACCTAATACATGAATTTAATAAGTTCTCAGGATACAAGATAGATATATAAAAATCAGTTGTATTTCTATAAATTAGTAAGAAACAGCTGGAAATTGAAATTAAAACATACCATTAAAAATAGTACAAAAACCATGAAGAGCATAGGTATGAACATAATAAAAATTGTGCAAAAGCTGTAAGCTAAAATCAATTAAAAAGTAACAAATAACAAAATAAATTGATAAAATTGATATATTGATAAAACACTAACAAAATAAAAGAAGTCTTAAGTAAATGGAGAAATATAGTGTGGTTACAAGTCAAAAGATTCAATACTTTAAAATGTCCCTTCTCTGGAAACTGCCCTCTGGATTCAATGTAATTCCAGTTAAAATTCTAACAGGACTTTTTGGTAGCTAGTCACAAAATGATTCTAAATTTTACATGGAGAAACAAAGAAACTAGAATAACCAAAGCAATTTGGAAAATGACCAAGTTGGAAGACTTACACTACCTGATTTCAAGCCTTAGTGTGAAGCTGTGGGCATCTTGATGACATGGTATGGTGAAGGGAAATACAGATCCCTGGAACAGAATAGAGAACCCAGAAATAGACCCATACACAGATGGTCAGTTTCTTCTACAGCAGTCCAAAGGCAATCCAATGGGGAGAGAATAGTTTTTTCAAGAAACGATGCTGGAATTATTAGGTATCTGTATGTAAGAAATTGAACTTCCATCCATACCTCAAATCATATACAAAAATGAACTTGCGGTGGATGAGAGACCTAAACATAATACCTGAAATTATAAAGCTTCCAGAAGAAAAGATGGAAGAAAATCTTTGTGATATTAGGTTAGGCAAGGATTTCTAAATATGATACAAAAAACACTATCTATAAAAGAAAAATTGATAGATTTGACCTCAGCAAAATTAAGAACATTTGTTCATCAAAAGTTAGTGTTAAGAGAGAAAAAAGACAAGCCACAAACTGCGAAGAAATATTTACAAATCATGTATCACATGAGGGATTTGCAACTCAAACATTTAAGGAACTCTCAATACTCAAGAAAACAAACAATTTGAAAGATAGATGAATAGTAAATAAGCATATGAAAAGATGCAAATTAAAATATGATATGCCACCTCACACAGTGGCAAATTTTAAAAAAAAATCTGATTATATCCATTGCTAGAGGCTAAACAAATGGAAACTCTCACACATTGTTTGTAGGAATGACAAAACGATATACTCACATCGGAAAACAGCTTGGTGATTTCTTGTAAAGTGAAACATACATTGACCATACAATCCAGGACTCCTACTTCTGGGTATTTTCCTGGGTCAAATGGAAACTTAGGTTCACACAAAAACCTGTGCGTGCATGCCCACAACGGCTTTATTCTTAGTTGCACCAAACAGGAAACAAACCCAAATGTCTTCCAGTTGGTGGAAGGATTGACAGGCTGCAGCCTGTGAAGCATTAGAAAATCATGAACTATGGACACGGACACCAACACAGACAAACCTCGATGCATTACGCTAAGTGAAAGAAGCCAGACTCAAAAAACACACACTGTATCATTCCAACTGTATGACATGAAGGTAAAATTATAGGCAGAGTAAACAGATCAGTATTTGCCAGAGCTTGGGAGATGGGGGTGGGGGGACTTGATAGCAAAGGGAAACCTAGCTCTTCTCTAGGTTAATTGTGGTGGTTTTACACAAACTAGGTTTATCAGAACTCCTATAACTGCATACTGAAAAGGGTGGGTTTTACTGTATGAAAATTATAAATTAAGAATAAAAGAGAACACGGGGTCCCTGGGCGGCTCAGTTAAGTATCTGACTCTTGGTTTCAGCTCAGGTCATGATCTCTTGGTTTCTCGCGAATTTAAGCATCTCGTTGGGCTCTGCGCTGGCAGCATGGAGCCTGCTTGGGATTCTCTGTCTCCCTCCCTCCCTGCCCCTCCCCCACTCACACAGTCTCTGTCTTTCTCAAAATAAATAAATTAATTAAAAAAATAAAGAATAAATGAGAACAATCCATTAGCTCATTGTGTGCCTTGATGATAGGTTTGGAAAAGGTAGTCAATGTCCCTGTAAATAAACAATGAAACCTGACTTCTGTTTAGTCCTTAGAGATGTCCTTTTCTATGATTATATTCACCAGAAAGGAAAACAGGGGAAGACACTAGAATTTGAAGGGCTATTTTTGAACACATGGTAAAGTCATTCAGGTTTCTCCCTTTGATCTCTGAACCTTTTTGTTTGAATACTTTAGTGTAGGTCCGGGACACAATGTTCAGGGAGCATTTCTTCAGGGCCGCATCACCATTTGGCAAACTGTTACTGAACACCTTCCTGGGCCAGATGTCGGTCTTAAAAAGACCAACCTGACTTGTTTTCGTCTCCTTTTTGTGCTGTTCTTTTTTTTATTATTATTATTAAAAAATTTTTAAATACAGTTTATTTATTTTTGAGACAGAGAGAGACAGAGCACGAGTGGGGGAGGGACAGAGAGAGAGGGAGACACAGAATCTGAAATAGGCTCCAGGCTCTGAGCTGTCAGCACAGAATCTGATGCGGGGCTCGAACTCACTAACCGAGAGATCATGACCTGAGCTGAAGTCGGACGCTTAACCGACTGAGCCACCCAGGCGCCCCTGTTCTTTTTATTATTATTGTTAGCATAACAATGGGTGGGTGGAATGCCAAGGCTTACAATTACATCACATGTAATGCCCTTGGCATTCCACCCTATGCAGTGTTAACCGTAACCGTTTTACCCAAGAGGACACTGGAGCGCAGTAGCGCCTCAGGTAGGACCCTTAAGGAGGTCACAGGGCTGTCAGGCTTGGAGATATGGATTCCCACTCAGCTCTGACTTTAAAGGCTCAGAATTGTGCTTCTCTCTATAGATGGCTTAAAATTATTTTACATGGCTTAAATGTATTTACATGCCATGCATTTAATTAAGTAATTAATTCAAGATTCGGTGAATGCCTACAATTATTTTCAAAGCTGTTAATGTTTTCTCTTTGCGTTTTCACAAGAAAGTGAAATGAGATTTAGCCTGAACAGAAAAGGGGCCTTCATTCCTGTGGCTGTGGACAGGAAGGGGCTGGTGAGGCCAGCTTCAGGGCTTTAGACTTATTTCTAAAGAGGTGCCCCAACACATACTTCTCATTGAGATGAACAGCCCGCTTTATTCAGGTACCATTGGGTGTCTGCCTGTGGCTGAAGGCATCTACTGGTTGAGTATTAATTTGCTATCTCCTGGGAATTGTCCTGAGCTTCAACATCACATATTCTGCAGAGGAGGGAAGGCTTTCTCTTAGCAGGTGTTTCATCCTGGCCCGGCCCTCTCCAGTGGATTGTGACCCCTGGGCTAAAGGCTAAGGTGCATCCTTACAGTTCTGGGCTGAATGTCTGTGCCTGTCCAAATTCATATGCTAATGTCTTAAACCCCAACAAGATGGCATTTGGAGGTTAGGGCTTTGGGGAGGTCAATAGGTGTAAATGAGATCATGAGGGTGGGGACTCCATGAGGGGATTAGTGTCCTTAGAAGAGAAAGAGGGACCAGAGCACTTTCTTTTACTCTGCCTTGTGGGGACAGAAGAGCCTCACCAGGAACCAAATCTGTAGCATCTTGTTTTTTTTAATTTTCTTTTTAATTTTAATTTTTTTATTTGGGGGAGAGAGAGAGAGAGAAAGAGTGCAAGAGGGGGAGAGGGGCAGAGAAACAGAGAGAGACAAGAAAAGGGGGGGGAGAGAGAGAGAGAGAGAGAGAGAGAGAGAGAGAGAGTGTGTCTTAAGCAGGCTCCACGCTCAGCACAGAGCCCAATGTGGGGCTTGATCCCACGACCCTGGGAGCACGACCTGAGCTGAAATCAAGAGTTGGACTCTCAACCGACTGAGGCAGCTAGGCGCCCTGTAGCATCTTGATCTTGGACTTCCCAGGCCCCAGAACAGTGGGAACTAAATGTTTTTGTCATGGGATTCCATTATAGCAGCCCAAGCAGACTGATGCCTACCTTCCCACAGTTCTTTTTTTTTTTTTTTGAAAAAATTTAAAAGTTTATTTATTTATTTATTTTGAGAGAGAGAGAGAGAGAAAGAGAGAGAGAACACAAGCAGGGGAGAAACAGAGAGGGAGGGAGAGAGAGAATGCCAAGTGGGCTCTGGGATGTGGGGCCTAAACTCACAAACCTCAAGATCATGGCCTGAGCTGAAATCAAGAGTCCAATGCTTCACCGACTGAGCCACGCAGGTGCCCCTCCCCACATTTCTGAAGAGCAGGGCTTTGGTTTGGCCTGAGTTATCAGAGTGACCCATGGAGTCCACAGAAGGGCAGACATTTGTGGGAAGAAACATAATAGACATCAGGGGCCATAAGCTACATATGAAATGAGATGTAGAGGAGCATCCTCACAAGGCCACCAGCACTGTGAGTCAGTTATCAGCCTCATAACAGACGGATAGAATTTGTTGAGCAGTTACTGTTGCTGAGCACTGTTCATGCATGGTCTTATTCTCACAACAACTGAGGAAGGCACGAATGCTGTTGACATTATCATTATCATCATCATCGTCAGGCTATAGATAAGAAAACTGAGCCCTAGAGATGTAAGTAACTTGCCCCAAGATCACATGGTTGGTAAGTGCTGGAATGGGCATTGCAGTCAGGCCTGACTCAAGACTTGGAGTCCTTACCCACTGAGCCAGAGCATACCAGATCAGTACCTTAGAATAGAAAATCAAACCAAGACATCCCCCCCCGGAATACAGAGGCCAGCAGTGATCTGAAACCACAAAAGACAGACATAGTAATTGGCATATTCTGCATACCTGCCATCTTTCAGGCACATCCTCAGTACTGTGTATGTATGTGCTCACTTCATCCTCAGCACGACCGCCTTTGGAGGTAGCCACATTGGCATCATTATTTCCATTTTGTAGATGAGAAGACTGAGGCCAAAGGATAAGTTTACCAGATAAAATATAGGATGCCAGTTAAATTTGAATTGCAGATAAAACAATGGATAATTTTTTAGAATAAGTATGTATCAAAGACTGTATGCATATATGTTATTTTATCTGCAATTATTTTAACTGGGTGTTCCCCACTATTGTTTGCCAAATCTGATAGCCCTACAGAGAGGGTAAGTCACTTGCAAGGTCCCAGAATGAGAGTGGGGGAATGCTGGGACTGGAGGCCGATCCGACTTTGGGGTCTGGGTGCCATCTTACCGTAACACCACATGGCCTCTCAGTTAAAGGTTAGAACGAAGGGGAGCTCAGGGGTCATGGCATCGACTCCAGGCAGCGACAGCCATCTGGCTAGTGGTAGAAGCAAGTTTTCTAGGAGAAGGCTAGAGAGAGGCAGGCAGCCTTCCCAGCAGTTGACTTGGCAAAACCAGTGGTTATTTGGGGGAAATGGGAGAACAGCCGGTTAGAGCCGGGACTCTACCGTGAGACAGGCCCTTTGGATGTACCAGTTGGCTGCCTTTGGGCAAACTGCAAAACTCCTCCCAATCCTCAGGTCCTCTGTGGGGCTCTCAGGTATGACTGTTTCTCCTTGTCTGCTTCTGTGTCTCTTTCTTATATTAATCTGTGAGCTCCTTGGGGGTAGGGACTGGACCTATCATATATGCGATTGTGTGCAGCATATTGTCAGTGCTCAGTAAATGCTTGATTTTTATGGGTTGGCCAACACTGGAAGGAACTTTGGGAAAAAGATACCAGGAGGATGGGGGTACAAATGGTCCTCACTTTATATCTTAAATGGAATGGTTTAAGTTTAAAATTTATGAAATGACTTGTTCAGTTTTTAAATAAAAAATTTAAGGCAAAAGTGTACATTTTATTTCTGTTTGTCAAATCATTTTCAATCACCTCAGGCCTCCATTAATAGGAAAGTGATAAATTGATGTTCTCAGCAACCATATTTGAAAAGATATTACAGAATTTGCTATAAGAGCACATTTCTGATGCACTGTGAGGCTCAAATAGCTGATAAAGCTCTTTTAGGTCATAACTGCATTTCCTGTTGGTTACTGCTTCTCTGGTGGTCTCTTGCATTGGGACTTTCCTCACGCAGGAGGCTCACCTGTTATAAGCTGTCAGCAAATCATCAGTGGTTCTGTTTATTTAAAGGAAGATAATGAACTTCCCGGGCAGCAAGAGGCCAAAGACCTCCCTGTAACTTTATCTCCCAATGAACACCCAACGTGCCTACTTCTTCATGTGACCACCTTTGTTTAAAAGCTTGCTCACAGTGCGAGGCAGAGAATATGCCCCACTTATATCTCCGACTGAAATTGTCTCCCTGGGAAACTGATGTGAAATAGGTTCCTCGTGTGAACTCAGCTTTATTTCTCACCTAAAGCCGAAAGGAACGTGCCTAAAAGACTGGTTTCAAATCCCCAGAAGTCTGTTATTTGCAACCTGTGCAGTGAATGGCAAGAAACATACAACAGGAAAGAAAGAGATCTGGAAACAAAAATAATACAGTAGAAGAAAAGATAAATGTGCAGAATTTGATGACGCTGACCTCAAAAAGAAGAATCAAGACCATTTCCCTTTGAAGTAATCAGGTTGTTTTGGCCACAGTCCAGTTTCTATGTAACCCTTTGGCCCCCATTCTTTTTCCATTACTTTGAGTTGTTGTACAAATTAGTTAATGTTCATGGTGGAATAAAAAGAAAGTGGGATGTTCCAATAAAAAAATCTATTTCCTCTCAAGTAGGATACTGGTTGTTCAAATGTGGTTGTTTCAACATTAAAAATATTTTTTTGTTCTATGGAGTAAAGACTTCTATGTGCTGATCTGATAGAGAGGTACAGGCTTTAATGAGGGAGATGCACGTTAAACCTGGGTAGAAACAACTTCCTTATGTCAGGATGACATATTTTTTTCCCCCAAGTGAGAATTCATGCCTTATTCTTAATTTTAGCAGATGATGAGCAATTTTTTCTCATTGTGCTTTTTTGTGTTTTCTGATTTTTCAGAATTGAAGAAAGGGTTATTTTCTAATTGGAATAAGGCACTCTTAAAAGAATTTTAGAAGTAACCCAGAGGTATAGAGTATGAATGTATTTGCTGATGCATTGAAAAGGAACTGGGTGCCACACTTGGCTTGGAAAGAAGTCCATTCTAGAGCTTGGGCTTCCTCAAAAAGATGTATGGGAACACGTCAGCAGCTCTGAAATGGCCTTATCCTTGCGGAAATGTCGAGTGATAGGCAAGATCTCACTTGTCATCACCACAAAATGTGAGAGGTGAAACATACAGCCAAGTAGAACACTTATCTCTTTCCTGAACTAAAGGAAGGAAGCCTTTGGAGACATTTGGTATGTTTGGAAGATGCAGATAAAGGGAAGCGTCCTTTTGCTCCAACAAGAGGGTAGCAGAAAGACCGTCCGGCCCCTGCTTTTCACATACTTCACTTCTCGGGCCTTAAGACCCAGCAGAAGGAAATGTGTGACCCCCTCAAGGAACCATGCACACTCGATGGCAAGCAGGAGCCTTGCCCCACTTGTGCCTGGCACACTGTGATGGCATCAAGCCCACTGAAGATTTTGGATCCTGTGTGCCTGCTCATGTTTTAGGAGTTACCTGGTGTTTAAGAAGGGCTCGAAGAAAGACTGTCACTTTATTTGGCTTTCATTTCATTACCGGTCTGTTTTGACTGTTACTCACTCATTTATTCATAAAACATTATCAAAGTGCCTTCTATGTGTCACTCTGTCAAGCACTTTCATCTACATTAATATTTTAATATTACTACAGTTTTGTAAAGTAGGACTTTATACCCCCATTTGGCAACTGAGGAAGCGAAAGCATGGCAGGAAGTAGCTTGCCCACTGATGGAACTAGATTCAAGCCAAAACGTGGGAGCAGGACTAGTGACTTTTTGTTCCCCTGGCTGTGGTCTGCCATTCCTTCTGTTGCATGTGCTGACTTTTGTTGCTGTATCTTTGACGAAGGCTTGTCTATGGGGGTCTGGTCAATAATAGCATCAGATTAGTTTTTGTGGGCTAGAAAGAGAAAAACAAATCTAAAAGTTTTTGTGTCATATCAGGATGTCTCTAAGAACTGGTTGTGACTGTGGCCACATTTGGCTCTAAAAAAGGTCTTGAAATCTGGAAGGGTGGGCTAATCATTTGATTCTGTTGTAACAAACTCAGGATCACTCAGTGTCCCCATGCTGGGGTGAAACTGACAGCAGAGCCATCTATAGAGAGAAGGGCAGGATTTCCTGAACCCTAAACCCCGACCTTTCCAAGACAAGGAACATAACCCAGTCATTGACTGGGAAGGCTAAAGGGATCTACCAATCAAAAGAGAAGTTAGAAACACATTTCCCTTTGCTTTCTTTCTTTCTTTCTTTCTTTTTTTTATAAGCTTTGCTCCAGCAATGGGGCAGAGTAGAAAGACAGCAGGCTTTGGAGACAGGCAGTCCTGAACTTGAACTTGTTTTATCATTGATCAGGCCAAAAGAAATTGGTAAAATATAATCTTTAAATCTCTGATCCCTCATAGGTGAAATTGAGATAAAAATGTCTAACTCAGAGATTTGTTTTAAGAATTAAATCCAATAATATAGGCCAAGTACCTCTCTGGTACTTAATGTCACCAATGTTGAATAAATGGAAGCTATTATTCATTTAATCATTAGTTAAAAAATAACAACAACAGTGTAAGGGGCGCCTGGGTGGCTCAGTCGGTTAAGGTTCTGACTCTTGGTCATGATCTTATGGTTCGTGAGTTTGAGCTCCACATCAGGCTCCTCACACTGACAATGCAGAGCCTACTTGGAATTCTCTCTCTCCCTCTCTCTCTGCTCCTCCCCTGCTCGCTCTCTCTCTCAAGAAAACTAAATGAACTTAAAAAAAAATACAACAGTGTTGACACCAGGCATGCAAGAAGGGCTCAACTGTTTAGAAGCCACATGGAAAAAAAAAAAGACCAGGGAAATGAGCTCAACCATTTAGGGTTTCCTATATGTGATAGAAAAAAGTTGCTATTTTTTTCTTTCTCTATACCTTTCTAAACTTTTCAAGCTGTGTGCAATTTGCTTGTATTATTTTAGTCAGAAAAAAAAACAAGGCAAAAGAGAACTAATCCTCTCTTCTTAAATGGATTTTTTTAAGTTTATGTATTGATTTTGAGAGAGAGAGAGAGAGAGAGAGAGCGAGAGAGAGAGAATGTGAGCAGGAGAAAGGCAGAGGGAGAAAGAGAGAGAGAATCCCAAGCAAGCTCCCTGCTGTCAGCACAGAGACCGATGCAGGGCTCAAAGTCGCAAATGATGAGCTCATGAACTGAACTGAAATCAAGAGTCAGATGCTTAAATGACTGAGCCACCCAGGTGCCCCTCTCCTTAAGTGGATTCTTAAGGAGATGTTTCATTACACCGAAAAATGGAAAACAACTGGTAAATGCATGAATTAAAATGCCTGATTTTTTACTATCCAAGGGATAAAAGGGATCTTGCATAATTTGCCTATCCTAGCAAGGACCTACTCACTACTTGAGTGTTAACATCCTCAATCATGATAGAAGTTCAGTTTTGCTCACAAATGTTATGCTTGACCACAGGAGTCCAATGCTCAGATTTGGCCAGTGGTTTTTCTTACAGTGGAACTGGTCCTTAGAGAGTCTGATTCCATCCTAAAATTAAAGTTTTAGTAGATTTAACGATTATTTCTGTTGCCAAACAATAACTATGTTCTTTGAGATGCTATAATAAAATTTCATCTTAAAGAAAATTGTACTTGGGGTCACAGCAGCCCAGCATTCTTACATCCTTTCTATGATCAGTTATCTTTTTTATAAAAATGGATATCCTCTCAATTGTCCCTTTTTCTGACTTGTAAGGGAATTCTCTTAAAGAGAGATCTCTAACTGGAAGAAAGCAGATTTCTTTGTAAAAGCTGACAGGGCAAGAAAGATTTTCTACATATAGACTGAGATGGAATTTTCTAGAAAAAGGTGCTGACACTCTCCTTTTATCAGACTTCCTTCCTTTCAATTTTCTATGAAATGGGGCATTGAAAAGCAAGTATCAAAGTCCAAGAAAAGTGCTGTGCCACTTACCCATGCAGTCTGGGCCCCAGTGGCCTGGACAACACTGAGGTTGGACATAGTCCTTCCTACAGATATGGCGGCATCCAGGGAGAGACAGCGAGTACTTCCTGATTTCAAAGGTGTACCTTGGAGAGGAAGGAGAAGAGATAAACCCATGATCAGAGGAATTCATTTAACTATGGGCAGTGAGATTATCCTAGATTTTTATTTAGGTCCTTCTTTACACTTGCCTATATTTTTAAAAACATAGATTGAATGCATTTTGCTATCTAGGGAGAATAAAACTTAATCATGATTTACCTTTAATGTGAAATGGATGACAAAAATCAGAGCACAATGAAAATAAAGGTGAAATGATGTCAGAAGTGAGGTTTGTAGATAAAGGCAATAGTGTTAGGTTCTGGGCACATAATAGTGGTGGACATCACACTCGTCACAGCTAATACAAGAAAGAAAAGATCATGGGTTATGGGATGCACAGGATTTCTGGATTTAAAACAAACCGCCTGACTAGGATGAGCACATTGTTTGCAGATACTGTATATGTAAACATTTCCGTAAGAGGTGGTGTAATGTAGTGGGCAATATTGGCCACAATATCCTCAAGGGAGATGTATGATGAATTTCTTAGAACAGTTTTTATACCATCTGAGGTAGAGATCTGGAATAACAATTCTATGGAGGCTAAACACCATTGTCTATTTTGGGGGAATCTCTGCATAGATGGCTTATTCCAGGATTTGTTTGACTTTACTGTATCTAAGGACAATCCTCCAGGAATATTTTTTCTTTCAACTGGGGTATTAAGAAGAGTGTGCAGGTGAGTTCAAGGTTGTACTTTTAATCCAATCCCTGAGTTACTGGCTTTATGGGCAGTCAAGATGGAGACAGTTGACAATTCTTCTGGAAACTCGAGAATACTGGCAGGGGCATCTCTTCACAAAGATGGGAAGAGGAAGAGCCAAGGACAGAACGAAACATCCCCTCAAGAGCCAGTCTTGGATTTATTTCAGCATAAATGAATGACAGATCAAACTCTTCAATTCTTTAGCAGAGACACGAATGCAATAATCTTATCCTGTGCTGTGCTGTGCTGTGCTGTGTGTGTGTGTGTGTGTGTGTGTGTGTGTGCATTGAAGGGCGGATGGTCAGGTGGGGAGGATATAACCAAATGCCCACCTTGGCCATGAAAAAAAGTAGCCAGTACAAAGAAGTCTTCATAAAGTCATTGTATAATTTTACCTTGAATCCTAAATCTTTATATACTTCCTAAGAGAATCTGGTCACAAATGTGTGCCCACTTTTGTACCTGAATGGCCACCTGTTGCATATGCTTGATGATTCTAGGTCAGTTAGTGTTGGGAAGTTTTTTTTTAAAGTTTTACTTTGAGAGAGAGAGTGAGAGGGACAGCAGGGGAGAGAGGTAGAGGGGAAGAGAGAGAGAGAGAGAGAGAGAGAGAGAGAGAATCTTAAGCAGGTGCCACGATCCATGTGGAGCCCAACCCAGGGCTCGATTCCATGACCCTGTAATCATGACCTGAGCCAAAACCAAGAGTTGGATGCTCAATCAACTGAGCCACCCAGGTGCCCCGGAAAGCTTTTACTGAAATTGATGATTTTAGTCATAGATATATCGTGGTCATATTAAGCAAACATGAATTTAAAATAGTGTAATATAATGGTGTTAAGTTTTCATTTTATACAAAATAAGAAATAGTACTAATCCTTCATCCCTGAATTAGGAATGAACTCATTGAGAGATGTTTAATGTCTAAATCAGTAGACTTAGTGCACTGAACATTGTGTTTACACTGGAGCTGTATGGCTGCTTCCATTAGCCTGTAAGCAAAACTGCTCGTTATCCTTTGCAAGGATTAGCCTTGAATTATGAGAGTTTTGAGTCATAAGAGGATTTCAGGAATGCAATGCTCACAGAAAACATGAAGCTGTACCTCCTTTGTCTTCTCTCATTAGGTTCTAATTAGTATCAGAATCCATAGCTGGCTAGTAAGATGACTGTCAGACACATGGCTTTTTAGTCCATGTTCTGACTAGAACATTTCCAAATGAAACAAAACCCAGATTTTTAAAATAAAGAAGGGCACAATAAAGGGAAAATGTGTATGTGCAAGGTAATATAGTCAATTTTGTATTGAAATATGAATCAATAATATATTTTTTAGACTCAAAGTTGTAATTTGTGAGTTTGGACTGAATGTAATCCTAAAGTAAAGGAAAATCATGGAAATGCTTTGTAGTTTTTGAGATGGGAAGTTTCAATCTGGATTCACAATCCCTTAAATTTAACGACTTGAGTACATTTATTTTCTCATGAGTACCTGCAATCTCGAACTCCTATGGAGCCATTGGTAACCTTTGTGTAACCATCTGGGCACTTAATTTCTAAGTTGAGCAAGCAGGATTGGCACTCAGTCCTAATTGTAAGCAGAGATGTCTTATCACATCTTTTTGCCTGTGAAAACATAAAAAAAATCAAGTCCCATTAGCAGAGCCTTGGTTGGCCAATCTTCCCCATTGGCTTCATATTAGTGGAATGACAGGGATGGCGACAAGGTTGGTTGGTAGTGACTCTCTGGTTAACTTCAACCTTATCTAGAAAGAGTGTTGGGATCAACAAGCAATGTCTGCCATGGCTGTGGGTGATGAGGGAGGCTGTTTTTTACCACCTGTTTGCCATCCTTGATCGAAAGTGTGGAATCCAATAAAGCAAGGTAACTTCATTACATACACTTACCCAACTGGGAAACCTGAAATATATTATAGAGTACACTTTCCAAATGGGAAAATTTTTTAAATGGTTATTTAAGGTCAAATGGTCATAGATCAACATGTCTCAAGAATATTCTTTCAGAGCCTAAATGTCCATCAAGTGATGAATGGATTAGGAAGATGTGGTTCATCTATACAATGAAATACTACATGGCAATGAGAAAGAATGAAATCTGGCCATTCGTAGCAAAGTGGATGGACCTCGAGGGTGTCATGCTAAGCGAAATAAGTCAGGCGGAGAAGGACAGATACCATATGTTTTCACTCATAGGTCTAACAGGAGAAACCCAACAGAGGACCATGGGGAGGGGAAAGAGGAAAAAGAGTTAAGGAGAGGGAGGGAGACAAAACATGAGAGACTCTTGAATACTGAAAACAAACTGAGGGCAGAAGGGGAAGGGGGAAAGGTAAAGGGGGTGATGGTCATGGTGGAGGTCACTTGTGGGGAAGAGCACTGGGTGTTATATGGAAACCAACCTGACAATAAACTATAAAGTTAAAAAATAAATAAATAAAATTTAAAAAAAAGTTAAGAATGATAAAAAAAAAAGAATATTCTTTCAGCATTGATTCTACAGCAAGAGTCTAGTCTGAGTGCTAAATGCTACAAAGCATATAGTTCCTGCTCCAAAGATGTTTGCACCATTTTGATTACAATTCAGCTAGAATATGGGCTCCAAGAGGCAGTGATCTTTTTCTGTTTGGTCCTTGACTATTTTCTAAGCACATAGAACTGTGGCACATAGTAGTGCTTAGTAAATATTTGCTGATTGAATGAGTTGTAGGAAATATAACAGACACACTAGAAACAGTCACTTAGCAACATTAAGCAGTAGAGAATCAACTGCTAATATGAATGATGCAGACCCACTTTGGCCCTGTCTTCAGGATCCCTTATTGTCCATGATGTTGGTGCTGATCCTCCCAGATGGATTTGGTTTCCTCTCTCAAATCTCCTTCAAAGTTTAATAAGAAGCAGCTTCATACAGTGAAGAGAGACAAAATTTGGAAGTCAAAAGACCTAAGGTTGGAATCAAGCTTTGTATCTTGCTAAGGGTACAGTCTTGAATGAATTCCTCACCCTTTGCAATCCTCTGTGATGGGGAGGTGTGAATAACCACTCTTTAGGTTACAGAGACCTTTAAATGATAATGTGTAAATTGCCCGGCCCAGTCTCTGGAATAGTGTAGGCAATAAATGCTAGTTTCCGTAATGCTTCCCTGCCCCCACCTCTGTGTTTTGCTTATTGTCTCTCTTGATAGAAATGTGCTTCCTCTCCTCTTGGCTACCCAAACTTCATCTTTCAAGGCCCTGCTTAATGACACTACTTCCGCAAAACCACACTCATCTCTCTTCCTTTTCTCAACTTCTACTCTTCATGTGGCTGGCCAGTGGAAGACCTTGGTTGGCTAGTGGAACACATTTTGTTGTCTTTGTTTTCCACTTAAAAACCCTTTGTGGGTGGGGACTATGTCTCTTACTTCTTACTTACCCCCATCCACAAATAGCACACAGGCCCAGCACTAGTTAGGGGTGGTAAGAATGTCGCAACTACTTCCAAGTTTACTGAAATGAATAAAGGCTGCATAATAAGAAGTCTTACTTTTACAGAGAAATTTATGGTTACACATACTTCCAAGGGCATCATCTTATTTGATCTTGACTCTACTGAAGATAAATAGGGCAGATATCATCTTCCCCATTCTAGGGGGGAGAAAACTGAGGTGAGGGGAGGTTCTGTGACTTGCCAAGGCCACACTGTGAGCCTTTGGTCTTTTGATTCCTTGGTAAGCTCTTCCCTGCACGCTGTACAATGGCACATAGAAGAATAAAATCTGTTTTCACGGGCAGCTTTCATTTGATGATCATCATGAATCAAAATAACCCTGGAATGTTCTTTATGGAATAATAATAAAAGCCACCCTTAGCTAGAGTTTGAATCAACTCCCTTTAATGGTCACAAATCCTCTACATCTGTTAAAACCGTTTTTTCTTTATATTAGGTTTTCCCACTTACATAAATGGATTGAAGGACATTACTTTTTCTTTTCTTTCTTAAAAGGTCAGGTTTAATACTTTCTTTTCAAGAAATCTCTTGACTTTCAAGTTGTCCTTTTCAAATGGAATGACCTTTTTGATGTCTCATACAGTCTACTCTGAAAAGCAAACTCATCTTTAAACACTGGTCAAGGCCTGATTTCTGCACTTAAGCAAGCACTGGACGATGCTGATGGTGATGGTGACAATGAAGATGATAATTCTGGCTGTTTGTGGAGCACTGTTGGGGGAGAAATTGCAGTTCAGAGAAACTAACTCGCTCAGGCTTGAACAGCTAGTAGGCTACAGAGCACAGTGACTGGTCCTCAGACATATCTGATAAACAAACGTAAGAGAGCCACGGTTCAAACTTACCACTCTCAAACCTCTAAGCTGGAGCACTAAACCGTTATGCGATCTTCCAACATTTTCATGAAAAGCATTATCAGAGTACAGCCAACTGACATCAAGTTGGTATTGGTAAATGTTTGCCTGGCTCAGATGCAGAATCATGTTTAAGTTTTATTAATAGAAATCATGCCTTGTGAAATGCATTTTAAATAGATCACCCAGATTGTCTTGTTCATACCCCTCATTTAGGCTGACCTAGCTGTACATCTGATACCCAACTTGCTCTATTATGACAGCTCATGTGAGTGGGCTTGAGATGCTGGCATGCTGGTGGGCTTCACAAGAGATGCTGACCCTACCACTCTGGGTACCTGAGCTGTCAGCACAGAGCCTGACATGGGGCTTGAACCCACAAACCGTAATATCACGACCTGAGCCGAAGTCGGATGCTTAACCGACTGAACCACCCAGGGGCCCCTTTGGGTACTTCTACTACAACCTTGTGGAAGGTAGAAGGGATGAGTTCTCGATACAGTCCATAACACTGTGTTTCTCAACCAGACATCACCCCACCTGGAATTCCCTAGAACATCTCTCTACTCATCTCTCTTCAGCCATGGTTATTTTCTATATTCAAAATGATGCAATGGGAGGTATTCACAGTGAGATATTAACACAAAAGAAAACACACCTCCCCCCACCCCCACCCGGGATACCAACATCAGCAGTGGAAAGAGGAACAAAGGGGTTTAGCATAGGAATAGAATCAACTGGATGAGCACGTCTTTGGAAAGATGGTGCATGACCATTAGATTCTTATTCTCTGCAGCCTTTCTCTTTATTTTATGAAGTCCCGACAGTACTCTTTACCCACAACAACAGAGGAAAGCAAGAAGCTTTTGAACACATCGTGAACATAAAAAAAATGCAAGTCTCATCTTACCTGCTCTGTAGTTTCAGGCAGGGAGCAGAAATTTTGTACAACCAATCCAAGAAGAAGAAGAAGTATGAACTTTGGTAGCATAGTGAGAAAATATTTGCTCCTTCTGGCTCCAGGCACCTGTCAGCACTATTCAGCTATTCTAGCCTAGTCTGATGAACTCCTAGAGAATTCTCTTTCATTTCAGGGTCTGCTTTCAAATGCTTCCCCCCTTTTTCCTGGATTGAAACAGATGATATGTGAGAACTGCCTCGAGACAGGAAAAATGGCAAATTCAGGGGTCGTGGTGAAATTGGCCACTCTCAACTCTATATATGTCTTGGTTGAATGACAGGATATCCTGAAGGGGCTGAGGCGGAGACTTGCTCTGGGATTTTTGTGCCTCATGCAACTCCCAAGAATGAGCCCCCGCCTCCTAGTGCTCTGCCCATCCTGCTTCTGGTCCTGCCTTCTCCTGAACCCACAGCCCCACCGACACACATCCAGCCACACAGTGGAAAACTGCAGGCCTCTCTCTCTGAATACAAAGTCCCAAACTTGGTGTCAGGCAGTTTTTGTGGGAGTCCCCACAAAAGATTCCACAGAGGGAACGTTGCAGGAGCTCGGGGCCTTGATTTGGGAGAGGGTGGTGGTCTCCCTTTGGCATGGCTGGAAGACTCTATTGCAAAAAAAAGTCTCTTTGTAGTTGCCAACAGCGGGCATTTCGACTCTTCCTTTCCTCTTTTCCATGTCACATCCTAACAGATGGCTGAGTGTATAGGTCTCCTCTTACTCTTCAAGGTCCAGATCAAATGCCACCTCTCCAGGAAAGTCTTCCTGTCCTGCCCCTCCAATATCACCTGGGAAACCCACCCAGAATTTTGCATATAATACTAGAAAAGACCAGTCACATCTGTCACAATCCATCTGTCTGTATATCTGTCTCCCAGGCCCAATTGTGAATTCCTTGAGGACAGAGGCAAGCCTTCATCCTCTCTGTATGTCTGACAGCCTAGAGCAGAGACCCACCTTTGACAATAATAAAAACAAATAGTAACAGTCAACATTTGTTGAAAACTTACTTTATGCTAGTCACTATTCTAGACTTCTCCATGGATTACCCTGTTTATTCCTCACAACTCTTGGTGAAATAGTTATTTGCCCCATTTTACAGAGAAGGAAACTGAGGCAGAGAGGTTAGGCAACTTTTCTAAGGTCACGCAGCTAGTAGGTGGGCATACAGTTTTCAAACTGTTTGGCCCCAGGGTCACTACTGTGAACCACTCTCCTCAGCTGCCTAAAACAATGAATATTTAATGCATAAATAAGTAGGAGGTGGTGTTCCAGTTTCATTGACATGATGGAAAAGTGTCAGGCCCAGAACCAGTAAGGATAAAATCTGGGCTTATCATCAAGACAGGCATATGAGGCTGTGTTTCATGATGCTGAATTAACTGAGAGACTCATGCAGTTATAGACACTAGTTTTGGTTAAATAATTCTTCTCTCTCTGCAGTCTTTCTCTCTTTGAATTTTGGAAATAACATTATATTATATGGCTCAATAATCTAAGAAACTTCCAGTATAGACAGGTCCTTCAGAGGCTAACCCAGTGGTCTGAATGGAAGATGCCAGATGAGGAAGCTCTTATCATCCCTTGGTTCAGTGTGTTTCAATCCTGGTTTAGGATCCTGGAGGAGGTTAGAAGGAACTCCCCAATGTCTGGCCCTCATCCAGAACAAGCAAATCAGCACTTCTGGGTGGGGGGCACAGAATTAGTAGTTTTCAAAGCTTCCTGGGTAATTCTGCTTGCATGGGGCTGTTGCTTGAGGAAAAATGAGCAATTATTGTGTGAAGCCAATGAGATCTTGAGGTTTATCTGCCACAGAGGTGTGTTGCCTTAACCTTTCCTTACACCAGGGAAAGACATTGGAGACTTTTTTCTGATTCTTTTCTCTCTGAAAGACATGAATAAATATCTGGGGCTTGGAATGGGCTAGATACCTCGGGAAATGAAAAAATGAACCCATTCTTGCATTTCCTAAAATAGCTCTGGAAGATGCTGTAGGAGTGCTAGGGGAGGACTCACTCATAAAATAATTTGGAAAACCCTGTCCTTGATGCCCCTTTCTTTTTTTTTTTTAACTTTTAAATTTATTTTTGAGAGACAGAGAGAGACAGTGCGAGCAGGGGAGGGTCAGAGAGAGAGCGAGATACAGAATTTGAAGACAGGCTCCAGGCTTTGAGCTGTCAGCACAGAGCCCGACGTGGGGCTCAAACCCACAAACCGTGAGATCATTATCTGAGCCAAAGTCAGACGCTTAACCAACTGAGCCACCCAGGTGCCCCTTGATGCCCCTTTCTTATGGATTAACCATGCTCTTTGGCCCATTAGAGGTTCTAAGAAGTCCTGGAGTAAAGCATAATGTAACAAAACCAACCGAAAACAGTTCAACTTTGCTTAAAGCAGTATTTTCCAATTTTTAAAGACCCTGCCTTGCAAACGAAACCTCCAGATCCAGTGTTCTATCCAGTGATCTCTCTTAGAGAAATACTTTCCTAGATTTTAGGAGGTTGAATATTCTATTTTCTTTTTTTTTTAAACCAAACATTTAATATTTTAATTAAATTGTGTCAATACAATTTCAAGCAAGTGCCAACTAAAGACCAGGCCCAGGAATTTGTAGAAGAAAACAATCTTCCAAACAGCAAGGAACACCGAGGTGATCTTCCACTCCACACATACTATTAGTGGCTGTGATGGTGTCAATTGGCCAGGGTTATCTGATTACTGAGTGTTTACCACATCATCAATTTTAAGAATGCTCCGGAGAGTTTCAGTTGCTAGAGTCAGCGCACTGACTGAAACCAATAGAGGCTGGACAACCAATTCCTCCAAAATGTTGGAAATACCACCCTTTCGGACATTAATACCAGTAGTTTTTTCTCCTTGGGCATGCTGGTTTCTTAGTTCTGTTACTGTCGAAATGGGATTCAAGCCAGCATTTTCAGCTAGTGTAGATGGAATGGCTTCCATAGCATCTGCAAAAGCACAAATGCAGTAGGATTCCATACCACTCAATGTTCGTGAATATTCAGTTAACCGTAGGGCCAATTCTATCCCTGGAGCACCACCTCCTGCAATAAGAGCTCTCTTCCTCACTAAACAGTGAATAACACATAGGGCGTCATGAATGGAGTGCTCAGCTTCTTCAATCACCAATTTATTAGAGCCGCGAACAACAATTGTAACTGTTTTTCCAGGGCTTGCATAGCCTGTAATCTTGAGCAGTTTGCCAGAACCATTTAAATTGACCTCCTCAGCTAACTCAGCTGATCCCAGCATGTCGGCAGTGAACTGGTCAATGTGAGCAACTGGCTTGGTTCCAATTGTCTTTCAAATGAATTCAATGTCTTCTCTCTCAATATCCTTAACCATCATAATCTTCATCTTGTTCAGGAAATGTAATGCAAGGTCACTAAGAGCATCTCTCAGAATAGACTTCTGTATGAGAAGGACATTACATCCTGTTTTTTTAATTTGCTTCACTAAATTTAGAATATAGACTCTCTCCTCCTGCAGCACTCGGTCCACCTGGACATAGTCAGAAACTACTATTTGATTATCCATATCAGTTTTGGGAGCAGATAAGCAAAACTAAATAAGCCCAATCTTAGCCTTTTCAATTCTGGTTATGCCAGAATTTGCCACCTTTTGAGTAAGTACCAGCCCTTCCACCAGCTCACAGTCATCAATCGTCCCACCAGGTTTCTTAACTATTTTAATGTCTCTCAGATCTACACTAGTAGTGGTGGCTGGGTCAATCACTTTCATCACTGCATTTACACTCATTGGAGAAAGTAGACTTGAATATTGAGAGACAACCTTTGAGTTCAATGAAGTGGTAGCACTATTTAATAAAGTTTCTCTGTCATCAGTTCCACAGGTTGAGACATGTCAGTCAAGATTTCAAAACCCTTTTCCAAAGCCTTCTGGAATGACTCAGAAATGATGGTTGGATGAATCCCTTTCTGAAGAAGCAGGAATCTAAGAGAGAGCCAGCAATGATGACCACTGATGTGGTGCCATCTCCTGCTTCTAGATCTTGTGCCTTGGACAGCTCCACCAGCATTCTGGCTGCTGGATGTAACACTTGCATATGTTTCAGAATGGTGGCACCATCATTTGTAATGGTCACATAGCCTTTTCCATCTTGAATCATTTTATCCATTCCTTTTGGTCCAAGGCTTGTTCTAATAGCATCAGCAACAGCTTTGGCCGTGGAGATGTTGCTGAAGCACATCTGGGCTGGCTTGTCACCATCCTGATAGGCACTTTTGTAGCGGCCGCCGGCAGCCCCTATGGGCGCCCTGCTCCGGGGAGCCACGTTCTCGGGCATGGCAAGCTTGGCTGGGTCTGCGTGGGCTTGGGGAGGATGGATGCACCCAGATTTTGAATATTCTATTTTCAAAGTTGCTGGGAAGGAGAGGTTGTCCTGTCAGTGGTCATGGGGACTCCACAGTCTAGGACCTGTTCATATATGTCACTAATTAGTTTGCATTAAAAAATACATACAGTTCCCATGGCTTTGTTTAGAAATTGTCTGAATCATTTTGTTAATTAATTTCATTTCTGTTGGGCTCATTTGATGGCTACTAACAGAGGTTCTTCCAGTTATTTCAAACCCCTCCCACCACCTGTCCTTGCAATCAACAAGCCACATGCTCAGAATGTGTCTAGCACACAGTGGGTGCTCAATCACTCTTCATTATTATTATTATATTATTAGATAGGCCAGTGTCATAGACAGCAGCTACACAAACCTCTACCCTTATCCCAGTGTAGCTGCGAGTTGGGTCTGGATTTCCTGTCCCAAGTTGCCCCATTTCTGCTGACCTGTGTGTCTTTCCTTGGTGGAATGTCACTTCTTTTTTTTTAAAATGTTTATTTATTTTTGAAGGTGGGGAGGGGCAGAGAGAGAGAGAGGGAGACACAGAATCTGAAGCCGGCTCCAGGCTCTGAGTGGCCAGCACAGACCTAGATGCGGGGCATGAACTGTGAGATCATGACCTGAGCTGAAGTCAGTCACTTGACCAACTGAGCAACCTGGGCACCCCAGTGGAATGTCACTTTCTTGACAGCCACCCACATTTCCTTTTTTTTCCTTTTTGCAAATTGTTGTAATCTCTGTCTCTAACCATTCAAAACTGTTTTGAGAAAAGGGTTTTTTTTTTTTTTTTTTTGGAAAGTCGGGGAGGGACAGATGGAGCGAGGAAGAAAGAGAATCCCAAGCAGGCACCACTTTCAGACCGGAGCCTGATGTGGGGCTCGATCCCATGAACCGAAAGATCATGACCTGAGCCAAAATCAAGAGTCAGATGCTTAGCCGACTGAACCACCCAGACCCCCCAAGTTTATGCTTCTGAAGTAGGACAAACCTAGCCATTTACATGGGGATCAATTGTCTGTTTTGCTTTTCTAGAAAAAAAGGCAGAAATTGGGATCTAAGTTTGATTTTCTGGTTAGAATTTATGTTTCATTCTCTCAGCCATTTTTGCCAGATGGAAGAAGAAAAAGACCGCAGAATAGCAGCTAGGTTTTGATCTTTCTTGAGCATCAGTCTAGAAAATTGTAACCATTGCTTCACATAATTTTACAAATCCACCTGCTCCTACAATTTCCCCCTTTCTAAATTTTCACTCTTGAAAGTAAACATTTAGGAACGGGAAAATAATCGTATGTTCCTGAAAACCTCCAGAAGCAGAAATCAGTGAGGACTCTTTGGAGATGCCTCCCACTCCTGCCCAAAGTCCTCGCTGCCTAATGTGGTCCTTGATAAAATTTAGATGCTGACCAACATGGAGCAAACAGGACTAATAAAACGGGCTTTTAGAATCTCAGTTCACGGTATTAAATCCCCGTTTTACCGTTAAAGGTAGTGTCCCAGTAGGAGAGATGGATTTTTCTGCCTGAGCATGTGGTTTTCCTGTGGAGTAAGCATTTTCAATGGAGTTCAATTTTATTAAAGAAATAGTTTGAGGTTACATTCACCTGAACACGTGTGTGTGTGTGTGTGTGTGTGTGTGTGTATGTGTGTGTGTGTGTGTACTCATTGGGCAGAATTTTTGGCACTTAAAACATCTTGGCCAGAGTACAAAATACTTCCTTCTCTCCTTTATATCTCATTGTTACATTGAAACAATTCAACAGCTATTTCTAATAATTTCTAATATAGAAATTATTAAAAAGGAATGCACATTTGTCTTCATTAAAAAAAATCTCTTTCTTGTACTGATCTGCTGAGCAATAATGAATTCTTTTTTGCTTTGTCTTCCTCCCTTACCTACCTTGGGTAAGAATATCTTGTGTTTTTATAGATCAAAGGAGTTAATAAGTTAAACTGAGAGTAATCTATAATTTTTTATCATGTTTTGAAATGATTTATATTTAAAAAGTCTTCAGGCCGGTGCCTGGGTGGTTCAGCTGGTTAAGCAGCTGCCTTCGACTCGGGTCATGATCTCAGTTTGTGGGTTAGAGCTCCACATCGGGCTCTGTGCTGTCAGCACAGATCCTCTGTCCCACCGTCCTCTCTCTTCCCCTGCCCCACTCACACACTCTCTCTCTCTTAAAAATAAATAAACAAACTTAAAAAAAAGTCTTTAAGTGAAAGTCTGAATAATATTTTTTTGTTGGTTTTATATAGACAGTGTCCGAAACACCCATCTTTACTTACATTGTGTAGACACGAGTCATATCTAACAGAACGATTTTTTGTTGATTGCTATCACACTGTAAATTTCACCTACCTATTTGTTTATTCAATAAACACTTGTTGAATGTCAGACACTATGCTGGGCTGAGGACCCAGGGGTGAATAAGGCACATTGCACTGTGCATTATAGCCTCCACCATACTTTTGCACATATTATGTCACTTAAGCCTTATAAAAGTTTGTGGGGTACTTGGGTGGCTCAGTTAAGCGTCCTACTCTTGGTTTCAGCTCAGGCCATGATCTCACAGTTCATGAGTTCGAGCCCTGTGTCAGGCTCTGCACTGACAATGAGGAACCTGCTTGGGATTCTCCCTCCCCTTCTCTCTCTTTCCCCCCACCCCAGAATAAATAAATAAAACGTAAAAAAACACCTTATTATAAGCTTGAGAAATAGACTTGGCAAAGAGTAGTATTTTGATTTGGTAGATGTGAAAATGGAGGCATAAAAGGGTCGACTGATTTAGTCAGGGTCAATCAATTAGCATGAACTAGTAATAGATGACTGGTAATCTTACTCTACTCTGCCTGTTAGAGTCGACCACCATTCTTATACCTGATGCCTAGGCTCACGAATGGATTATCTGTGGTTCATCTAATTCAGTCACTAAAATTCTGAACTGAATTGGGTGCTATTTGTTGTCACACTGAAAGAAAGCCATGGTCACTGAAGTCCTGAAGAGCAAATATAAAGAATATGGTTGAGATTAACCACAGGCATACTTGGACCAGAACTGAGGGTCAGGTCGCCAATTCCCCATGGTCCACTGCATAGTCTACTGGGCTTGTCCTGCATGGCATAGTACAACATGGGTAAACTGGGTGGATCAAGGCTCCATATTCCATGTTCCTCAGCCATGCTCTAGGAACAGGTGCCACACACTGGCTCTATGGACCACATGGTGAGGCACACACCAGCCAGTCATGCCTCTATCTTAGTGGCTTATCCAGGCCTGGAATGACCTTCCCTAAGGAGACACTTAGCTAACTCCTTCCTTTCCTTTAAGCCCTTGTTCAAAGCCACTCTCTCCATAAGACCTGTGCAGATCACTCAGCCGAAAACTGCTATGTGCATCCCTTCCACCCTGATTCTCTTACCTCCTCTTGTTCTGATCCTTTTCTTTGTCCTGGGCATGTATCACTTTCTAGGTCACCCTACAGTTTACTATGTCTACTGTTAGTTCTCCGTCTCTCCAGTTAGAATATATACCCATTAAGGGCAGGGATTTTTTCTGTTTAGTTAACTGATAATATCCTGAAACTTGGAATAGTGCTTGGTCTGTAGTAAGCACTCGATACGAATGATTGACAGAATAATTCATGGAAGTGAAATTTTCTCAGCTATGTTGGTATGCAGTTTAGATAATTCAACTAAAATACCACCACCCTCCACAGGGCACCTGAGTTGGTTAAGCGTCAGACTCCTGGTTTTGGCTCAGGACATGATCTCACGGTTTGTGAGTTCAAGTGCTGCATTGGGGTCTGTGCTGACATTGTGGAGACTGCTTGGGATTCTCTCTCTGCCCCTTCCCTGCTCACTCTTTCTGTCTCTCTCTCTCTACACACACACACACACACACACACACACACACAAACTTGAAACACCATCATCCTCCAAAAAAAATTTATTAAAACATATTCTTCTTGTTTTCTTTAAGTTCCCTGAGCCAATTACAAAATTACTTCTTTCTGCGCTTTGCATCACTCCGCTTTGCCATAGCGCCTTCCTCTCAACGAAGCATCCTGAAATCCCCTTGCTTTTTGGCTTCTCCACATCTTATTCTGTTGGATTTTTATCATTATTGCTACTAGATTTTTATTTTGATATCTGCGAGTATCTGCATGTATGTAAAATAGTTTTCTATTTCCTGCAAATGAAACTCTCCGACTCTTCCCATATACGATGAGTATTGGTTCAGAAGAGAGAGTTGGTTCAATACATATAAGGGTCTGGCTCTAGTCCTGCCCCAAACCGCTGACCCTGTCCTTGAGCAAGGACACAGCCTCCATCAGAAAATAATGGGATGGGATGACAAAATGCTCGCTCTCTTCCTGTGCATTTACATGACTGTAAACATTTCTTTTCACACTTCTCAGCCCAAGAGGATTTCTACCCTCCCCCACCCCAAACTCTTTCAGGCCTTGAACATTTTGGTGATTGGCTCGAATGCTGGGTGCATGGTGGGGGAACGTAAGTAGATTGTTTCCTCCGGCAGGTAATCTGAAATGCTCCAATCCCTCAAAATAACTTTCTTTTTTTTTAATATTTTGTTTATTTTTGAGAGAGAGAGACAGCGTGAGCAGGGGAAGGTCAGAGAGGGAGGGAGACACAGAAACTGAAGACAGGCTCCAGGCTCTGAGCTAGCTGTCAGCACAGAGCCCGGCGCGGGGCTTGAACCCACAAACCGTGAGATCATGACCTGAGCCCAAGTCAGACGCTCAACCGACTGAGCCACCCAGGCGCCCCTCAAAATAACTTTCTCAAAGGAAACAGAAACACTCTAGGATTTTGAAGAAAGACTAGTGCGATATATTTACGCTAAGATTTATTGCCACGGGGGTGTTTTGCCCAAACTATTTCATCACCCTGCAGAGAGATATCAGGTTGAACCGTACAAAATAATCACTATTTTAGGGGAGAAAAAAAGGATTAATACTAGCAACTTCATATGGTGTACCCTACCATGTATTCATTAGTTAGCATTCTACATGATTAGGAAATATTCTAAACTTTTAATCTTCAATAGAGAGGCACCCTTAGTCCATTATCATTCCTCAAGGACTGAATTTTTCTGAAAGGATATCACTGTGGGCATAAAACACCAGGCTCAAGGGACTCTCCGTTTTGGTTGGAATGTTGTGTCTTTAGGTAGCATGTACATTGGGACCCAGGAATTCCCTCCCTGGAATGCTTCCCATCCTACAGAAAGGGCTGAACAAACAGATAGATAAATGTCCATGCCTTTACCTGGCCCCGAAAACACCCCTCCTGGTTCCTCTCCATCATGCTTTGAGAGGGTAAATAAAACGCACCAGTTGTTATTAGGAACTGACGGGGCAAAAGGGTTTCCTGCACACTCATCAGATACTGGCCTTTTCAGGAGTCAGCTTTCCCATGTGGGGGATGTGTCCAAACATGTGTATCCCTGTCCTCCTGGCCCTTTCCTCTTCCTTTGTTAGCTGAAATCTTTCCATGCAGCAGACTTTTTTTTTTTTTTTTAATTTTGTTTTTCCTTTTTGTGGAGACCAGTCAGCAGGTCCTGCTTTGGGCAAAACTGTAAAGTAGGCAAAGTTCCCCTTGAGCTCCCCCTCCACTTCCCATTCAGTGCTCTCCCTTCCCCCAGTCAGACAACCAACAGTCCCGGTCACCACGGGCACCGGCCTTCACCCCAGCACCTTTCAGCGTAGATGTTAGTTCCTGATAACATCCTGATTCTTAGTAAGGATCCGTGGTTAATTAATTAATCGGTATGAATTATTTGGGATTTACATCATCCTATTTGGTAGTTACTTGATCATGGTGAATGCTGATCCGCTCAGCTGCTCGGAATCACACTTGTTTCTTCTCTTTTCCCCACTGCTCATGGCAGCAATTCTTACCCATTCTACCTGCAGCAGGTAGGACCCAGTCGAGAATCTGACCACTTCTCATCTCCCCCAGCACTGTCGCACTGCTTCAAGCCATCATCACGTCCTGCTCAGAGGATTGTAGTGGTGCGGCAGCATCCTACCTGCCACCTCCTCCTTCCACCTTGCCCCTCCCCAGCCCATTTTTCCCATAACAGGCAGAGTTCTCTTAAACCTATAAGCAAGATCAGGCGTTTGCATCTTCTAACCCTTGAGTGACTCGCCCTCACAGCGCTAGCAAGCACCAACTTATTGTTGTGGCTTTGGATCCTACTGGATCTGGGCTCTGGTCTTCTCCCTGGCTTCATCTGAAGACTCTGTAGTGTACTCTGCTAGCCTGCCCTGCCTTTATCCTGTGCCTCTGACACCGCACATGAGTTCCGTCCTTGGCACTCTTGGTAGCGATTCCTTCCGCCTGGAATGCCCTTCCGTCTGCTTTTTGCATCGTTGATTTCTTCTTGTCCTCAGTTTTCATTTAAATGTCACCTCACAGAGAAGCTACCTCCAATTCTCCAAGCTAATGTGGTCATCCAGTTACTCTGTCACATCATCCCAGTTTAGTTCCCCACCTAATACCTTTTCCACGTGATAGCATCTTGTTTGTCACCATCTGTCTTTCCCTCACTGGGAAACAAGGTCCATGGCAGTGACTTTTCACAGGCATTTCCCCAGTGCCTCGAACAGTGCCTGATACATAGTAGACCATCAGATTGTTGTGAATGCAGGTGTAAGTATTATGTGCCTGGTACTTAATGCATACTATGTTATTTATTTATTTATTTATTTATTTAATTAATGTTTGTTTATTTATTTTGAGAGAGCGAAAGAGAAAGAGAGAGGGGGAGGGGCAGAGAGAAAGGGAGAGGGAGAATCCCAAGCAGGCTCCATGTTGTCAGTGCAGAGTCTGACATGGGGCTCAATCCCACAAACTGTGAGATCATGTCCTGAGCTGAAATCAAAAGCCAGACCCTCAACCGACTGAAGCCACCCAGGTGCCCCAACACATAGTATGTTATTTAATTCTCTTAAATTTCCTATGAGGAAGGTACTATTATTATTATTATTTTGAAGTAGGCTTCACGCCCAACATGGAGCTTGAACTCATAACCCTGAGATCAAGACCTGAGTTGAGATCAAGAGTCGGATGCCCAGACACCCAAAGGCAGGTAATATTATTATCTTTACTTTACAAATTAGAAAACAGAGGCCTTTAACCCGTGGAGCCCTGTGCAAAATGCAAATACAGGGCACCTTGTTAAAAAACAATTAATGATTTAGGGCACTTGGATGTCTCAGTTGGTCAAACCTCCGATTCTTGATTTTAGCTCAGGTCATAACTCCAGGGTGGTGAATCAAGCCCCGCATCAGGCTGTGAGCTGGCCATGGAGCCTGCTAAAGATTTTCTTTCTCTCGCTCCCTCTGCCCCTCCTCCACTTGCACGCACACACATACTCTCTCTTTCTCTCAAAAAAAAAAAAAAAAAGAATTTCAAAACAGAGGCAGTAGAGCAGGTGAAAGGGGTTCTGGAGAGCTAGGAAAATTAAAAAAGGCAGTGAAATATTACAGAAGGTAAACTTCAGTGAAAAGGTGAAATGTGAGAAGGACTTTCTGAAGGTGAGGGAGGTTGCTAAGTGGAAGAGCCCTCCAGGCAGAGGGAACAGAGAAGCAAAGGCTCTCAGGTGGACGTAGAAATGGGAGGTGGAAGGTAAAGGGCCGTGGCAGGATTCTGGGCATTATTGGAGGGGTTTGAATAGAGAAAAGACATAACCTGGCTCATTAGGAAGCCCTCATCCCGGCTGCTGTGTGGAGAATAGGCCTGGGAGAAGCAAGGGAGAGGACCTCCCAGCAGGCTGGAGAACAAGCCCGGTGAGTGACTTTGGTAGGCTGAGCCACTGTGGGAGCCATGGAAGTTGCAGGAAGGAGTCAGCCTCTTGGCATAGTTCACAATGAGCGCCAACAAAATTGCTGATAGTTTGGATGGGGGTGAGTCAGAAAGAGAGCAATCAAGGATGACTCCAATGTTTTTGGCCTGAGTAATTCAAAGAATGAAGTTGTCAACCACTGAGAAGGGAGGGTGCGAGCAAAGGAGGGTTTTGTGAGGAGGAGATTTAGGAATTCAATCTTGGATAGGATAAGTTTGAGATGTCTATTCAATATCCAAGTGGGGTGGTCAAAGGATAGTCAAATGAATCAGTCCACAGTTCCAGGAGAGGTCTGGGCAAGGTATCCACATTTGAGAATCGTCAGCACTATGGGTCCTATTTAAAGCCCTGGGACAGGGAGTATCCCCAAAGGAGAGAGCACAGGGAGCAGACTGAGCATGAGTTCTGATAGTACCAGGTGCAGGAGAACTGGGTCAGGGAGGAGGAATGATCACCTGTGTCGAACGGTGGTGACAGGTGAAGCATGGAGGCTGTACCTTTGGACTTGGCAACATGGCAGCTCTTGGTGAACTTGATCAGAGCAGTTTCAGCGGAGAGGTAAGAAGAACACCTGAATGGAGTAGGTTTGAGAAAGAATGGGGTTGATGAAACTGAAGACAGAGTAGATCTCTTTTTCATTGAGTTCTGCAGCAAATGAAAAGCAAAGGAATAAGGCAGTAACTGGCGAGGGTTAGGGGGTGGAAATAAGACAAGAAAGATGTTTAAAAGATGAAAAAAATAACAGTATTTTTATATACTTGAGGGAATGTTCCAAAAGGTAAGAAAACATTGATGATAATCATGATTAATGTCAATTTTGGGAAACCATCTTTATTTATGTCATGCTAAATGGGATGTTTAGATACTGAAGTGGCGATTACTTCTGGCCTGTAAACTTCTGTCTGAAAGCTTTCAAATGTTAACAAACTTTTCCTAGAGTTTGTATTCCAGATGGAAGGGAGATACATTTTAACCAGCCTCTGTCCTTGATAAAGGTCCGTGCACACACACACACACACACACACACACGCACACATGCCATATTGTCTATCCTAAGTAATTTAAAGTGGATCACAGGCAATCTGACACTCATAAACCAATGACTTATGCCAAACTCCACCTATATTTTCCCTTGAACATTCCCATGCCCCATGGTCCCTACCGGAGCCCCAGCCCCAGCTGGTTCTCCAGAGATGGAGCCTTCAGTAACTTGAGTGGCCTATGCTGTTCCCGTGAACTTCATGCCCTGTGACCGTGGCTGGAGTGAATGACTTTGTTAGAGATGGAGGGACACGTGGTGCTGTTATAAACTCTCAGACCAGACTCGATGAAGCATTTGAAATTGATCTTCCCAACTTCTTACTCCAATGTGTGAAAACCACTAAACTATCAGAGTTTCTCCAGGGTTATAGTTTAGCTCTCTGGTTACCGTGCTGTGTAACCATGGACAAACCACGTAACTGTCGGTCTGTGGCTTCTTCTTCTTCTTCTTTTTTTAATTTTTTATTATTATTTATTTTTGAGAGAGAGAGAGAGAGAGAGAGAGAGAGAGAGCATGAGCAGGGGAGAGGCAGAGAGGAGGGAGACACAGAATCCGAAGACAAGCTCCAGGCTCTGAGGTAGCTGTCAGCACAGAGCCCGACACGGGGCTCGAACCCACAAACTGTGAGATCATGACCTGAGCCAAAGTTGGACGCTTAACCGACTGAGCCACCCAGGCACCCTGATCTGTGGCTTCTTCAACTTGACTCCATTCTGTTTTTGACTTTTTTTTTTTTAATCATCCTAACTTCACTAAGTCTATTTGGAGATCTGAAGCAGCAATTATCTTTTCTTGTTTCATTTTACTTTTACTTCTCTTTCTTTTTGGTTGAGGACTACTAACCTTAGAAAAATACAGTTCAAGGGTAAATAGGTTAAAAGGCAATTCATTTTCTTTTTTTATTGTGTTAAAATACACATAACATGAAATTTACCATGTTAGCCATTTTTTAAAATATTTATTTTGAGAGAGAGAGAGAGAGAGAGAGTGAGAGCATGAGGCATGAGGAGGGGAGGGGCAGAGAGAGAGGGAGAGACAGAATCCCAAGCAGGATCTGCACTGTCAGCACAGATCCTGAGGTGGGACTTGATCTCATGAACTGTGAGATCATGACCTGAGCTGAGATCAAGAGTTGGTTGCTTAACTGACTGAGCCACCCAGGTGCCCCATGTTAGCCATTTTTAAGAGTACAGTTCATGGCATTCATATTGTTGTGCAGTCATCACTATAATTCATCTTCCCAACTGAAACTCCATACCCATTAAACAATAACCGTTCATTTCCCCCTTTCCCTGCCCCTGGTGACCACTGCTCTACCTTGTGTCTCTATGAATCTGACTGTTCGAGGTACCACATATAAATGGATGGCACAATATCTGTCCTTCTGTGTCTGGCTAATTTCACTTAGCAGAATGTCTTCAAGGTCCATCCATATTGAAGCATTTGTCAGAACGTCCTTCCTTTTTAAGGCTGAAGAAGATTCCATTGTATGTATCTGTTGCATTTTGTTTACCCACTTATCCTTCAAAGAACATTTGGGCTGTTTCTGCCTTTTGGCTATTGTGAGTAATGCTTCCAGGAACATAGGTGTACAAATACCTGTTTGAGTCCCTGCTTTCAATTCTATATCCCAAAGTGGAGTTGTTGTATCAGCTGCTAATTCTGTTCATTTATTTATTTTCAGGATGAAGCATATAGTTTGTGTAGGTCAGGAAATTGGGAGAAGCAAAGCTGTGGGGTTCTGGCTTGGAGCCTCTCATGATGTCGCAGTCCTTTGTTTAATTTTGAGGAAACATCATAGTGTTTTCCGTGGCGGTGGTATCAGTTTCCATTTTCACCAGCAGTGCGTAGGGTACCAGTTCCCCCACATCCTCACCAACACTTTGTTATTTTTATTGTTTTGATAGTAACCATCCTAATGGATGTGAACTGATATCAATGTGTGATTTTCATTCACACTTACCTGATGATTAATGATGTAGAGCATCATTTAGGTACTCATTGGAGATTTGTAAATCTTCTTTAGAGAAATGTCTATTCAATTCCTTTGCCCATTTTAAAATTGAGTGGTTTGTATTTTGTTGTTGAGGTGTAGGAGCTCTTTACATATTGTGGGTATTAAACTCTTCTCCAACGTATGATCTACAAATATTTTCTCCCATTCCATGGCTTACCTTTTCACTCTGTTGGTAGTGTCCCTTGATGCACAAAGGTTTTTAAATTTAGAGGAAGCCCGCTTTATCTATTTTTTCTTTTGTCGCCTTTGCTTTTTATGTCAGATCCAATGAAGCATTGGCAAGTCAATGTCACAAAACTTTCCCCTAATGGTTTCTTTAAAGAGTTTTATAGTTTTAGCTCTTATATTTTCATAATTAGGTATATTTGTGTCCTTAATGTAGAAAAAAAGCTCCACTAATGCTATTTCTTAAAAAACAGGGACCATTATGTTTTATTCAATAAATACAGTGATTAAAACATTTCAGTTGAATATGGCCAACATTCAAAGGGGCAAAAACCTGAAGAATCAAGAGGGTAAAAAGCATTAGACAATGAGGAAGGAAGATAGTACAGGACAGGAAGGTGGAGAGGAAAACAGAGAAACACCTCTGGTAGCTGAAAAAGCAAAGATCTGATCTAATCATTCTGCTCTTAAAATGTTTGCCCACTGCCCGCTTTTGTCATAATACAGTGTATATTTTCATGATGGCCTAACTTGCCTATGCATAGGAGTCACTGAAAAAATTATAATGAAAAAACTGCTTACTACATATTTTGAGAAGCAGATTAAGTAAAAAAACAAAAGTTAAAAAATATAAGGGCTCATTTTGTGGGCTTTTTGGTACTGCTCTAAAGGCACATGAACCACCTCCCAATAGTTCACAAATCCTTAGGGGATTGAACGGTCCCCAAAAGGAGAATTGATGGGATTTATTTATTTATTTATTTATTTATTTATTTATTTAAAGTGTATTTATTTTGAGAGGGAGGGAGAGAGAGAGAGAGAGAGAGAGAGGAGAGAGAATCCCAAGTATCAGCACAGAACTGGATGTGGGTTTGAACTCACCAATTGCAAGATCATGACTCCAGTGGAAATCAAGAGTCAGAGGTTTAACACTGAGTCACTCAGGTGCCCCAAAGTCCATGGGATTTTAGCAAAAATAAACACAAAATTATGTTTTCTTCCGTATTCTGTAGATTTAATAAAATTAACTCAAGGAGTTACATCAGCAGACACAGGGCAAGCAATTTCTTCAAGTGGCACAGGGAGTCTGGGTGAGGTCCTGGACAGGGCCCAAGGTGAAGTGCACATACCTCAAGTTTCTTTCCTTTTCTTGCTTCCCTTCCTGCTTAAGAGGAGTTAGCAGGAGACTGACTTTGTGCTCTAGCAGGATGCTCTGCCTGATCTTAAACGTGTTTTCTGTCGTGAGAGACGTGCCTTTTGGAATCACTGCGGGCAATTTCCTTTCTAAAGGCACTGCGTCTGGCAGCCACCGAGGAGAGCCTCCCCTAGATGGATGGGAAGGAGGATGTAATGCGACCCTTGTAAAAAAAAAAAAAAATGGTGTCATTGTAGAGGAAAAGGAGGACGGTGATTCTGGCCGCGAGGTGGGAATCCTGATTCCGTGAGCCTGGGAAGCTGATGTTCTGGAAGGTGGCATGTGAACTGAAAGAGTCAGTCCTTGAGAGTGGCAGCCTTGGGAACGCATTAGATTCACTTAGCCTTACTTATATCCACTTCCTTCGGGAGCCAGGACAGGACACCTTGCGCAAGAACCCGGAGCAGCAGACACCGTGGCCACTGGCACCTGCGGCATCTGTCTTTAACAGTGACCCCGTGTGGCGACAAGACGCAATGACAGTACCCGAGACCAATTTTCTCCCAACCTGAGTATGGGAGTCTCATGCCCTGCTTTTTGGTCTCCCCTTTTGGACTGTACAACCCCTGAGGTTTGTGAACTATCCTGAGATGGGGTGGGGGTGGAATCTTCTAGAAAAGATGATATATTTCATGTCAAACAAGGTTCAGAGGGCCTTTAGAGGGCTTGAGAAAATAAATATTGCCTCTGGGGTGTGGAGCGGTTCATGCTGGCTACATTTTAGTGGAGTAAAAAGCATTTTGACTTTGTACTTGGGTTCACTCCTGCCATCTTCCAAGAAAGGATTTAATTCACAATAAATGAAAAATGGAGTGTTGGACTTTTGGTGCTTTTGATTTGTATGTATCTCTAGTTGCTAATATACGGCACCTCTAGGGTCCAAAAAGGCCATTTTATCCAGGGAAAGCTAGTGGCTCTGTTTTGGGTAGTAAAATAATTTATCCCCCCAATCCCATGCCAATTAATAGAGGAGAAGTGGGTGTGGATGAAAGAAGGATATAGAGGAAAAGGCGGGTGGGGGGAGCTAGGGGAAGCATCAGGTAGATGAAAAGGCAAGACTTCTTTGAGGTGAGGGCAAAGGGTGTAAGGTAGTTCAGACACATCGCCACAGTAACAATGGCAAATATCTGGATAGTCTCCTTAAGCATTATGCACTATTCTCAGCATTTATATAAATTAATTCACAAATCTTCAACAATCTTATGAGGCAGGTACTATTTTTTTAAATTGATTTATTTATTTTGAGGGGGGAGGGACAGAGAGAGAGGGAAAGAGAGAACCTCAAGCAGGTTCTTCGCTGTCAGTGCAGAGCCCAATGCAGGGCTCAAACTCATGAACTATGAGATCACGACCTGAACTGAAACCAAGAGTCAGATACTTAATTAACTGAGCCACCCAGGCACCCCTGAGGTAGGTACTATTTTTGTTCTTCATTTATCAGTGGGGAAACTGAGGCACAAAGATGTAACGTGTTCAAGGGCGATTGGAAATTTTTGGGGTCAAATCCAGGCAGTTTGGCTGCAGATTCTGAACCCTTAACCTCTCCTTTTGCTGCCTCTTTGCCATCAATGGAATTGGGAGGATTGAAGGGCAGAGTTCATTGGTAGCCAACAATAATGGTATACCTTTGACAATTTTAGTAGCAAGCAAAAGAAAATCCAAGTCAAATGGGTTTATACCAAAAGGGAATTTCTTGGTTCACACAAATGAAAAGTCCAGAGATAGGCCTGGCTTCAAGCATGGCTTGATACGGGATTCAAATAATGTCCCTAGTATGTATGTCCCAACTCTGCTTTTGCAGGTTGGTACCATTCTCAGACTGCTTAATGGACCTAGTATTTTAGGCACACTTCTGCTCCATGCCTAATCAATGGGGTATCTTTTACTCAGAATTCCCAGCAAACCTAACTTCATGCATCACTGGCTCTGATGAGAGTAAATGCCCATTTGGGGCAGAGACTGACTCACTGTTTAGTAAATCCAACATCTGTTCTGTGTAAACAGCTAGACTACATTTCTCAACCTCTCTTGTAGTTAGACGTGGCCACATAACAATTCTGGCGGATAAAATATGAGTAGAAGTGAGATGATCCTGATGTATTCTTTCCTTTCCGGCTGACTGGAATGGAGATGACCCCCAGAGTGACTGGGGACATGTGTTTAAGATGGGTGGACACACCAAATAGAAAGAGCCTGGGTCTCTGAATCACTGCATAGAAGAGTCACCTCCAATTAGACTCCATTCATGTGAGCAAGAAATAAACCCCTATTATATTAAAGCCATAGAGAATTTTTTAATTTTAATTTTAATTTTTAAGTTTAATTTTTAAATTTTTAAATTTAATTTAAATTTAAATTTAATTTTAATTTTTAAATAGCTTGCCAGTGTGGCTAGAGGGATGGAATATATGTAAACCAATTAGGATCCATCTCTGGGACAAAGAAAGGAGTTCTCAGCTAAATCACATAGCTGAGAATATTGAAAAGGTGGTTTCTTGGAAGAAATTCAGGTTACTGGTACTAGTACGTGATGGAGATTCTGGGCCAATGACAAATGATCAGGGCAAAAGAGAGCCAGGAGACCAACTCCAGATCTCTTAACCAAGGATGCCATCTTATGTCTGATACCCAGTAGACAGCTGGTCTACCACTTGTTTGAGGCCCTGCTTCCGTTCATTCTTCAGTCATCCAGTCTTGCTCAGGACCCCTAGGTAAGACTTCTCAGCACCAGCAACTGCTAAGCTCTGTGGCGGGTCGGGGAGAGATCAAAATGAGCCTGGGCCTTCAAAGAGCTTGCATTCTCTTGGGGAAAGGCCGGGCACTCACATTTAAGCTAGGAATTAAAAAATTTTTTTTTAATGTTTATTTATTTTTGAGAGAGAGACAGAGCATGAGCAGGGGAGAGGCAGGAGAAGGAGACACAGATTCTGAAGCAGGCTCCAGGCTCCTAGCTGTCACCACAGAGCCCGATGCAGGCTCAGACTAATGAACTATGAGATCATGACCTGAGCCGAAGTTGGACACTGAACTGACTGAGCCACCCAAGCGTCTCTAAGCTAGGAATTTTGATGGAAGTTTTAGCAGACAATTGTTTTCAACCAGCCAAAGCCTTAGCCAAATCTAAATTCAAGTTTTATTTGGTTTTTGCTGTCAAAATGACTGTACTCACTGATCTCTCTGAATGTTGAGGTCTACATCTCTTATTGCAAGTTTGGGAATCCAGTGCATTCTTTTCCTTTGCTACATCTAGAGGCAAATGCACCATTTTAGAGTCTTCCTTCTTTTGTTCTCTATTCTTTATGTTATCTCAGTGTAAATTTAATGTATCTTCCACTATCACCAGCTTCCTCTCTCCTTCTGCTTGAATAGGGCAGAGGATGGAACACTTGGAGCCAACTGGCAGGAGCCCAGTACTGTTGTGTCTGATTCACAAGTGATATTTATGTCCTATTCATTCCCAACAATGGCTCAAGCAATTCTCCAGGACAATAATAGAGCTGACACATCAATATGAAGTGGTTGTGACTTCATGAAGACCTTGATAGGTCAGGACCAGTAATAGATCAGCTGCTTCCTAACTATTCAAGTATTCAGTTCATTCATTCTTTTCAACATATGTTTACTGATGACCTACTATGTGCCAGATACTGTCTTAGGTCTATTCTCGTCTTTCTGGCCCAGGGGCCAGCAAACTTTCTTTTCTTTTTAAGATTTTATTTTTAAGTGATCTATACCTAATGTGGAGCCCGAACTCACACCCCCAAGATCAAGAGTTGCACACTCCACCTACTGAGCCATCCAGGCGCCCCAGCAAACTTTCTTTGTGATGGGCCAGAGAGTAAATATGTTAGGCTTTGTAGGTCATGAAGCCTATTTGGCAACTACCCAACTCTGCCATTGTAATGTCAAAGCAGCCACAGATAGCATATAAACTGTCCAGTGGGGTTGTGTTTCAATAAAACTTTATTTAACAGCACAGGCAGTGGGCTTGGATTTGCCCTGTGTGCCCTCAATCATTGATCACTATTCTAACCCAATTCTAACCACACCTCATATCCATCCCTTAGGAGATTTCATCTTCCTTTTTCTCCTAGAATTGCAGAGCAGAGAAAGCCAGTAACTAATCAATGGATCAAGTCAACTGAGACCTGGTTCCAAAGGGTCTGTAGTTTCTCATTCAATAATAACCATAATAGGGGCGCCTGGGTGGCTCCGTCGGCTAAGTGTCCGACTTCGGCTCAGGTCATGATCTCACGTTTGTGAGTTTGAGCCCTGCATCAGGCTCTGTGCTAAGAGCTAGCTCAGAGCCTGGAGGCTATCTTTGGATTCTGTGTCTCCCTCTCTCTCTGACCCTCCCCTGCTCATGCTCTCTCTCTCTCTCTCTCTCTCAAAAATAATTTAAAAATACAAAAAAACATTAAAATAAAAATAACCATAATAACAATGTTGTCAGCAACAACAATAGCTGGCAATTATATAGCACTTATTGTACTGATCAGTGCTTGTAATCACTTTCCAAATAGTAACTCATTTCCCCTGATTAGAGACAGGGATCCAATCTGACAAAGAGAAGGTCTAGGAAATGGGGTACGTATATGTGTATATGTATGTGTACACACACACACACACACACACACACACACCTGTTTTTGACTATTGTTTTTTAGTATCACATCTATTGGGTAAAATAAATAATGCCCAATATCCACTGGGCCATTACAAGGTGCCAGACACCAGGTGAAGGGTTGTCCATGGCTTATGCCATTCAGCCCCCCTGTAGCCTTTTGGGGAAGGTATGATTTTTATATCCGTTTTCTAGCCGAGAAACTTGGAGCTCCAAGTGCTTCAATAACTTGTCCCATTAAGCAAGTGTGGACTTGGGACTTGTTCATTCCTCCAAAGCTTATGCTCTGAACCGCTTTGCCTTAAGGACCTGCTCAGAGTAGAGGAGAATTAATAACATCCACCAGGCGGGAATGTGGATTTTACAGTGATTGTATTTCATTTTTAAATGAAAAAAAATTCTTGGAATGGCACAAGCTTCTCAGGTGGCAGGACACAGGACACAGTACGATTGTGTCTCTGGTGCTCTGGCATCATGATGACTGTCATTTACAAACACAGTTCCCGACAGGCCTCATTAAATCAATAGCATAATGGGACGTGTTAAACAGAAGCACAGCTGCTCTGGAGGAACGTCGTCTGCGGGCCGGGGTCGCCTTTACGGGGACACGGAGGGCGGCGGTGGTGGCGGTGGCATCAGGCACAGGGCGCATGCTGCTGTTTCCCGGTGGAATGCGACCCTGCCTCGAGAGCTGACAAGCCACCCTGCTTGCCTGGAAGAGGTGGTCTTACCCATAGATTAGATCTTGAAAGCTGCCTCTTTCGTGTCTTTTTGTTGTGTGGCTCAAAAGAGTCTCTCTGCTGGCTCAAAAGAGTCGCTCTGCTGGCTGTCAACAAAAGGAAGGCCTAGGAAGGCCTCTGTGAAGGGGAGCGAGCAGGGCAGGTCTGCCTGTGAGCCGCGAGGCCCTGAGGGCGCCGTGCTCTGTGTGGATGCTGAGTGTGAACCTGCGAGCTCAGAGTCTCCAGGGTTTCTCAGATCAAGGTTCCGAAGCACATGCACGTGTTCTGAGGAAATGTCGCCTCTTTCTGGTGGAGCCTGCCTTTGGTGTTCTGTGGCAGGCAGAGGTTTCTCTTATTCTCTCAACTCATAGTGATTCAGTGATGCAGATCTAGATGTTCTAGCTAAGATTGTCAGAGACGTAGTGGAAATTATAATGGTTACGTTTCAGAATATCTGAACTTGAGACTCAATTCTGTCCCAAGCACTGTGTAAGCTTGGAAGGGTCTTTCCAGCGATTTGGATCTTAGCACCTTTTTTGCCTGTTAAATAACGGGGTTAACAGAGACTACTTTTCCAGGTTTCTTCATAAATGTAACAGTGACATGTAAATGACCTTAGAACGTTTTTTATTGTTTTAAATACTGCTACAGAGAAATCATAATGAGAGAGGAAAATAAAACGTATCTTATACCTGGCAAGGTCTGTGGGTTGAGCCTGGCCATAAGTTTTGGGATTGAAGGGAGTACAGACAGAACTAAAGTCCGTTTCCCTTTGTAATGGGCCTATTTCTTTTGTGTGTGTGTGTGTGTGTGTGTGTGTGTGTGTGTGACTCTTTCCTTCTATTAAGAATATTATAATTTTTTCCTCTTGATAGGGTAGCCAGATTCAGCAAATAAAAACACAGGACACCTGGTTCCACCCAGTTAAACTTAAATTTCAGATAAACCACAAATCATTTTTTAATATAAGTATACAGGACATACTTATACTAAATACTTATACTAAAAAACATACTTGTACTAAAAAACGATTTGTGGTTTATCTGAAATTTAAATTTAACTGGGTGTCTTATATATATATATTTTATAGTTTATTGTCAAGTTGGTTTCCATATAACACCCAGTGCTCATCCCAACAAGTATCCTCCATGCCCATCCTCCATTTTCCCCTCTCCCCCACCCCCATCAACCCTCAGTTTGTTCTCAGTATTTGAGTCTCTTATGGTTTGCCTCCCTTCCTCTCCCCAACTATTTTTTCCCCTTCTCCTCCCCCATGGTCCTCTCTTAAGTTTCTCCTGTTCCACTTATGAGTGAAAACATATAGTATCTGTCCTCTACCTGACTTATTTCACTTAGCATAACACCCTTGAGTTCCATCCACGTTGCTACAAATGGCCAGATTTCAATTTTTCTCATTGCCATGTAGTATTCCATTGTATATATAAACCATGGGTGTTTTATATACCACTGGAGAACCGGGCCTTTCCCATTCTGAGTCTATGTGCTTTGGATGACAGGATTTTCACTGGCAATGGTGTTGGGAGGGGTAACCTTGCAGTCCCAGAGGCCACTTGGAAGAAAATGCACCCTGAGAGAAGCCAATGTAGGGAGAAGCAGAGTTATGAGTTTAAGAGGAAAGAATGGGCCCTAATCACACTGGGCTTTATCCATCAGGTCTTTAATAAGATCTACCCCATGGAGTTTCAGTTAATTGAGCCTCTTTCTTTCTTTCTTTCTTTCTTTCTTTCTTTCTTTCTTTCTTCCTTTCCTTCCTTCCTTTAAGTTGCTTTGAGTCATGTTCTCTACTTCTCGCAAATCAAATTGTTCTTATGAATCTACTCCTCTTATTTTAAAACCTTTTTCCCCAGCCCCTCCTTGTGAAGAGCAGAGGAAAGGAGGAGAGGGGACCCAATGCCTGCGGCACCTGCTGAGCACTTATGACACATTGTTTCATTTATCATTCACAACCGGCACCACAATAGATCTTCTTTTAGCTTCCCACACAAGGAAGTTGAGGCTCAGAGATGTGAAGTACCTCTGTCCCAGTGCTCATGGCCTGTGCGTGAATAAGGTCAGAAGCCAACCAAAGACTGTCTGACTCAAAACCTGTACTTTCCCTAACAGGCAACAGCGATTAACAGAGAAAGAGGCTGGGGAGATAATGGGGAAAATCAGAGAGAGGTGCCACCCACGGGAGTGACATGGGAGGGGAAAGTGACATCGCACACACCGAAAATTTCCACCACAAATGTGTCTTCCCTCTACTTTCTCATACTGAGTTGTTAAGCAAAACCATTTATAAAATCAAAACCTGGAGCTTGAAGCTCAGATGACTTACTCTTTACGGGGAGCTATACAGGAGTAAGTGTTAGGAGGTAGAAGTCTGGAGGAGAGAGCATCACCTGCTCCCTGCTCTTTACCTCTCCTCTGATCCATGAGCTCTGCAGTGTGACTTTGTAGTTCCGTCCCTGCTTGACCCTGAGTTCTGCCCTATGCTTTGCTGTTGCCAATGGGATGTTAGCAGATATGATGCAAGCAGAGACTTGAACTTGTCTTGGGGCACAGGGGTGGCTCAGTCCATTGGGTGCCCTACTTCGGCTTAGGTCATATCTCATGGTTCCTGAGTTTGAGCACCACATCTGGCTCACTGCTGTCAACACCGAGCCTGCTTTGGATCTTCTGTCCCTCCCTTTCTCTGCCCCTCCCGTGCTCGCACTCTATCTCAAAAAAAAAAAAAAATCATTAAAAAAAAGAAGAAATTGTCTTGAGCACTGGGATTTGATCTTGTGGTCCATTGCTGTAGCCACTGGAATGTACCAGGGATGGCTTGCTGGAGGATAAGGGACAAGTGGAGCAGAGCTGAGAGACCCCAATAGCCTCAGCTGAAACCAGTCTCGATCAGCTGACAGGCAGCTGACTCCCAGATAGGTGAATGAGCTGAGAGGAGATAACAGAACCCCCAGACTGAATTGCAGCTGAGCTCAAACTTGTGAGCAGTAAATGCCTATTGTTGTATGACAATGAGGTTTTATGGTTATTTGTTATATAGTGAAAATTTATAACATGGTCTCAGGGAATTTGATTTTTGTCACAACCCTTAAATGCCAGGCATATTCTTAGTGCAACTGGGACCTCCAAGGCAACTCTACAGATCTTTTCTAGGATGGACTATAATCGGCTCAGGCACACTATGGTAAGTGACAAGGGAACCAGGGAATATCTGGGATTAGTCCAGGATTTACACTCTTGGGGCTGGACCAGAGCAAGACTGACCTTGAGGCTGGGGGTCCAGAGATGTTCTTATTGGTGATTTACTGCTCTGTTGGACAAGAGACTTGAAGAGAATATAGGTATGGATCAGGAGCACACAGTCAATACATGAGAAGCCATGAATTGACTGCCAAAAACTCTTAGAAGAGATGTTGGAATATCTGTTGATCAAGCAAATCCCAATGTGTTGCTTATTGTAGTAAGGGACACCAATACATTGACAATCTTTATAACATCAGAGGTGGGGAGGCACTGCATCAAGGTAGGAGATTGATAGTGTTTTAGGTGTCTGACATCTGGGTCTTTTGAAGCAGAGGCCTGACGAAGAATGGGCACATGTTGAGATACAGTGGTTTAAGATTGAGCACAGAGTGAGGTGAGGTTCAGAAATGAGCCTTTAAGAGTAAACAGTAGTTTGATGACCCCAGGTGAGAGTTCTGAGAAAGGGCCTATTGCTCGTTAAATAGTCTAATGTTCAAAAAAATGGATTTTCAGAAAGTTCCTGGAATAGAAAATGGAGTTATTTGGATCTTCATCTTCCTGGACTAGAAGTTTCTAAGATAGTGATATCATGGTGGTGCAGAGTGGAAGGGTTGGGTCATGCCACTGGGGATGGCAAACTGTGTTGTGGACACTTTTTGTGCTCTAGAGTCAGTAAAACCTGCCTTCCCACCATGTGGATTGGGAACCTGATGCCTTCTCTGATTGTCCCTGCTTCACGGGTACAGTGAGGATTGTGATAGTTCCTTTGGGGATGTGTTGTTGAGAAGACTGAAGGAGATAAAGCCATGGGACGTGCTAATGCAATGTCAGGTTTGCAAGAAATGCTCCATTTCCAGATTCCAACCACCAGAGGATCAAATGACTTTAACACCGCTTCTAAGGTGTAAGGTTTTGGTTAATCCAACTGCCAGAGTGAGAAAGGAAGAAGATACAACAGCTCTGCCAGGATCAGATATCTTGGCATCAGCAGTTGAGTTTAATGGTGTGAGACACCTGGATAAACTGAAAAGGTGAAAATTAAAATACTTCAACTCCATGGAAAGAGACTTTTAGTGTAATAAACTGATTTTGCAAAGCCTGACTCATAGATCTCCTGCAGTGGAACATATAATAACTGTTTGCTTTAAAGCTTCCAGAAGGAATACAGCCCCACTGACTCATATTGGATTTCTGACAGCCAGAATTATAAGACAAGAAAGGCCCTACATTTGTGGTAATTTATTTCAGCAGCAAGAAGATACTAATATGGAGGATCCACACTTTTTAATAGTGGAAGGGGGTCCTGAGACTAAAAAGTTTGAAAAGCAGAGCCCTAGGTCATCTAGATCAATGCTGTAGGCAGAGGAGAACACAGTGGAAATCGGGAGAAAAGCAACTATGCAGTTGGGGGGCCATGGTTCAGTAGTGCCAGGGACCCTGTCTTCCATTTTACACAAGAGTGTGGACATGGCTATTTGTCTGTTTTTTTTTTTGTTGTTGTTGTTGGTTTTGATTTTTGTTTTAAGCAGTACAGCCCTTTCTTTCTTTCCTTTTTTAAAAAATATTTATTTTTTGAGAGAGAGAGAGAGAGAGAAAGAGCATGAACAGGGGAGGGGCAGAGAGAGAAAGAGAGGGAGACACAGAATCGGAAGCAGGCTCCAGGCTCTGAGCTGTCAGCACAGAGCCTGACGCAGGGCTCAAACCCATGGACCACGAGATCATGGCCTGAGCCAAAGTCGGATGTTTAACTGACTGAGCCACAAGGTGGACCATACAGTCCTTTCTTTAAAAATTTTTTTTTAAGTTTATTTATTTATTTTGAGGTGGTGAGGGGAGGGCAGAGAGAGAGAGAGAGAGGGAGAGATAGAATCCCCAACAAGCTCCATGCTGTCAGCATAGAGCTCAACGTGGGGCTCAAACTCACGAACTGTGAGATCATGACTTGAGCCGAGACCAAGAGTTGGATGCTTAACCCACTGAGCCACCCAGGTCTAGGCACCACACAGTCCTTTATTTAAACTGGAAGGAGATCAATGTACAAATCCATAAAGCTGGGCTTGCTTTGGTTCACATAAGAACAGCAGGAACCCATCACCTCCCCTCACACACCTGAGATGCACCTTGAAGCACAGTGTGAAGACCTCTGCTTAAGGCCAGCTAAGGGTCTTAAGTCACATTAGCATTTTAGTGCCTATGGATCACCCCAGTGGAGGAAGATTCAAGGGTGATAAAGCATGGAGATCCATCAGAAGACAGGATGGGGGTAGGGCCTGAATTAGAGAAATGAAGGTTGGCTTTAAAATGAGGTGAATGAATTGAGAAGTATTTCAGGTTAAAAACCAGTCATACTTGTTGGTGATTGAATGCTGTGGGTGAGGAAGGACGGTAACTCACAGTGGCCCCCCAGGTTTCTGTCTCAGATGACTTGTGAGAACAGTGATAACAATGATCACAGAGCTTTGAGCTTGCTGTTCCCTCTGATGGCTCTCATTGGTCGTGTTGGGAGACCCCCAAGGGCAACTCAGGCTAAATGATTTGTTAGAAGGCTTCACAGGACTTAGAAAAAAGCTGTTATACTCATGGTTACAGTTTATTACAATGAAAGGAAACAGATAAAACTCAGAAAAGTGAAAAGGCACATGGGGCAGAATGAAGAAGGAACCAGGAGCAGGTTTCCGGATGCCGTCTCCCAGGAAAGTCCCATGGATGCTTCACCCTCCCAGCAACGTGTGACCACTCAGGGGTTGTGTTGCCAACTGGGGAAGCTTACCCAATGGAACGCTCAGAGGTAATTGTGGAGGTCAGTATGTAGGCACACAGCCCCTCTGCGACTAACCTCAGTTACCCTCCAGATCAAAACCCCCAGAGCAAAAACTTGACATTCACCGTGAACCATATTGTTAGCATAAACTGGTACCATATGGCTAAAAATACTCTTGTCAGGCAGAGAAGATCCAGGGCCAGTCCTGAAGACAATCTTTCTTGGGAATGTGCAGGGTGTGAACAACGAGGAGCTGCTGAGTTAACCCTTTCTTGCACAGACTCTCAGCTCATTTTTTACTTCTTTGGAGATGCCTTCCCTAGCTAGGCCCAGTTTGTCTAGTTTGAGCTCTGAAGGCACCCTGGACACACTTTCCACATTTCCAGCTTTAAGACTGTGTATCAAGGTGGCTCAGTTGGTTAAGTGTCCGGCTTCGGCTCAGGTCATGATCTCACGGTTTGTGGGTTCGAGCCCTGTGTTGGGCTCTGTGCTGACCGCTAGCTCAGAGCCTGGAGCTTGTCTTCGGATTCTGTGTCTCCCTCTCTCTCTGACCCTCCCCTGTTCATGCTGTCTCTCTCTCTCTTTCAAAAAATAAATAAAACATTTAAAAAATTTTTAAAAAAGATTGTGTATCTTACCTGCCTAACAACTGTCTGTCCCCCATGAAGATGGGGCCATGTCTGTTTTTGATCACTGTGTACCTCCCACACCCAGAATGGGGAGTGGGTCTGGCACATATAGGGGCTGAGCATATATATTTTTTTGAATGAGTAAATAAACACAGAAATGCAAGGGCACCTGTTATAGGTTCAATGAAGGAAATAAACAGAGGGCAATGCTAGAGAATGACATAGTGGGGTGTGTAGGGGGATGATTTTCGATGAGGTCATTGGAGAACACCTTTCAGAGAAGGAGATATGAAAATGAGGAGGAGGAGGCATGTATACTAAGAGTCTGGGCAGAATACTTGAAGGAGAGGGAGGAGAAAGCACAGAGATCTGGAGGCTGGCAAATGTCCATCGATTGATGGATGGTAAAAAAGATGTGATATCTATCTATCTATTTATCTATCTATCTACAGATATAGATATAATGGAATATTACTCAGCCATTAAAAAGAATGAAATCTTGCCATTTGCAATGAGGTGGATGGAGTTAGAGTGTATTATGCTAAGTGAAATGAGTCAGTCAGAGAAAGACAAATACCATATGATTTCACTCATAGGTGAAATTTAAGAAAAAAAACAGATGAACATAAAGAAAGGAAGAAAGAGAAAGAGGGAGACAAACCATAAGAGATTCTTAAATACAGATAACAAGGGTTATTCTGAGAGTTCCTGGAGGGAAGCATGTGGGGGGATGGGCAAAATGGGGGATGGGCATTAAAGAGGGCACTTGTGATGAGCACTGGGTATGGTATTTAAGTGATGAATCACTACATTCTACATCTGAAACCAATTTTACCATATATGTTAACTAACTAGAATTTAGATAATAACTTGAAAAAGAAAGATCTGGAGGCTGGGAGAACCCAGGTCCATTCTTGAAACCGAGAGGAACTGAGAGTGAAGAGGACAGTGGCTTATGGTAGAGGCTGGAGAAGCCTTGGGCCAGGAGAGGGAGTTGGAATTTCATTGTGTGTGCACTGGGGAGCTGCTGAAGTTCTCTCTGAAGGGAGTCACAGGAACTGATTTATGTTTTTAAATGATCTCCTTAGTTGCTATTTGAAGAGTAGATTGGGAGGCTCAAGAGTGGAAGCAGAGACGGACCCGTCAGGAGGCTGCTGTGACAGTCTAGCAGGAGATGGGGATGGCAGACCAAAGGACTAGCAGTGGCCATGGAGAGTAGGGACTGATAGAAGATGTAGTTTGGAGTCAGAGGTTGCCTCTTGGTGGAGGGTAGGTTTGAGGTTAAGAAAAAGGAGAGTTCTACAGCTCAGTGTGTCTCTTTGGAGTAAATGTGGCAGATGTCAAAGTCAGGCAAGGCCAGCTTGACATTGTAGATCATTTTCTAACATTGAAGTAAAATCAGCAGGCAGTTCAGAAAGAACGCCTAAAAGGCTTCATGTCATGCTTTTTGGTTTGGAATCGCTTCCAGAGTGGTACTTCTGTAATCTGTCTTAGCTTGGCTTCCTCAAGAAGCAGATCCTCGGACAAGAACTCAAGAGGAAGTGGTTTATGTGGGAAGCAATCACAACATTTGTGGGGAGGTAGGGACAGGAGACAGGAAGGGAAGCATCCCTCATGGAGCAGGTTGGTGTTCTGGGTAGCTGGGGGTTAGTCCTGCTGAGGATTCACTGATCAGAGAATTCCAGCCAGAGATTGGGGCACTGTACCACCATGCCAATCACACATGCTTGCGCGATACTCCCGGGGGCTTTTGTTTCCCAGCGCTCACCTTGCTGTGGGTCCCAGGTAGAGCAGGCTCTGATGGCCAGAGGAAACCCCCAGGTAAAGAGGTGCAGGTGTTGGCACTTGGCAGTTGGGCCAAATTGCACCGTAACGGTAAGGCCCATATGGTGGACAACTTTTGCCACTCAGTGGAAATAACATCAGCAGTTACTGAAATACTCTATAAACAGAATGTACCAGGGTTTTCTTTCAAAGAATTCGTTAGATATTGCATGTGTGAGCACAGGCAGGTTTGGTTTTGAGGTGCATTTGAGTTTAAAAACTTAAAAAAAATTTTTTTCAGTTAAAAGGTTTGGACATATTTTGTGTGATTTCTAAACATTGTGTCCTTCGTTGTGCTCAGACTCTCTTCCCATCATTTGATTTTTCTGCTTGCATGGCTCTGGGTGAACCCAAGTGGTTTCTTGGAATTGAGTATTTGGTTCTTTTGAGCTTAGATACTGCATTAGTTCCCTAGAACTGTGGGATCAGATGGTGACACACAAATCTATCCATTCACAGTCTGGAAACCAGAAGTCTGAAATCAAGGTGCTGGCAGGGCCATGCTCCCTTCGAAGGCTCCAGGGGGATTCTCCCTTGCTTTTACCAGGTGTTCTTGTGCTTGTGGCCATGTAACTCCAATCTCCGCCCTATCCTGTGATGGGCTTCTTCTCTTCTCCCTCTGTCTCTCCTCTGTGTGCCTCTTAGAAGGACACTTGTCATTGGATAGAGGGCCCACCTGGATAATCTGGGACGATTTCATCTCCAGATCTTTAACTTACATCTCCAAGACTATTTAAGAAAGGTGGCATTCACAGGTTGTGGGGATGAGAACATGGATGGTCATTCAACCCCCTGCAGACCCTATGAGGTTTGTTAGTTTAAATCCTCTGACCTTCACTTGTCATGAAGGCACTTGTGATGGGCCAAAAGTTTTCATCTAAATGTAGCTAATTGCATATTTTCAGGATTTGTTTGCATGACCTCTCCACAACCAGGTTAATTCTGTTAGGCTGCTGCTACTCCTCTCTTCAGAACTATTGCTCTAAATATAGGCAAATGTTTTCCAAACAGAAGAGGCAGCCTCTGATAAAATAATACTCCAAATTAACCTCTTGGAGGATGGTGTGATGATTAATTTTATGTGCTAACTTGGCTGGGCTAAGGAGGTGCCCTAATGATTGGCAAAACATTAGTACTGATAAGGTTTTGGGATGATGGTGGGGTTCATGGGGTTCAGAGCTGATGACCAAGAAAGAATTCTTGAAGATGCCTTTGATGCAAATAGGTGATTTGATTAAAGCAGGAGGACAGAGGACAGGACCCATGGACAGAAAGAGTTGCACTTAGGATGTGAAGAGTGGTTTTATACCAAGGAGTTGGGGAGGTAAGGTCAACGAGGAGGCCTGCTGAAGGACTTTGATATGCTAAAGAGGACTCCTAAGATATCTGAGAGCTTGTTACTATAAAGCTAAGGTTGTTTTTCCCTCTAGCAAAGCATTAACATTAAGACAGTAGGGAGTTCCCCTGAGAAATGTATTTCTCAAGGGAAATACCAGCCTCAAGTATTTGTCAATGGGCTGCAGGTTATAAGGAATTTGAATTTTATCTCCCATTTCCTTCTTGCCTTGGTTCCCCACATCACTATGGAAGGGAGGGTGATATTAGGGGCTCTAGGAAACTGAGTCTATAGGTTTCTGAAGATTAGGCTATTGACAAGATTGTCTTCTTGTTGTAATTTACTAACACATTTATAAACTGATGGAGACTCAAGTCCTGCATGACTGTGATCTCTATCAGTTAACCATATGTTTTCTTTCCTTTCCTGTGTTCTTGGGCACCCAGGAGTGCCCGAGGAATGTCACACATATCCCACCTGGTGGAGGGGTATGCTAGCATGTACTTTGCCCTCAGCCTGCCCCATGTTCCCTCATCAGTACTGGGTGTCTCTGGAGGGGGCTTCTGGAAGAAGTTAGCATTTGAATCTGTAAGCTGAGTAGTGATCTACCTCAGCAATGTGGGTAGGTATCGTCCAGTCCTTTGAGGGCCTGAATAGAATGAAAAGGTGAGTTTGGTCTCTCCTTGAGCCGGGACATCCATTTCCTCATGCCTTTGGACATCGGTGCTGCTGGCTCTCTGGGTCTTCAGACTCAGACTCACACCATCGGCTTTCCTGGTTCTCAGGCCTTCAGGTTTGGGCAGGAGCTACAACAAATGTCTTTCCTGGGCCTCCAGCTTGCAGATGGAGGGACTTCTCAGTCTCCATAATCGCATGAGCCGGTCCCTCCCCATGAATCTCTTTTCCTGTATCTCTACATATCCTATTGGTTCTGTTTCTCTGGAGAACCCTGACTAATGCACACGGCTGCCTGAGTTCTTACCCTGATATTCATTATGATTCAGCCCTGAACTTCAGTCTATGGTATTCCAGTGTTGAGAGGTTCATAGCTTGGCAGTAATAACAAAACAATAATAATAGGTATTATTTTTGAGTGCCTGACCATAAGCAACCCAAGGAAGGTTTAAATGTCCCCATTTTCAGATGAAAACTGGATTTTTGAAAGGCCAGGTAATCCCTCCTATTGGGAACCTGATACAGGATACAGTCAGGTTTTGAACTCAGGGCTGTAGGACCCCAGAGCTTGTTCTTCCCGCCTGCACATGCTTTATCTCAAGGCAATACTGGCCCACTCTCCTAGGTTGTGTCTCTCAGCAGTAGTAGCAGATTGCTGGTGCCCCACACGCATCTCTGGGCCTCCCTACATCGGTGGAGAGGGCTGACTTCCACCAGCTCCTGCTTGCATTGCTTTCCTGAAGGCTGCTCCATTGCACACGGAGCAGATGAGAAGCTGGTGGGGCAGGGGGAGAATGAGACGGGGCAGGAGAGGGCATTCACCCACAAACCGCCAGTAGATTTCAACCAGTGACTTGTGAGCGTTGGTATAGGAATGACTACCCTAGCTCTCTGGAGCTATAAATCTAAGATTTGTGTTCTGCACCTTGGTTTTTTAAGCCTTCGTGTACATACAAACTCTTCGCGTTTTGTTCAAAATCTGATTCTTATTCAGTAGGCTCAAGGTGGGACCTGAGCCTTGACACTTCTGACCAGATCACTGGCAAGGCCAGTGAGGCTAGTGTGCTCTGCATCAGAGCTACTCAAAGTACGATCCTCATACTGGCAGCACTGGGAGCTTGTGGAAAATGCCAGTTCCTCGGCCCCACTCTAGACCTACTGAATCAAAATCTGGGGGCACGGGACCCCGGTACCAGATATTTCTGATTCCCTGCAAGTTTGAGAAGCACTGCTCCACACTATTTTTCCATTTCCCTGCAGGATTAAGTCTACCTCGGTAATGACCTTGAAAAGCACCCAGCATTTCCTCACGACTTCCCTGATGCCCACAGGGTATTTCCCATTACCTCCTAATTGAATGATGTGTACTTGAATCCTGGTTTCTGGGCTGCCTTCTGGAGAATTCAAATGAGGATAACACTTTCCTTAATTTGCTTAGTTATTGACCTTTTGTCATGATGAATCTCCATTTAAGATGCATTTAGCTGAGTAGGACAAAACTTATTTGCAACCTTTGGGTTACTGGCCAGATTTCAGCCCCCTCCCTTTCCCAGGACTCCTTCCTCCCTTTTTTTTCAAGGCTGCTCTTGCTGTTTATTTTGGCCAAAGTTCATTTGTATCAGAGGTGGGCAAGTCCTGGTACCCTGCTTGTGTAAATACAGTGTATTTTGGAACCCAGTGCTGCCTGGTTGTTTATGTATTGCCTATGGCTGCTTTGCAGACACATCTACCTGTGACAGAGATCGTATGATTTATAAAGCGAAAACTCTTCTCTCTTGTCCTTTACAGGAAATTTGCTGACCCCTGACCTACATATGAACAGGTGGTTTGCCAGGGCGCCTGGGTGGTTCAGCTGGTTAAGCTTCTGAGGCTCAGGTCATGCATGGCTCACGGTTCATGGGTTTAAGCCCCGAGACAGCTCAGAGCCTGGAGCCTGCTTTGGATTCTGTGTCTCCCTCTCTCTCCTCCTCCCTTGCTTGTGCTCTCTCTCTCTCTCTCTCTCTCTCTCTCTCTCAAAATAAATAAACTTAAAAAAAAAAAACTTTAAACTTAAAAAAAATAAACTTAAAAAAAAAACTTGATTTGCTTTATTCCACTTCTCAACCCTCCTGCCATCCAACTTGGGATAGCATTTTCCTGTGCTTTCTTCCCGAGGGCTTTGCTAATCCTGCCAGCTTTGGGTTGATATAAAGGAAAGAGCACTGGACTATGAGTCAGGAGCCTCCTGGCCTGAGTCCTAGGTTGTCACTTTGCACCTGGGGAATGATGGGAAAATCAATTCCCTAGAGCTCAGCTGTCTATTAGCTGGACACTTACTAAAATCAGAGTCCCAGTCTCCACTCCTGACCGTAGGAAGCAAGTGGGGCTAGGGTCGGGCCTGGGCATCTGCACACTTGCCAAGCAGCCTGAGAGTTCAGGAACCACTGACCTAAACCATTTCCCACGAGCTTTTGGTACGAAAATGCCATGTTGCTCAAAATGACATTAATGAAATGGGTTTCTTCTTTGAATATACACATTTTGTGCATAAATGTTTTTATTCATGCTGTGTTGCTCAAGAGGTGATATTATGATTGTCTCTTTGAATCTTTCAGCAGGAGTATGGGAACTTTCCCAGAGGTTACAATTCTTCCTTGTAGACTCTGTTGCTTGAAGAAGCTTCTTTGTTTTAAGGACTGCAGTACTATTTATACCGTTTCCAGGGGAGGTTGGATGACTAGCTGAAGCCTGAGAGCCCTGCACTTTCTTGTATTAACCAAACATTAATTTTTGTGTTCAGAGAGAGAAGAGGTAGGATTAGACCAGTAGTTCTCCCCCGGAGTGATTTGTGTCTCCTCAGCATCTAGTGGGTGGAGGCCAGGGATGCAGCCAAACACCCTCCCGTGCACAGCACCTACAGCAGAGAATTATTGAGCCCTGAATATCAATAGCCCTGAGGTTGGGAAACCCTGGGTTAGACCTGGGTGCTCATCAATGACATCTGTGAGGGTGTGGGTGGACTCCGGATTTGTACTGAATGGCCAGTATTCCTGCCTCGAGCACTGTCTCTTCTGTGAAGCCTTTCCAGACCTCACTGGGTCTCTGGAGAGACAGCTCCTTCCCACCTTTCTCCTGTCACAACTGCCTACCTCTCTGCGGCACCGATCACACTCTGTGGCAATTGTTCATTTGTCTTCTCTCCTCCACTAGTCACATTCTGCAGAGACAAAGAAGTAATAGGGTCTCTATAGATTTTTAGAAGGAAATTTATCATGAAGAATTGGCTCATGTGATTATGGAGGCTGAGAAGTCCCATGATCTGCTGTCTGCAAGCTGGACCCTCAGGAAAGCCTGTGGTGTAGTTCTCGTCCAAACATGGTGGAAACAAGCAAGAGATGGATTCCTACCTACTGGAGAAGAGGAGCTATTTAGGGGAAGAAGTGAAACCATAGCAGCTCATCTCATACCAAAATAAGTCCATAGGTATTAAAATTTAAATGTAAAAAGCCAAAATCATAAGTGAAAGGAAAAAAGTACATAAACAGTTAAGAGAATGGATTTCTATAAATAAAAAAGTGAAAGAAATATAAATAAAGCAATGGGTAGTTGTCATAAATATTAAGGGCAAAACTAAACAACAAATATAACAAGCATTCATACCCATAATATATAAATTAATATGACATTAATAAGGGAACACTAACATCCTAATTTGAGGTGAAGAACAGAGAATTCGTAACCTTGTTATTTGATAAATATGATGCTATTTGATAGATACACAGAAGTTTAACTTTATTAGCCAGTAAAAACAATATAAATAAAAACAGATATAATTTTCCAACTGTAAAATTTTAGGCAAAGTTTTATAAATGCTAATTATTTTACCAAAGGAGAACGAATGTATGCACTTGTGCTTAGCAGAAATGTAAATTGAAACTACCTTTTCAGAATATAATTCCTCAATATAAAATTAAAGGGCATTATAGAAATGACTGTGCCCTTTGACCCAATAATCATGCAAACATGCTCATGTCAGGTTTACTCATAATAGGAAAGAAAAGGCGGGGAGGGGATGAGTAAATGCCTAACATAGAAATAAATATATTAATAGTATATCAGAATGATATGGAATACTCTACAAATATTGGAAGACTATTTCATGATCTGAGGCAATAATTAAAGATAACTAAAGATTATCAAGATAATAAAAATTTTTTTATTTACTTATTTTGAGAGAGACAGAGACAGTGTGTGTGTGTGTGTGGGGGGGGAGGAGCAGAAAGAGGGAGAGAGAGCATCCCAAGCTGGCTTTGTACTGTCAGCACAGAATCAGACACAGGGCTCGAACTCACGAATTCACAAACTCATGATTACGCTAGTGTCCATTTCCTGGTTTTGCTCATGCAGTGTAGTTATATAAGATGTTACCATGGGGGAGGGTAAGGTAGAGAAGGGTGCATGGGACCTCAATGTACTCTCCCCACCAATGTCCTGTGAATGTACAATTATTTCAAACTAAAAAGTAAAACAAAACAAACAAAAAATAAACAACAACCTAATAACTGTAAGAAACAAACATGTTTTAAAAATGATTAAAAAAGACAATTTAGGTGATACAACTTTCATTCAACACTTCGTGAAATGGTCATCTCCACTCCCAAGGGTCCACAGAACTGCAAAATGGGATGGAAGACAGGAGCCTTTATTATTATTATTTTTAAGATTTTATTCTTAACTAATCTCTACACCCAACATGGGGCTCAAACCAACACTGCAGTCAAGAGGTGCACACTCCACCCATGGAGGTAGACAAGTGCTGCAGGCAGGAAGCTTTTATGGGACAGAGAATAAAGAACAAGAAAGAGAAAAGGAGGAAATGAATAAGGAACAAGGAAATAAGAGAACCTAGAGGTGTCGTGGCGTTTGGGGTTTGCCTGACCTGATATACTGTGTTTCTAGCCAAGAGGAGCATTTTGAGGGACCTCCAAGTTACATAAGTTTCAGTTTGCTCCCCTTGCATCCTGGGCCTGAGAGGCTCTACCTTAGGCCTAGAAATTTATTTCAACACTCGTGTACACAATATTATTGAAACAGAGAAGGAATGGCTAACTCTGAGCTCTTACAGCTCTTTATGGAGCTCTAAATAAAGGGTTTGGCAGCTAGTAAAATGAAAAGTGACACCTGATTAAAATTATAGACATTTTAGAACTAGAGGTGTTTTTGAAGTTCACCAAGAGTTTGCAAATCACGTTTTACAGATACAGACAGGAAAGAGGGGTCCAAAGAAGTGGGGTAACTTGCTAACATCGCAGGACACTGGCCTGACACTGGTCTGTGTCCTCACATTTTTTAGGTGTTGCGGGCAGTGACACTTGCGAGGACTCAGATTTTTTCTTTCGGGCTCCAGGATCCCCAGAAGTTTGGAGTTCACTGGTTCAAGGTCCTTCCCAGTTCCCGAAGGCATGCTCCTAGCATGCTCACCACGAGATGGCAGCAGAACATAAGCCAATTTGTCCAGACGTAGTGCTGAGGTCCTGTGGTCGTGGATCTTAGTCATTGCCCCCCTGCACTGTTGTACTGACATATTAACTACGTTATGAAATAGATCAACAGATAGAATCAGAAGATGGTGTAAAGATGGAGTAGATAAGTCACTTTCCTGTCTTCATTCTATCATTTGCTGGCATCTTCCTACATACAGTGAGGTTCACAGTTAAGGATAGTGGATATATGTCCGTATTGCAAGTGATGTTGACAATTTCACCTTTCCAGGGCTCCCTTCCTATCAAGTCCTATTAGATGGTCATTGTTTCTGCCTTATAATGTGGCTGATTGCCTGGCACTGGGAACAGTACCATTTCTTTATTGCTTACAAGCATGAGTGTGAACCAGGCTAGACTGCTGTTTTTCTTAGGTAAAAACTGAGCGAGCAAATACTAGCAATATCATGTGGCTTACCTTTAGATGTGTCCTTTGTGTTACCTTCAGTCTGCGTTATCTTTGGCAGAATTTTTTTTAACTGCTTGTCCGTTTTGGAAGAATAGATTATCTAATTCATATAACATACATCTACTGCTGCCCCCGTTCCCTCCCCCACACTGTACAGTGTTGCCATACATTCAAGGCCCAGGCTGTGGTGCCTTGGGAGTTCCACCCTCTGACAGCTCCCAGGTGAGGGCCTCGGGTCAATCCAGATGAGTAAAACCTTATTTTTTTTTCTCCTATTTTCAGATAAAAAAATGTCACTCAGACATGATCGTTTTGTGACCGCAAATTATTTTGCACTCCAACTTGCTCATTTTACAAAAGGGGAAATAGGCCAGGACAAGCCTATTTATATTCCTTCTTTGGAGGAAGGTGAAAATTTAGTGTCACACAGCTTGGAACCACATTGGACCCCGTGTTACCATACCAGCATGCTCTATTCTACTCTGAAAATGGAGCTTCGGGAGAAAGCTTTAAAAGAATCTCAGCCTTGGATTCTCTATTGGAGACCTATGTGGTCACAGTGTACAAATCTTACTCCATTGTCCCCAAAGTTCCAGAAACCTTCACTTCGACGCTAAGATTAGAGAATTTGTGATGTGGTACTTTCTCTAATTCCAGCCTTGGAAGAAATAGTGCTTAAAGAAAAGTTTCCTGAGTTCTTTCAGCTCTTGAAGCAGATCACAGATCTCTAGGTTATAAACACCCGAAAGGCAGTGGGCATATCTAAATTGTTTCTCTATCTCCCCTAGTGGTTGGTTCAGTGTCTTGCATCTGGAAGGTGGTTAATTAATGTTTACTGAGGTGGATAGGATTTCCACCTAAGACATTTAATTTTGGGCCACAGAGTCCTGCATTGAAAATTGTATCTCTAAATGTGTAGTAGGACATTAGGGGGGGGCGGCTGGGTGGCTCAGTCGGTTGAGCGTCCGGCTTCGGCTCAGGTCATGATCTTGCGGTTTGTGGGTTCCAGCCCTGCCGTCGGGCTCTGTGCTGACAGCTCAGAGCCTGGAGACTGTCTTCAGATTCTGTGTCTCCCTCTCTGACCCTTCCCTGCTCATGCTGTCTCTCTCTCTCTTAAAAATAAATAAAACATTAAAAAAATTTTAAATGTGTAGTAGGACACTAGGGAGGGCTTTTTCTGTCTGAGCTCTCCTTCTCAGTTCACCCCATAAAACTTCCTGCAATAATGGAGGTGTTCTCTATTTGAACTGTCTGATGCAGTAGGTGCTAGCCACGAATATCTATTGAGCACTTGAAATATGGCTTGTGAGACTGAGAAATTTAATCTTTAAATTTATTAGGTAAAATTTAAATAATTATATGTGGTTAGTGACTACACCTAGGGCAGCATAGAAAATCTAGATAGTAAATTGTTGAACTGTAGTAGCTTCAAACTTCAATACTCTTCCTTTCCCCTGCAATGGCCTTCTTCAAAACACTTCACCATTTGCTGCCACCTCACCATCAAGTGACTGTTCAATTTCCTCCCATTCTCCCATGTCCCTTAAGATTGTGAGGAAACAGTCTTTCTTCTAAGTGCTTATTTTGTTAGTTCATCACCTAAATAACAGAAATCACAAAAAACCTAAAAGCAACCAAGAAGATAATGATAATTGAAACACAGAATTAATCCTATCCATCTCTTAGGGAAGATATGTCCTGGGTCCTTCCAGAGAGAGCAGTGACAGGACCATTTAGCTGGAGCTTCAAGCTCAATGGGACTCCAATTATTGGCTCCTCTTTAAGGGCAAATGTGTAATCTGCTCTTTAAAAAATAAATCCATCTAGTTTCCTTTGCCAGTTAGAAGGTTAGTATTGAGTCATTACGTGCTGCATTTCTTGGATTCAGTTCCTTGGGTATGCAGTCACCTGTTTAACTCCCTCCCACCCATTCTTCAAGAGTTGGCTTCATCATCACCTCCTCAGGATGAGTGTTCTGGTTTCCTTCGCTGATCAGATTTCTCTAGGATGCTTTCTCTCAGCATTTGAACCTCTCCTCAAAGGGTTCTTGTAAAGATAAATAAAATAAAATAATGCACAGCAAGCTCCCATTTAGTGCCTGACATATAAGCTCACATGCCAGTTGTCCCTATCCTTGTACTAGAGGCACCCTATCCAGATGGAGAGTCTGAGCCAGAGTGAAGTTCACCAATATTGAGCTTTGGGTTTAAGAATCAAGGAGAAAGTGTAAACAGATGGAAGAATTCCAAGGTCACAAGTAGGCCAAGGTGGGTTCTATGGATGGCTGGAATGTAAGTATAGAATAAGGCAGAGGAAGTGGTTCAGGACTGTCTCTGGGAAAGAGAAGAGATTACTGTGCATGTGTTGTTATTCCAGGCTACCTAAATGACAACTTAAAGGATATGTACAATATCATCTGGTCAATTCCTTCATAGTTGGGCAAGATAATACCTAAACCATTGAAACATTTGTCCATGTGACCTTTTAGTCCTTGTCCATAGACTTATTAAACTTGTTCATATTTGGAAGACTATTTTGTTGCACATTTTATCAATTTGTATATTTTCTCCCTTTTTATAATATTTTCCCTTATCTTCTCATATCCTGTCTTAGTCCTTTTGAAATACCCCAAACAATTTTGCATGTACATCTTTCTCTATGCTCATGTACATACACAAACAAATATATATTTAAAGCTTTTTTAATAGTTATTTTTACAAAAGTTGGGTTGTACCGTATACATTTATTTGCAACTTGCTTTTCATACATCATATATGTCCAATATCTGCTTGAATTGCTCATACAAAACCTGAGATGTGTGCTGGATGTGGAGTCTGTTCTTATCCCAATTTTAAGCAAGCTGATTTTCTATTTTTGTAAGAATGGTAGATAGAATACTCTGAATTACTGTCTTGATAAAATCTTCAAATGCAGAATAAAATTTTTTTAGAAATCCTAAAATTAATTAATGAGGTATAGGAGGGAAGGAAGTCAAAGAGGTGTACAGATTTCCAAAGACACTTTCATTCTGAGGACATTTGCTAAAATCCCAATGAAGTCTAGTGTTGATTATAATGGCCTTTTATGGATGGGAGAGAGGAAAATTAGATTCCACCCAAAGTAAGAAGAATAAAAGAGATCCCCAATATAGCTGCCAGCCCACAAGCCAACAGAGGCTGAGTATATAAGGGAAACTAAAAATAAAGCTGCCAACTCCTCAGGCAGGGAATAGCAAGGAAAATGATCTGCCTTGAAACTTGTACTAGATGAAGAGAGAAAAACATCAATGGATGTATTTTAAAAGTAGGTTAGACATGGTGAAAAAGAGAATTGATGAATTGAAACCTAGATATGAAGGAAGTATCTAGAATGAAGCACAATGAAACAAAGAGATGGAAAATATTTAAGAAAGATGAGGAGACACACGATAGGGCGAGGTGGTCTACTCTTTGGAGTTTCAGAAGAAGAGATGAGCTATATGAGGGAGGGGGAATGTTTAAAGAGATAATGGTAAGTATTTTTCAAAACCAATGAAAAGCACCAATCAATTTTCATGTTTAGGAATCGAACCCACCCCAGTCATGGTCAAAGAAAAGAAATACACAACTAGAAGCATCACACTCAAACTTTAGAATCCCCCCCAAAGGAGAGTATCTTAAAAGCATCTAGAGGAAAATAGACTATCTATAAAAGAATGGCAACTGAAAGGAACTAACTTCTGAACAGCAACAGTGAAAGCAAGTAGAGACAGTGGAATTCTGTGAATGTAGGGAGAAAATAACTGTCACCCTGAGATTATGCAGCAAAAAATCTAATGGTCAAGGTATAATAAAGACATTTCAAGGAAGAACAAAAACAGAGTTTTCTACCAACAGGCTCTGACTACAGAGAATTCTAAAAGGATGTACTTGAGAAATAATAAAGGTATTCCTAGATGGAAGGTTCTTAGATAAGAGAAAGTATGATTAGTGAAAAAGCTATGGAAACGTATATATATTATATAAATAACATCAATTGCATAGAACATTTATGGTGAAAAGTCAAGACAGAATTAAATAAACAGAAAAACAATAGCATGCAAATTAGAAATGGCTGATTGAATGAAAACATTTTAAAGCTTTGTATTTCCTAAAATGAGGATAGATATATATTGATTTTAGACTTTAATAACTTAAATATGCATTCTATAATCTATATGAGAATAGAGAATGATAGAAATAGTGATTATAAATTCTAAATTAATAAAAGAGACTATGGAATAAGAACAAAAATTCATTCCAAAAGAAGGCAAGAAGGGAAAAAAACCCCCACAGAGTGTGAGACAAATAGAAAGTACAAAAGAAGCTGGTAGAAGTACATCTAGATACATTTGTCATTGCAAAAGATTAAATAGTAAATATTTCAGTTAAAAAACAAAGATTGTCAGACTGGGTTAAAAAAAAAAAGAGAGAGACAAATTGAAAACATTAGGATGCAGAAAAACCAAAGTATGAAAAGCGATGTAGCAGGCAAGTGCTAGTCATAAGAAAGTTGGTGCAGAATATTAATAACTTCAGACTTTTAAGTATTTATTTATTTTTGGGAGAACACAAATGAGAGGGGCAAGAGAGGGGGACAGAGGACTTTAAGCAGGTTCTGTGCTGAGAGGCTGACAGCATAGAGCCTGATGTGGGGCTTGAACTCACAAAACCTGAGCCGAAGTTGGATTCTCAACTGACTGAGCCACCCAGGTGTCCCAGTACCTTTAGACTTTAAGGCCAAGAATGCTATGAGAAATAATGAAAGTTACTACATAATGAGAAAGCGTTCACATTATGAGAAAAATACAAAAATTCTAATGGTGTATTTGCCTAGCAACACAGCCTCAGAAATGCATAAAACCAAAATTAGCAAAAAGAAAAAATTGACAAATCTAATATTATACTAAAGAGATTTTAATACAATTTTCTCAGTAATTGATGTCAAGTAGACAAAAGTATTAACCATAATGTGAAAAAATTGAAAAGTGGAAACAATATACATCTTATGTTTAATAAAGTATGAAGCAAAAAAAAATTGTTTCAGAAGGTAACATTTAGCACATCATCTTTTTACTGAAGTTAGGAAAAGTTACAATTAAATATACAATTATTGTATATACACATATATGTCATAGACTATATTTTAACAAGTAAAAGCATGATGAAGACAAGTTTCAGTATAATGATTAGTTTGGATGGGGGGAGGCACAGGGACAGAACTAGGGAAACACATCAGTAAATGTAACTTGTCAATATTGTAGTTCATGTATTGGATTGTGGTAGATAGGTGATTTGTCCTTCTTAAAATAATAAATGAGCAAGAACCAATGATAATATTAATGGAATTCCAATTCTGTAACTGAGTATCTGTATCTGCATGTATATCTACATGGACTGTCCAAGTTACATTCTGGCTCTGCACTCAATCTTCTGTACCTCAGTTCCCTCTCTTGTAAGGTGGAGATGATAATAATTGTACTTATTACATCATGAACATGAAGTGAACTAATACATTTAAAGTCCTTAGATCACTATTTGATGTGTATCAGGGCATCAATAACTGTTAACAATAATTATTGCTTCCGAGAGGGAAAAGGACTTTTAATGCCCTGCCTTTCTGTGTCACTTTGCTTTATGCATGCTCATCTTTGCTTCCTTATCTTCTGAGACAGTTGGGGAAGGACTCCTCTACCTTTTTAAAACCTTCTCCTTTAAGCAAACTCTGAATCCCATCCTCCTCTCCATGATCTCCATGTCTTCATTCCAGAAACTGTCTTGTTCTCTCTTGCTTCTCCCATCTCTTTATACGGTAAGGTTGGGCCAAGAAAAAGAGTCCATTCTAGGTATTTCAAGCAGTGAGGGATATATTACAGGGAATTGGAGGCTCACAAAACTATGGGGGTGGGTTAAGGTCAGGAAAGTCATTCCTAGATCTTAGGGAAACAGAATATTCATGCCATTTTTTTTCATCTTCTCTCCCCATTGATAAGTAAGAGAACTCTACTAAGCCTTCAGGATTTGGCTTCCTAATCCTTATTTTTGGGAACATTAGTCTAAAATACTAGCCTTCCATAGTCTCCTGAATTCTGGCAGAGGACACAAGAGCCCTGGGTCAGAGTCACAGGAAGGCATGTTACTCACAGAAATAACAGCGGCCAAAGTATCATCATTTTCTTGCTCTGGTTTCCTGAGTGAGGTACTGAGGGCCTGACCTTTGTATATGAGTAGGTTGTTTCACAGGAGGGAAACCCTGAGCTTGGAGAACATGAACCTTTTATAGTGGGTTTCAAGCAAATCTGCCCAAAATTTACCCCAAGGAGAGACATTATCTTTATTATCTTAGACAGTAAAAATCTTCCCTTTTCTCTGGAGGGAAATACATTCCTGAAGAGGCAGTGTGAGAAAAAGGGCAGTTAGTGCTTCTGCTCCCAAGATATGCAGAGATTTGAGAGACCCATAGAGAACTGCCTCATACTACTTGTTATAAGTAACTGGAATTGCTTGTTTATTTGGCATTTTCTCTAACTGTACTGTAAGTTTCTTGTGGGAGGGTACAGTTTCTTTCCATTGCTTTATCCGAAAGAGGGAGACTAGTGTATAGTAAATGTGGAGTAAACGTTTGTGGAGTGAGTGACTGAATGAATGAAAAAACACCTCCTGTTTTACTTAAGACAGAAGGTTAGGATTGATGCTCCATGTCCGGCTCTTCTTGTCCAAGGTTAGAGGGTACCCGAGAAGCAGTGCTGGGCGTTCTCTACTGGCTCATGGATTGCCTGGGTCCTGCTTGGGCAAGTATTTGGGAGTGCAATTAAAGTTTTAAGAAGGTTAGCTCAAGTATGAAATGTCCCAACATTCTCCACCTTTCCCTTCTTCCAGAGCACGTGAGCTGGATGCATGGAGTTGCAGAATAATTGCTGTGATATTTATTTGACTCTTAACTCTTTCTCTAGGCTGGTGACTGGCAGATATTTCTGGTATAAGAAGAAACTTTAAATTCCCCTCAAAGAATTTTGGAAAAACGGTAACACCCACCGGAGTGAAAGCTCCTTTAGGACATATTTGGAAATAATAGATGATTTTGTTGATTGAATCAAAGAATTTAATCTATGGAGCACTCACTATCTACCCAGGCATGGGGCTAAGCACTTAATGTACTTCATTTAATCTGCACAGAGATCCTATGAGGTAGCTACTATATTAGCCCCACTTTGCTGACAAGGAAACTGAGGCCTAGAGAAACTAAGACTTGTCTACTACGGTGCTATTAGCAAGTACTGGGCTGGAGTTCAGGGGCGGAGAGATGCTTTTTGTAGAGCCTCTGCCTGGCTCTACACAAAGCATCTCTCTGCCCGTAAATGTCAGTGTTGGAGGGTTATGTTTTATTGAGAAGCAGGGTGGCAGAATATTAACATACGTTATGCATTTTCAGTGGATCATTATCTGATTTTGATTTGAAAATTTGTAGTTTGACAGGTATTGTGTGCTTGAACAAAATCAAATTGCTGATCTTTAACCCTTTTTGCCCTACCAAAATGTCAATTTCATACAGTTCAACCTCACATAAGTGCCGTAAACATCATCTCAGGAAATGTTGCTTTCAAAAGGCAGCTTCAGAAACTTTAAATATCCCCGGTATGGTGTGTTCTTTGGATGCCCAAACCATGCTTGGCACCAAGGTTTACTGTTTACTTAGACCCTGAGATCACCCAGGGGACTTTTTCATGGAAAATGGGGACCAAGGAGAGGCCGTTTCTTAACTAAGACCCATGCGACCAAAAGCACAGTAAAAAAGAACAGCAATAAAGACTGTGGCAGCTGCTGAAGGCGCTGAACTAGTGAACATCAGATCTGCCAAAAGGTCTTCGGGGCATTATAAATATTAAACTTTAGATTGTCTGAATGAATTCCTGCCTGGAAGTCTGAGGGGACAATTTGCTATTTCCGGCAAGGACAAATCACCATAGCATTCAATTAGTACAGTAATTACTGAGTTAGAGGACATAACACCGTTGCTCAAAGTTAATATTTAAGGCTAACCATTCATTTACATCATTGGTGTTATGAAATGCAGCCAGAAAGTATTCAGTAGCTCACTCTGTCAGTCGACTCGGTCTGAAAGGAATCCCATCCCATCAAGAACTGAACTGAAGGCTGAACCTTTGTTTGACTGGCGTCGGTTCCAGCGATGCCATCGGACACACAATTCCCCGTCGTCCGTGTGATCAGCGGTTCACCTTGCCTGTGGGGCAAGTGGGGTTTGATGTGACCTCTTTGAAGACTCAGTGTGGTGTCTCACCCCACTGCTAGACGGGTCTCGCAAGCCTAGATGCCACTGTAATGGTTACTGAGGTTGTGTCCTCATTTCTCTGCATTCTGTCACATAGTAGTAGGTCACACGTACTAATGATAATTTAATAAGCATATCATTCAAACGGCAGATGACAATGTTTGATTTTGCCATGGATGTCGTAGATCTGAAAGTCAAGAGGTTTCTGGGTCATCGTGTCAGAGAATTAAACAAAATAAAAAGGAGCGATTTGCTTTTCTTATTAAATTGCCTTTCACTGAGAATGTTATCTGCGGTAAGTACTGCTGATCAAATACGATACTTTTTTTCTGATGGGCAAATACTATTTTGTAAGTTTATTGTGTAAAATGTTTTAAATGCAAAGTATAGAAAAGAAAGTAAAATTCTCACCATTCAGTGACAACTGCAATTAGTATTTGTGTACATATTTCTCTTATTTAAGTTTATTGATTTATTTTGAGGGAGAGACAGAGAGAGTGTGAGCACAAGCAGGTGAGAGATAGAATCCCAAGCAGGCTCTATTCCATCAGCGTAGAGCCCGATATGGGGCTTGAACTCACAAACAGTGAGATCATGACCCAAGCCTGTCAAGAGTTGGACGCTTAACTGACTGAGCCACCCAGGTGCCCCAGTATTTGTGTACATATTTCTAATCTAGGCATGTAAATGAATCCATTGATCAAGCAAATCCTATCATATGACACATACTTTTGGTATCAGGTGTTTTCTTCCATTTCATATGTTGTAAGTTCTCATCTTGATGAAAATGTATGTTCTCATCTTGATGAAAATTCTTCTTCTACCTGTTTTTTTGTGGCTGTTTGGTATTCCATGATGCAGATGGATGTGAGCATTGATGGGACTTTTCATACATAGGGTGTAGAGGAAAAGCACTGGGCATTAGGGTCAGTAAACAGAGCTCTAGATGGTAGATCTTTGAGGGCCTCAGTTTCCTCAACTATAAAATGGGAATAATAACATTTGCCTGGCTGCCTTGTTGGTGTGAAAGTTAGGTGAGTTTGTATGAAGTGTAGAACAGACTACACTAGTAAAGGATTTTTTCTTTTTCTTTTTTTAAATGTTTATTTATCTTTGAGAGAGAGAGAGAGAGAGAGCAGGGGTGGGGCAGAGAGAGGGAGACAGAGGATCCCAAGCAGACTCCATGCTGTCAGAATTCACAGGCTTGAACTCACGAACCGTGAGATCATGACTTGAGCCGAAATCAAGAGTTGAACACTTAACCGACCGAGCCACCCAGTGCCCAGTAAAGGATTCTGTGGACAGCTGCATTTATCCGGTGCATGTATAGGCCACAACACTGGAATCAGCCTCAATTATCTGGTCTTAAAAACAGAAAAATAAACCAACCAGACATCACAACCTGAGTTACGTCAAAACTTTAACCCCACAGTGTCTCATAATGCAGTTTTAAAGTTTTGGTTAAAATAAAACTTTTAAGGAACCAGGATGCTTTTTTAAGGATTTGTCTTCTCTTCAATGAAGAACTAATTCAAAGCGACTAACTGAGGTTCCTGTGTGCGGATTTGGCGAGGGCTTCAGTCTTCAAACAAAGTCGCTGGTGGGCTTTGATATTCAGTGGGAATTGAGGGAAGTCTCTCAGGTTCCAGGAATTAATACGTTTTGATGATCGCTAATTTTTAATAGTTCCCAGGTTAATATTCTTTTACCAAAAATGTAGTGAGAGGGCCTTGCCTTTGAAATGACGGAGATCGTGAGCTGGGAGAAAACCCAGAGCCCTCAGTATTTCCAGTTTCAAATGCAACCCTTCGCTTGCTTTGGATGACCGAAAACCCAGTTTAGACAAAATGCTCCGAGGTAAGCAGCCCTTGACGGAGTCCTATGGCTACAGACCTACGGGAGGATTATTTTACATGAATTATCTGACAAGAGAGTAGGGCTGGCAAGAGATCATTCTCTCCTTCTTACTATGTGTAAAATTTGAGGTCTTGTGGTTAATCACAACCCAGGGTAAGGCAAGGTTTATTTAAAAACAAAAAGTAAAAGAAAAAGAAAAAAGAGGACCCCCTCCCCCCCAATTTAACAATTTAAACTCTTTAGGGTGCTGCCTGGACTAGAAGCTGCTGCCCCATTTTTCATGTTAGCAAGAAACTGTCCCGTAGGGAATAGACCCATATTAATTTTTGTTGCACAGAAAGATGATTTTAGGAACAGGTCACAAATCCTTTAACTTGGAGGGGATGGACTTGCTGGATTCTGCCTCCTTATTGTTACAGCGATTCCCGCACCCCCCCCCCCCCACCCAACTCTGCCTTTTCTTTTTGAAATAAGTCCCCTGGACTTGTTAGGCAATGTGGGAAAATATTGTGACAAACATGTGACAAACATGGCTGTTTACGTTTGGGGGGGGGCGACTGTTTTGTTTGCAGCTAGCCGCCCCTGCCCCTCCTTTTCATGGTTGGCGTCCCCCGACAGTTCAGATTCCTCCGCTGACATCTGCTATAATGAGAGCTCTGACGGGAATAGATTTGCAAAATGATGGGCTCACAATGGGACGGGAGCTGTTCCCCAAACTTTGCTTGAGATAAGCAGATGGGATCTGAAAACAGAGCATTTGAACCGATTAGGTCGAGGTGAACGCATGTATTCAGCGCACACTGAAGCGCTATTCTGCTCCGGGCCCAACCCCACCCCAACTTCTCTCCCTACCCCCTCCTCACCCCTCGCCTCCCCCAGTTGAGACACAGGAGGGTTTCCGATGGCTTCCTTTTTTTTTTTTTTTTTTTTTTTTTATTTGCCTCCCGAACACGCCTGGAGACAGGCCCGTCCGGCTCCTAAAGCAGAAGCATGCTGAGTACTTACCTTGTGCCAACCGTCTGAACAACAGAGAAAAACCACCCCTCACGCCTCATAAAGAGGAGCTGGGGCAACACATGGGGCTTTCCCACTCGGCACAAATGACGGCTGTTTGTGCTAGTTAACCTCTTCCAAGCCCGGGTCAACTCCTGCTGGGAGGCAGGGGCAAGGCGGAGAGAGTGAAAGCCTAGCAGACCCCAGAGTCGCCAGCACGCCTCGGCCCCCCAACACACACCAGTGCCTTTCCAGAATACCAAACGAGCGTGCATCCACTCTTCATAAGTCAGCCGGGCCCCATGTGCTGGTGACAGTTCGGATTCCAGAGGAGCGGGGCCTCCAGCAACACTGCAAACCGCTTCTTGACGCCTTTGAGTTTTCCTGGCTGGACTCACCGTCTCCGAGGAATCTCTGAAAAAGGGTTCAGGTGCAATGTTTCTACCCCAGGCTTGATTGTTTTTCAGCATCTCCACAAGTTCTGTTAAGATAGAGAGAAGACTTCTGGCTACTTCTTGAGGCTGAAGTCAAGTCAGTAACCCACACTGAATGACTCGAGCCCGCAGCATATTGATTAAAGCAAAACTGCAGGATGATTGTAAGAAATTCAGTCCTAAGATGTGATCCATGGGTCTCTGGGGGAGAATTTTGACAGTGTTGGAGGGGTAAGGCTATCTAATGAAGTGTGAGAGAGGAGGGTGACCACATAGGGAAATTTGGGGCAGCAAAAGAACTTTAAAAAGAATGAGAGTTCGATGCCCAAGGAAAGGATTGGTCTCGCCTCCCCATTGACATAGCCACATGTTGTAAGAGAAGTCAGGTTTCTGCAAATTGTAGATTGAAATGATCAGTGCACATGCATCCATACAGCTGTCGGGGTTCTGAATAGCAGGGCTCATGCCCTCTCGTTCTCCAGAGAAATCCAGCGGTCTGTGGAGCTCAAAATTTTCAAATCCCCCCATCCCTGACTATCTCCCGCTGCCAGTCCAGACCTGTGGATTACTGTGCTCACTCAGCACAGACTGTTTATACGGTGCTATTGTGCAGACTGGGGCCTCTACCTGGCAGCGGATACCCTGGGAATGGAGAATGAGCTGAGACACAGATGAAATAGTTCATAAACCATGAGAGCAGTCAGTGGTGAGGGACCTGAGCCCCCACAGCGCTTTTATGACTGGATCAACAAATCTAACATTTCAGGTGTTCCATTTGGAAGAAATTTGCCTTTGAGTTACATCCTTGTTTATCAAAAGAAATCATAGGGGCTCCATTAACGCCTAATATTTGTGGCTGTTAATAGTGGTAAATGGGAAGAGTGAAAAGTAAACAGAAGGGTGGGGATCTTGTGTTACTTGCATCAGGATGATTTGAGATGGGATACATGATACGGAAATTGCCTCTATTTGTAGGTTGTGTTCTTCATGGATGCTCTCAGGTCCCTGGAGGAGAGACATTTATTGGTTCTCATAAGATCATGGGACAAAATATTAGATTCAGTTGAATTGGTGCTTTTTTGTTTTTTTAAATGTTTTTGTTTATTTTTGAGAGAGAGGGAGACAGAGCACAAGTGAGGGACGGGGCAGAGAGAGAGGGAGACACAGAATCTGAAGCAGCTCTAGGCTCTGAGCTGTCAGCACAGAGCCTGAAGCGGGGCTCGAGCTCAAGGACTGTGAGATCATGACCTTGAACTTAAGGACTGTGAGATTATGATGTGAGCCCAAGTCGGACGCTTAACGGACCGAGCCACCTAGGGGTCCTGGTGCTTTTTTTTTTTTTTTAAGGGTACAAGCTCATAATCCTTTGGAAACATTACATGGTAAAAAGAACATTGAATTTGGGGTCCAGAAAATTTGAATTTGGGCTTTACCACTTATTTATTGGCTGTGTGACTTCGAGCACATTTCTTAACTTCTCTGAGTCTTGGTGCTGTGGAGTGAAAGTTGTGTCCCCCTAAAATTCATGTATTGAAGACCTAATCCCCAATGTGATAATATTTGGAGGTGAGGTCTTCAGGAGGTGATTAGCTCATGAGGATGGAGCCCTGGTGAATGGGACCAGTGCCCTTATTAAAAGAGACACGAGAAAGATGGTCTCGCCCTCCACCAGGTGGGGATACAGCAGGAAGGTGTCTGTCACAAGCCAGAGTACCTTAAATGTGCTTGAAAAAAAGCCCGACTATGTTTTATTCTGACCAAGGATTTTGTTATTTCTTCTCAAAGGTGGCTTTGTAATTTTGTTATAAGAATATTATTATGGATTCTCTATCATTTTTTTGGTTGAGGATTCAAGGATATAACATTGGAAGTTCTGCACAGTTGAAGGATGAAACACAGTAGGATGACTGGAGAAGCCAGCATCGTTGGCCAGGACAGCTGTCTCAGGAAAGACTGCCACCAAGCCCCAGTTCTGCCTCTCATTACTGTGTAATATAGAGCAATTTCCTTCACTACTTCGGTTTCCTCCTTTGTGAAGTGGTAACAATAACTGCACTTACCTGATGGGGTATGAAGACAATCTGAGTAAATATATTCAAAGTGCATAGACCATCTGTCGACCACTGCCACCACTACCACCGCCACCACCACCACCATCATCATCATCATCATCATCACACTGTGATAACTCTATAGCCAAATCTTGGCATGCATTAAGAAGAATTCCTAGAGGAGCTGAATTGCTGCCTCATCGGGCATTTGTCATACTGTTTCTTTAAGACTCAGGAACTCAGGGCGCCTGGGTGGCTCAGTCAGTTAAGCATCTGAGTTCGACTCAGGTCAAGATCTTGAGGTTCATGAGTTCTAGCCCTGCATCAGGCTCTGTGCTGAGAGCTTGGAGCCTGGAGCCTGCTTCAGATTCTGTGTGTGTGTGTGTCTCTCTCTGCCCTCCTCCCTTACTCTCTCTCTCTCAAAAATAAATAAACATTACAAAAAAAAGACTCTAGAACTCCACGTAATGGATCTAATAGTAATTTAGCAGCTGGACCAGGTGTGTTTTGTCATTAGCTTCCTTTGGACTCAGGAGAGGGTAACTCTGATCGAAACCACATGCAGGTGTTGAGGATGCTGAGCTTCCCTTATTGCTGTAGCATCACAGGTATCCCTGAAAATATGTCCTGGAGATGTCCCATCATGGAACTTATGTTCATCCACGTTCTATCTGTTGATGGAACAGTACTTCTGTTCATTCTGTCTCTGAGCACTCATTCATCACTTGACACCCTCTCAGGGAATGGTCTGGGCCATTGTGACAGATAAATGTACTTAGCAAATCACACATTTCAGAGAAATCAGAGTTGGTTGGGTCCAGCCTTACTGTGTCACTGGGCTGACAGTCATTTTGAGAAGTGGCGGGATTGATGGTTGCCTGGCTTTGCTGGGTTTGTTCACAGGTGGCATTTTAAGGGGAGGACTTGCCCAGGGTGAAATGTCACTCGCTGTGATTGGAGGAGGGTGCATGGGGGAGGCAAGGGAAGCATGTCTCCTGGTTTGGGAACAAAAAGGGCACACATGGAAAACGTGACCACACATTTCTCTCTTGCCCCCACTCTGTGCCTCAAGGAAGGATGGCTGGACACAATGGGGTCCTGTTTTTACCAACATTTTGATTCCTCTTTATAGACCCCCACTCTCCCGGGAAGAAGGAAGGGATTGGGCTGGTGGAGGAGATGCAAGTTAATGGACTTGTCTCCTCTTTCACCTTTCTTTGTAGGTGAGTTAAAGGCCAGAGAACAAACAGGTGATAAAAGAACAAGAAATCCTTGAAAAAGGATAGGCAGCTTGGGCTTTAGGGACTGCGAAAATAAGCTAAAAGACAAGGTCAGATTCTGTTACTCTAAACCTGCTTAAGCTGAGTGGAAAGAATAATTGAATTAAATTGGCAGAAGAAAAATGTTTTGAGGAGCAGGGCTTGGAAAACGGCTATGTTTACCTGAAGTTTATAGAACGCGCCATATCCCCAAACGACTGTCCAATGAGTGAATGAACGAATGAATGAATGAATGAGTGATAGGCCTGGATTTTGATCTTAAATTCATCACTTATTATCCCTATGGCCTCAGGAAACCTGCTTACATATCCTGAATCTGTTTTTTTTTTTACCTTTATTTATTTATTAAAAAATTTTTAATATTTATTTATTTTTTGAAAGAGAGAGAGAGACAGAGTGCAAGTGGGGTAAGGGCAGAGAGAGAGGGAGACACAGAATCTGAAGCAGGCTTCAGGCTCTGAGCTGTCAACACAGAGCCCGACTCAGGGCTTGAACCCACAAACCATGAGATCATGACTTGAGCAGAAGTCAGATGCTCAACCAACTGAGTCACCTGGGCACCCCTGTTTTCTTACCTTTAAAATAAGACTAATAATACTTTCTTACAGGATTGTTGAGAGGTTTAAGATAATATATGTAGGCACTGAGTGCATAGAAATTATTATTATTAAGCAATTATTGTTTTACATTATCATTTAAAACATGGAGTTCTCAAGTTTCTGGAATACGGGCATCCCTTCATTATTTTAAAGTAGTTTGCAGATATATACCACCACCACCCCGCCTTGGTAGGATATGCATCATTGATGGAGAATATACATCCTGGCTGAAATCAGTAACATTTTAAAATGAATTTCTCTCTGATTAATCATAACTCATCTACATACATAGGTAGTCAGATGAAAATAATGAGCCAGGGGCACCAGCGTGGCTCAGTCAGTCAAGCGTTCAACTCTTGATTTCAGCTCAGGTCATGATCTCACAGTTTGTGAGTCTGAGCCCCGAGTCAGGCTCTGCGCTGCGCTGACAGAGAGGAGCCTGTCTGGAATTCTCTCTCTCCTTCTCTCTCTGCCCCTCCCCCGCCTCTCAAAAATAAATGAACATTAAAAAAATGATGAGTCATTTATTCTGTCTGCATAAAGGCACAGTGCTCAGATAAATTTATTATGAGTTCTTGCAAAAGCCCCATAGACTTCCAGGTGACTGCGAGCCACCATTGGAAATGACTGAACTCTAACAATGGGTAGGCCATCTTTAGAAGAGAGCATTAGTTTTTCTTAGTATCGATAGTACGCCATATTGGATGGAGGAGATAACCTTGCTACACAAACATGGTCCTTCAGACTAACGTCTTTCAAAGTTGGGGTTATTTTCCTCTCTGAGAGTGATAGTTTTGTGCTCATCTAGCCACAGATGCCTGCTAGATACAATCTCTTTTCATAATCCTTATAACAATGGTACTGGTTTCCAAGCTGACCTGTTGAGGATAGAAGAGTAGTCTTTGTGGATGTTCTGTTTTTCTGCGTGCTGTATCATCAAAACCATGATGAATATGTATCTTAGCAGAGCCTGAGATGAGGACTTGTTTGTAGGCAGTTCATTTTGGGAAGTGCTTCCAAGGTGTATGTAGGGTGCTTGCTAGACAGAGTGGAAATGGGAAGGTTTGAAAGCTTGTTGAAGAGTATATCATTAACTAGTGACTGCTGAGGGCAACTGGAGACGTTTGAAGAACTGTGCAGAATGTACCTCAAAACTTTCCCCTGAGACATGTGAGAGTGAGGGATTTTTTCCACCAGTCCCCATCTTCTGATTGTTAAAGGGTTTGATAACTCTCTTTTCTGTCTAGGTTTGCACATGTGCCAAGATGGCTGGATGGGGCTATGATGAAGAGATGGGGGTGCAGCTGAGGTACAAGATTGTCAGGTAATTCCTGGGCACAGCTGGTGCCACAGCAAGAACTGGGTCAGAAAAGTGAATCAAGAAAATGAGAAGTGCAACACAAGAGGTGTCCAAGCGGTGAGACAAAGCACAATGAAGGGGGAATCTGGACCAAGGTCAGGGCTGGTTAGTCCATCAACACCTGCCTAGTAGCGTCTCTGTACCATGGCCTGTGCTTGCTGATGGAGCTGTAGGGTTTAATGGAGCATAGTGCTTACAACTCACATTTTGTCATAGTATGAGGTGATGAAGTAAAGGAAGGGTTCACTGCCTGGTTGGGAAGATAGGTGAGCATTATTGCAGATGGAAGCATAAAAGCCTGTGACAAGTGATAAGGGAATGACTAATTCCTCCTGAAATCATGGGGAGGATTTTACAGAGAAGGCAGTAAACAATTAAGCTGGGTCTTGAAGGAGCCTACCAGGTCGTGTGAGGGATGAAGGGCATTCATGCAAGACAGAGAGAGATGAAAAAGATGTGTGGTGAGGGCGTACCCATGAAGTCTCCACATTTCTACTCTTTCAAGCGTTCCTGGATCAGTCCACTATTTCAGTTAGGGTTTTTGTTTGATTTACTTTGATCATAAGAAAGAGAGTTATTCTGGGGGGATGTTTATTGTAAGGTGATATTAGAAATTAGGGAGTAAACATAGGAGGGGTTTTCATTGGCCAGAAATGAATCCAACCCTCTGTGCCTGAGGCCCAGATATCTCCCCTGCATCCCCTCTTGCCCCCCTTACCTGGGACTGTCTGTGCCCGGGGAGTTGTGGGTAGTTTGTTCCCCTTATAAGGTGATGCAGGCATGTCAAATCAAGGTTTTCCAGTCTTCTGTGACCCGTACCTTATATTCCTTATAATATGGCTATTTATATTTGCAGCTCACTCTATACATTGGTCAGATGGAGCTTGTCATCTGTCACTTTGAGAATATCTGGGCTACTTCAGCACCTGCCTCCCCACTTATTACTTCCAAGTGGTACTCAATGATGTCCATCTCCTGCCACTGCCAGACTGTCAGCGTCCTTTGCCTTTTTCCCTCCTGTTCCTGTACAACTGCTCTCAGAATGGGATCTCATAGCTACCATTTCTGTCTCAATTTGGGTTATTCAAATCCATGGTCTCATCAAATTCATTTCTCATGGCTGGATCTCAGCATCTCCCTGACTCCAGTTATCAGTGAGCAGATGTGTCTGTGGGAAGTGTGTGTGTGTGTGTGTGTGTGTGTGTATCGGGGGCTAGGTGAGGGGTGGGAGGGTTTCCTGGGAACTTGGCAATCACACAGCTAGGTATCTGCTTACTCCATTAAAGCGCAAGTCTTGTTCACGTGCGGACCTTATATTCATTGTGTGTCTATTCCACTCCAGGCTTGTGCCCTGTTTCCAAGAATGTCATCACATCAACTCTGAGAGAAACTCATCATTCTCACTTTGTGGAGGAGGAAAACAGACTCAGGGGGTTTAGTAATTTGCCCAACATCACATAATTTCTAAGTTGTTGAGCTAAGATTCCCTTCTAAGCATAAAAACATAAACTGTTGAAAAGAAAAAAGCACAACTGTTGAAATAAATTAAATTGCTATCTGCTTAGGACATGTTACTAACTACCTAGTACTTGATACTTGGGGAGAGGGGTGAAGGATAGATTTTAAATCTACTCTCAGCACATGGTGGAGATGCAGACTCTGGATCTCAGAATAGACTTAGGCTCAAATCCACACTTTTACTTCTTAGTAGTTGTGAGATCTTGAGTAAGATGCTTAAATAAGCCTCCTATTATAAAACTGTAAGGTAGGAAGCATAAGGAATAATAAAGAGACCAGGCTGCTGAGAATACAGGGTTTGGGGAGAAAAATATGGATGGAAAAGGCAGATTGGGATTCATGCTGAACTTTTGTCATTTGCAGCTACCTGCCATCTTTGGACATTCGTTGTTCATTTTGATAGTTTCTCACCTATAAGTCCTTCTCAAGGTAGAAGGCAAAAACCTCATGGCCTTCACTCTCTTGCACCTGGGATGCCCGTATATGACAGGTTCTCCTAAGTGGGCCCATCCATGTGTGACTCAATTCAGAAGACAGCAGTGGGAGGAGGTGGCCCGACAGGGGTATTATGGGACAATAGTGTCCACTTTGTCTGGACAGCCATGGAAGTTTCTGGGGTCTGTTCCCAAGTAGGGGATGCTGAACAGATGTGGCAGTGATATTTCATTAAGGAATACCATGGGATGCCTGGGATTCCTTGCCAGATGGCTTCAGGTTCTGGGTTCTTGTCCCTTTCAAAGATTCTATGATTTACCTTGTACAACATTTAGTAAATGCCTATTCTGCTTAAACCAGCCAAAGAAAATTCTGTTGTTTGCCACCAAGAACTCTGCTTGACTCGGCATTAGACTATGGCAGGTCTATGAGCTCGTTTATGGCTTGGAGTTCAAAGTAACATCTGTGCACCTTTCTCCCAATTTACAATTTTTTTAACCCTTATATTCTGACAAAAATCACTTTAATTTATGCTAGGTATTCTATGACATCGAAGTATTTCTATTGCCTTCCGAATATTGCTCATAAAATATTTTTGCCTTCTGATTCACAATGATTAAAAAAATACCAAAGGGAAAAAACACAAAGGCATAATCTACAAAAATGCCATTAATTTATATGCTCTTTCAGAAGAAATTACTTAAAATTATTATCAGTGAATTTTCTTTCAAATCTTAAAAAATGTCGTCTATGATTCTTTATTCTTGTCTCTAAGCAGGCCCTCACTAAAGTCTGTCTTTATTTTTGTTTTTTAATTTTTATTATTTTTTAAGTCTGTCTTTAAATGCTAAATGTTGGGTATGGAAGTTGATAATAGAGAAATATAGGAAACATATAATCCAGTTTGAGAGAAAACACATTCCCATTAAAAAATCAATAATTCAAAGCTCGAGGTAATACATTTCCCATGCGCCAGCCTCTCTTTTGCTACTGGACTGTCCCGTGGGTATCTTCTAACCAGAAAAAAAACAGAAAAGAAGTTTTAGTTCATCTGAATCTCTAACTACTCACCTGAAATGGTCCATTTAATTTGCAGGGTCATTTACCAGGTGGATGATGTCACTCTTGAACTTCAGGAGGGCTGACTACATTCCATGTTTGGCATTGGCAAAGGCATCCTAAAGACCTCCTTCCCACCCTGCTCTTGCTGCTATAGTCTTGACGACTTCTGCCCAAATCTCACGGGTGGGTCATCCAGGCTGCAGGCTGCAAGCTTCCGGATCCATAGCTTTGTTGGTGGGGGATGTTGACTTGCAGTGAAGGTGGGCCAATGTGGACATGCAACTCCATGGTTAATTAATTCTTCTGGTTTGACCACAGCCAACAGTAGAAGCTACTTGCCTGTCTCACCCAGAAAGTTCTCAGGCAGACAGCTTTGGATGTGTGCATGATTACAAAAGAGAAATGTCTATCAGGTCTGTCTTACTGTATCACCAGACTGGTTATGACACGGATAACCGTGTTATCACTGGGCAGGGAATAGCAGCCTGAGACGACTGCTTTCTGGTCTTCCATGGTGGTCCCTTGAATAAACTCGTGCTGACTGACTCTCTTGGAAGGGTTTGTTGCACCATGGCACATGTCTGTGGTCAGAGCAAGGTGAGAACTGTGCTCTCTAATGAACCTGGTAGATACAAATTGGGGTTCATCTGATAAATATGATACTCACTGCTTTTGCCATTTGTTTACCCTTTTGTTGTAGAGCCCTATTTCTCTTCAGACATTGAAGTCTACCTATTCATAAAAATGCTACTTGAACTTGAACATGTATTAGGGTGTCTATTTTGCTTCCCATTGGGCTTAACTCCTACCTTTTTTGTATGTAGATTTTTTGTTTTAATCTTTTTTGAGAAAATACCAATAGGTAAAAAAACAAAAACAAATTTCTGTCTCTTTAACGTTTAGTTTGTTTTTAAATATCAAGATAAAAACATCAAATGATAGTGCCTTGCTTGAAGGATTGCCTGTCCACAGGTTGGTTATTATTATGTCCTTTAATTATTACAATAACATTAGATAACTCATTATAAATTTCTTATGTTTACAGGTCCTCTATTCATTGCAGTAATTTTTAAAGTTTTGTAAACTTTTGTTAAGACAAATTTTCAAAGACTAACCATCTCCATAACCAAGCGAAAAGCTCATTCTGACATACATATATGTTGTCATACATCTTTCTTACACATGGTGTTAGCTAGAGCACAGATAAAAATATAATTTAGTCTTTCTCTTGGTGAAATTGTGAGTTAAAAATCCAGAAAGCATTCCTCTTGTCCATACAAAATGGAAATTAACAGCTTCTTTATTTTTCTTAAACGTAGACTGTCATTCCATTGTGTAGAAAACATCACATATGATAGTTTGCTTTCTCATTCCTAAGAAAAATTTCTTTGTATCAAATACAGTTTGCATCTATAACCTAGCATATCATTAGAAAGCAGGCAGTTGGAAAACATAATATTTGTAGTTCACACTTTTTTTTTCTTTTGGAAACACCCGTTCTGTAGCAGTTAAAGGCCTTGATTTGCACTTCACTGATGAGGGGCCAGAGCACTGAGGGATTTAGCTTTTCAAGCTCAGATTCAACTCCAACGTGCTGGAATGGAGCACAAAGTCCAACTCTCTGAATTCATTATCACTTAATTATACGACTAGTTGGGTTTTCAAAGGCATTTTCCTCCCCAAAGCAAATTCTGTGCCAGGTAGTTTTGTTTCTCTGGAATGACATTTTCATATTTAAAAAAAATTAAGTCTTCTTCCTGTTACAAACTGAGGAATATTCTTCTGTCACTTCTTTTCCTAATGATCTATGGGAGAGCATAGGCCACTAGGCATTTAGTTTTTTTTTCAGTAAGTTGTTCTTCAATGTAAAACAGCAGTGACAGCTTTTGTTTTTCAAATGATTAGCCAAAGGGGAAAAGAATCCAACTGGGTCTGTGCTTCTCTGATTTCATATTTAGTGCCAGTTTAAGAATCACTAACACGAAAACTGAGAACAATGAATCTTTACATTCTGTAGACTGGGGTGTTTCAACCTCAGCGCTATTGGTATGTGAGGCTGGATGATTCATTGTTGTGGGGGGCTGTCTCGGGCATTGTGGATGTGTAGTGGCCTCCCTGGCCTCCACTCACAAGATGCTGGTAGCTCTCTCCCCTCCTTCCCCCTGCCATTTGTGACAACCATCAAGGTCTCCAGACATTGCCAGATGTATCCTGGGCGGGGGGTGTGGCGGGGATGGTCCTTGATTGAGAACCACTGGTCTGGAACTATCAGGGACTAAAATAATAATTATTTATGTGCTATGGTTTTGAACTCTTTCCCTGCAGGGATATTTGAGAATTGAGAATTGTTTTTCAATACTCAGTTCTTCATCTTCTAGCAGACTCTTTGGATTTAGAGGTTTTATACTATTTCCATCTAAGAGCTTGTGTAGCATTAGGACAGCATCTCTCAGCTTCTGAACTTGTCCATCCAGTTCCCAGCAAACTTCCCTCCCCCCCACTCCCTGCCCACTCAACCTGTTTTCCATACAGCAGCTAGAGGGAGTCTTTAAATGACATGAGGGGCTCCTGGGTGACTCAGTCAGTTAAGCATCTGACTTAGGTTCAGGTCCTGATCTCATGGCTTGTGAGTTCCAGCCCTGTGTTTGGCTCTGCGCTGACAGCTCGGAGCCTGGAGCCTGCTTCGGATTCTGTCTCTCTCTCTCTGCACCTCTGCTGTTTGGTCTCTCTCTCACACATATAAATAAGCAGTAAAAAAAAAAAAAAAAAAAAAGGCAAATGACAGGAGGTCACAGCTCCCCTTTTTTCAAAACTTACCAATGGCTCCCAGATCACTCAGAGTCAAAGTCAAGTCCTTACAATGTCTAGGGGGTCCTACAGGATCTGGCCTCCTTCTAGCTCTGACTTTACCTCCATTGGATTCTTCCTTGCTGTTCCATGGCCCTGCCCTGTGCATTCCCACCTTGAGGCTTTGCTGTCATGCTGTCCTCTTCTGGGGACACCTTTCCCTCAGAGTGCTGCATGACTTCCTCTCACTTCTGCTTTCTGCGTGGATAAGAGGCCTCTCCTTATAGGCCCATCCCACACACCCTATCATCCTCCTCCTGCTTTGTTTTTCTCCCAAACACATGCTACCACGTGATGTAGTACTTCCTTGTTTACTTCCTATTTCTCTCCACTAGGGTGTGAGCATCGGGCAGACAGCACCTCTTGTTCAGGGTTGTTGTCCCAGTGCCTAGCACATTGACTGGCCCAGAATGCCATTGGTGCTTCATGAATATTTAGCATAAATTGAGTTCAAATACATTTTGGTTGTCTTAGTTTTCTTTCCAAATCCAGATCCCCCGGATCCAGATCCAGAGATGGACTATAGACTGTGCTTGGAAAAAGAGCCCATTTCCTAAGCTCAGTGAAATTGTTGTTGTCGTTTTCGTCGTCATTGTTGTTATTTTATTGAGAGGAAGACTGGTCATAGAGCTTGCTTTATTAATCAGGACTTTTTCAGTTGCAAAGAAAACTCAACTCAGATGGGGTTAAGCAAAGAGGGGAAGGTATTGGCTCATGAAACAAATTCAAGGGCATATCCAACTTTAGGCAGGGCTGGATCAGCTATGAATGAAGTCATGTCTTCAGGGAACTCTTTCTTGGCTCTGTCTCCTTCCCTGTGGCTTCATACTCTTTTCATTCAATGGTAAGACATGGCCAAATGGAGCGACAGGTTTCTATTCTGTCAGTTTAGCCTCTGTGGAAAGCGAGTTCCCTTTTCTTCCCTTTTCCTGAGGGTTCATGTGAACATCCTGACTCTCCCTGGCCTGGCTGGGGCCACATGTCCTTCTCTGAAGCAGTTATTGTTCCAGTTCTGGGACACAAGCCCCACTGGACACAAGAACGGAGAGCAGAGGATTGATGAGGGAGCTTGGGGCAGGCTGAGGACAAAAGTGCAGGCTAACGTTCCCTCTCTCCCCTCCCCCCACCCCCCAGGTGGGATATGTGTGATATTCCTCAGGCACTCCTGGCTGCCCAAGGACAAAGGAGAGGAAAGAAACAAATGGCTAACTGACAGAGATCACAGCCATACAGGACACCAGTCTCCATCGGTTTACAAATGTCTTGGTAAGTTATAAGAAAAAAAGCCATTTTATCAATAGCCTAATCTCCAGAAACCTATAGACTCAGTTTCCTGGAGCCCTAACATCACCCCTCCATAGTGATGGGGAACAAAGGCAAGAAGGAAATGGCAGGTAAAATTAAATTTCCTTATAACCTGCACCCCATTGACAGACACTTGAGGCAAATATGGAACGTAACATTTCTCCAGGAACTCTCCCTACCTTCCTAATGTTAATGCCTTACTAGAGGGAAAACAACCTTAGCTTAACAATAGCAAGCCCTCCTCTAATGGTAACCAGGAGTCCTCTTTAGCATATCAAAGTCCCTCTGGAGGCCTCCCTTTTGACTTTACCTCCCCATCTTCATAGTATATGAGTCACTCTTCACAACCCCAGTTCAGCTTTTTCTGGCCACTGGTCCTATCCCCTGCTTTAATAAAATCACCTTTTTGCACCAAAGACCTCTTCAAGAGTTCTTTCTTAGTTGTCAGCTCCATACCCCCCAACATCACCCCAAAACTTCATCAGGATGAGAATTTCCCCAAAGGAATATCATCAGCAAATATTCCTCTTGCCTGAAGAAGCAGGAATGATTGCTGGGCGGGCAGAACAACAGACGTCTACTGCACTAAGAGCAGCATCACCTCCATCCCAACTGCAACAATCCTACAGATTCCCAAAGCCTCACTGGAGGGCAGACCCCCTGGACTGATTGCTACCAATTCCATAAAAGGAAACAAGATATCACTGAAAATGCAATGGGAGGGAGAAAATGGAATGTATTAGTACTTCTCACGATATATGGCTAACCCACTTGGGAAGGGGTCAACCAAAAGCAGCTTCAAGCATGAGCACTCTTGTTTACCGAACTGCTATATAAGTGACTGGGTCAGGGTACTGTCAGGGCTTCTGTTTTGCAGAGTAGATGAGGGACCATTTGAAGCAAGAACTTAACTTTCCAATTACATACAAAGTGAAGCCAGGGCTGTCCTCAAGAGAAAAGCATATATGTCAATAAAGGATATTTATATGTTTAAAGACAATGTAAATGTAAATCTGTGTAAAAACTTTAAATATTTAAAAAGTGGCAGTTGGAAAAGGCATTAAAGAATTATGGTACCAAGGATATCACATTATTGGTTAAGTTGGAGGCCAAGGAACAAGTGTCTCCTTGGCCCCGCCTTTAGTTGTACTAACTTTTGAAGATACACTAACAGGACAGCAGCTCTTCTGAGTAATCAAACGGATTTATCTATGCCTCTAGGGAATGTGGAGTCTGGAGAAAGAAGGAAAAGGAGAGCGGAGGAATGGAGTGAGCCAGCTTGGAAAACCTTGTACCCTCAACTGAGGATTAAAGGGTGGCTTTTTATTTAAATGTTTATTTATTGTTTAGAGAGAGAGAGACAGAACACAAGAGGGGGAGGGACAGAGAGAGAGGGAGACACAGAATCAGAAGTAGCTCCAGGCTGTGAGCTGTCAGCACAGAGCCTGACACGGGCCTCGAACTCACAAACTGGGAGATCATGACCGGAGCCAAAATCAGACGCTTAACCGACTAAGACACCCAGGCACCCCATAGGGTGTTTTTATAGTGTGGCAATCTTTGTTACATCCCAGTTCTTCATATATATATATACACACACACACACACACACACACACACACACAGGGGCAACTGGTTGACTCAGTGGGTAGGGCATGCAACTCTTGATCACAGGGTTGTGAGTCGAGCCCCATGTTGGGTGTAGAGATTACTTAAAAATAAAACCTCAAAAAAATACTTAAAAAATATAGACATAAATTATATATGTACACACGTATCATATCGTATCATATAATTTTATCACATATATTTTATAATATATTTATATAAAGTATATATTATAACTTACATAAAATATAAATATAATTTTAAGAAATATATATAACATTTGTTTTAGGTCTTAGTTCTCTTTTACTTCTTAGACCTTCCAAACATTCCCGGGATCCAACTGAAGGTCATAATGAGACTAACACCTTGGGTGAATGAAATTCTATTCTCTTCACAAAGGTGTTTCTCTTGTCCCTCCATTACTTCTCTGGGGGCTTTAAAGATGACAGCTGTACCAGTGAGCCTCCTGAGAGTTAGCACGGCCAGTCTGTTCCCTGGCCTCATGGAAGGGAACCTCAACAAATCCCCAAGGTGGTTGGATAATGCCTTCCACTTCCTATCTTGGGAACATCCAGCAAACACATATTCTCCTGAGGGCAGAAAGGGGCATGGACAGGATATAAAACAACATCTCAGTGGGTGCAAGCAACATGAAGGATGGGCCAAAACCCAACTCACAGCCTTTAAAGAAGGGACAAGATTGAGGACTATTGATTTCACATAAGTTTTCTTTTCTCGAATGTCTACAATCTCTGGCCTCTCTTGAGCCAGAGGCACAAAGGGAAGGAACCCAGGGAGGGAGTGTGATACTGTAGTTTTATTACAAATTAAATGATCACTTTAGGGGGATTTAGAGAAAATTATAACTCCATGTCAGAACTCCCTGGGTTCAGAAAGTCTAAAGGTCTAAGATGAAACAAGATGTGGAAATTGTTGCAGTGGCTTTAGGGAAGAAAACAGAGAGCCTCCCTCTTAGGATTCATTATATCCCATATATGGGTATGGCCTCTGACAGCTCGCCCAGTTGCACGGCTCCGAACAGGAATTCAGAATAAAATTGGCACTTGCTTAGGGGTCCGTGTAGCCATGCATAATATCCGGTACCTGCTCTACTCAGAAACGATGGTAAACTGGTTCAGGCTTGGAAACTTGCTTTGATTTACCATTTTCTTTTCTTTGGCAGTATCATCTGTGTTTTACACAAGGATGCTTTTTTTAGTTGTTTTTTGAAATTGCACTTTCAAGCCTGACTGTAGGTGTTCAAGCTTGGCTCAGCGGCTGAGATTTATTTATTTATTTCTCCTTTGTACATGGAAGGTTTGGAAATATTCCAGGAAAATGGATCTTCCTTGAAGCTCTCCATTGAGGGGTGATTAACTTTAGAAGGAGTGAGTGAGTTACTTTATGGATTATTCTTAGACTCTCCCTGCCCGTTCCTCAGCAACAGACGTTATATGGTTGGAGCATAAGGTAGTTTAGGGTTGCTAACTCCTGATGGGTTCAGATGGGACAAGCTCACTCTAGGCACACAACTGCTGTTCTGAGCTCTTTACAAGCATTTCCTCATGTTAGCATTCAATCCACTGGGTTTAAATACCATCTCAATCACTTATTGGCTCTGTGACCCTGAGCAAGTTACTTAACATTCCTAAGCCTCAGTTTGCCTCATCTATGGGGAGAGTAACTTGGAGCTGTCTCAAAGGGTTCTTATGGAGGTTAGCTAAAACATTTAGAACACTTAGCACCTACCTGGCACGGAAGCACTTATAAATATTAGCGATTATTAAATTTCTTAAATGATCACTACTTTTTTATAGATGAGGGAATTAACACTGAGAGGGGTCAAATAATTTGCACAAGGTCATACAGTTGGCACGTGGCCAACCCAGGACATGAAACCAGGCATCTCTGTCTCCAGCGCTTTGGTTATTGATCCTTCAGGATTATGTTGCCCTAAAGGAACTTCTAGTGCAGAAGGGAAGATGCATATATTTTTAAGTAACTGTAATTTCCACGGAAAAAAAAAAAAGGAAAGTTCCTGGGAGAGATTCTGTCCAGATAGAGAGATGAAGGCTGTTTTCAGAGAAAAGTGACATTTCTTCCTACCAATGCTCTGGACAATTGTAATACCATCAACCATATATTGTTTGAATTGTATTATTGGCCGTGGGCTTTCAAATTTGGCTTGGGATATTTTTTTTTTCCTACTGAAGGTTAAATTTGGAATGGCATCCCCAGTGGCTTCAGTGTTGCTCAGACAAACTCAAAAGTTTGCAAACCTGCTAGGAAATAACTTCTCCATGATTCCCATGCTCTCCCTGACAGGTCAAACTATCTCTCCACTCATAGGATTTATCGAGCTTTGCTGATCTTATGGCTACTTTCTGTCTTTTTTCCTCTAGCCTTTGTATTTTCATAATCTTCAAGTAAGATCTCAGTCTTATGATTCTTCATGACATTAGACATTTTCCCAACCCTTCTTAAGTGCCCACAGAATCTCCAGTTTTCTTTTTAATGGAGGTCTGTATTTTCCCCCATCCTATCAGTTTGCTGAGTTCACCTCTAGGTGAACTATCTATCCTTGACTTCACACTTTACTTTTTCAAAGCGTTAGAGGAACTTTTGCTTTTGTTTCTAACAGGTTCTCCAAGGCGGGCAAGGATAAGATAGTAATTTATTGCCACAAAATTAGGCTGGGTTTGTGGGTTTGTGATCAGTATAAGACCGAACTACAGAAGCTCAGAAGGAACAAAACACTAACAATGAACCACAGCATTCCTTAACATGCAGGATATTCTTTTCTCCTTCTTTCCATTATACCATTAGATGAGGTGTTCCCAAATGGGTGCACATCAGGGATAGCTTAATGAAAGTATAGATTGACAGGTCCCACCACTGGGAATTCTGATGTGGAGGTCTGGGGGATATTTAAGATAAGTCACAAAGGGATGTGATAGGTAATAGTTGAAGGGAGGCTGGTAGGGGACGAGGGCTGTTTTATGTGGATGTCTAGGGAAGGCCTGATGTGCAGTTGATTTGTGCTAAGACCTAAATGAGGCGAAGGCGTAGGCTCTATGACAATTTGGGAAAGAATGTTCCAGGTGGCAAGAGTACAATCGTGGTGTGTGTGAAGGAGAAAGGGAGACAGTGTGACTGAGGAATGGGAGAGTGTCCAAATCACATAGTCCTTTAAGGATCATTAAATAATTTTTTAATGTTTTATTTATTTTTGAGAGAGAGGGAGAGAGAGAGAGAGAAGGGTAAGGACAGAGAGAAGGGTAGGGACAGAGACACAGATTCCGAAGTAGGCTCCAGGCTCTGAAATGTCAGCACAGAGCCCTATGTGAGGCTCGAACTCACCAACAGGGAGATCATGACCTGAGTCGAAGTTGGACACTCAACTGACTGAGCCACCCAGACACTGCCCGTTAGGGATCATTTTAAGGAGTTTGTGTCTCATTATGATTACCTTGTGCCATGATTTGATTTGCATTTTAAAGGATCACTCTTAGTCCTCAGTGGCGCATGGCATGGGTATAAGCAGGTTGAAGGCTATTTGGGAGTCTGGCCAAGAGCCGACTGGACAAGGGTGAGTAGGAGCTGGCCAAGTGAAGGGGTGGGGAGTGGAAGGAAGAAGAATTCTTCTTTCAAGAAGTAGAATGGCATGTGCAAGGTCCTGAGGTTCTAGAAATTGACAGAAAGTAGGGGAGGAGTTTCAGAGGAAAAAGGAGTCCAGATAACATGGATTCCAGGATGTCACAGTAAAAATAGTGAGTATAAAATATCCAGGGTGGGCTGAAGGATCTGACATCTCCTGAATGACTAGCTTTTTGTAGGCAGAGGCACTTTACATTTGTTAGTTAACACTGCAGACTGCTCCGATTTTCCCAAGAGAACCCAGAAATCTTGCATTTTTGTTTTCTTACTTTTAAATTTTGGCAAGCTAGTTTTTATTTTTATTTTTATTAAGTTTTTAATTTAAATTCCAGTTAGTTAATGTGCAGTGTCATATTAGTTTCGGGTGTATAATATAGTGATTCATCACTTCCATACAACACCCAGGGCTCATCACAAGTGTCCTCCGTAATTCCCATCACCTATTTCAGCCATCCCCCCACCCACCTCCCTTCTGGTAACCATCAGTTTGTTCTCTATAGTTGAGTCTGTTTCTTGATTTGTCCCTCTTTTTTCTTTCTTTTTTCCTTTGCTGATTTGTTTGTTTTTTTAAGTTCCACATATGAGTGAAATCATACACTATTTGTCTTTCTCTGATTGACTTCTTTTGCTTAGCACTATACTCTCTAGATCCATCGATGTTGCAAATGGCAAGATTTTGTTATTTTTTATGGATGAGTAATATTCCATTGTGTATATATATGTAATATATAATATATATATATGATATCTTCTTTCTCCATCTAATACAAAAACACTAATTCAAAGGGATATATGCACCCCTATGTTAATTGCAGCATTATTTACAATAGCAAAATTATGGAAACAGCCCAAGGGGCCATAGATAGATGAATGGCAAGCTAGTTTTAAAAAACAAATGTTTTTAAATGCAGTGTGAGCTGAAGAAAAGGTGCCTATGGGATGGATTTGGCTGTGATTTCCAGTATGTCGTCTTTGAGCAGCATGGCAACCAAATGACACCTCTGTGCAAATTCGGGACAGTTTCCTGTTCTCTATACTTACCAGCCATCTGAAGGAAAGCTGCCATATTACATATATGTATCAGTGATGACTGTGATGAACATGGCTCTGTTACTGTAACAGCCGCCTGGGTTAGCAGCCCTACCTCTGAACGAGCATGTAGAGTGGAGAAGTGCCAGGAAAGCATGAAATAGACAAGGGTAGTGGTGTGCTGGGGTCAGTTTGCATTGGCCTGTCAGGGCTGGTCTTTTCCCAACTCTGCACTCACTAATGTCACCATGGAAGCTGAGGTCAGTCATGATGGGAGTATTTACACCAGGGAAATTGGCAGATGCTACAAATCAGGGCTTTCTCCTCTCAGGGAGCCGGTTGTTAAATATTTGCCAGGGCACCAGTGGACAAGATCATCTTGTGAAAGGCTTGAATGACCTTAAGTACGGTATTTGGATTTCAGAATACAGGCAAGGGAGAGACAAGAAAGTGACCTCTACATTCTTGGCCTCTTCATTCAAAGATCCCTCCACTTCTGACCTAACTAAAACCATGCTTTCCTCTGAAGAGATGACTGCTTTTGCACTCTCCTGCGGTGTATGTTTTCACCTTGTCCATCTGTGTCCAGGCACAGAGGAAAGAAAGGAACAACATACTTTTGTCCCCTCTGCCTCTTTCAAACATTACTGCTCTGATCTCCAGTAACTTCATTTCATTTGACACTCTTGGTATGTTGTTAAACATCCTTTGCCTGACCATTGAGTAGAGTCACTGTTGACTTCCCCAAATGAGAGCTTTGGCCATCCCTCCAAGACTTCCCATCCACTTCAAAGGTCATCAGCTTCCTGGAAGGCTCACTGCTCACATGGATAATCCATTTAGCACTTTAATCTCATGACCTTGTAACTTTACCAATGTCAGGGATATTTCTCCTCTGTTCCACTTCAGACACACCCAGAGTCACACTCTGGACAACAGGGCCAACTTTGGCACTGATGCAACTTTGAAATGTGGTTATGATGACAAGTTTTATGCAGGTCTGAAGTACAGATTAAATGACATGATGGATGGGAAGTGTCTGGTAAATGCCTGGCATAAAATAGGTGTACAATAAATATTTCTTTCCTTGTCTTTTGTTTTCTTTTAAAGGCAGAAACACAGTCTTGAAGCCCTGGTATGTGTTCCTCCTTTATTTTCAAGTATCATTTGAATTTGACATAAATGGCTCATGTGTATGCAGTAAACTTTCTGGTAGGTGACATCTTTAGGAATCTGTGTTTTCTCCAGCACTCAGGGGCTGCTGGCATCTGATAGTATTGGCAGCAATTGTGCTAACATGCACAACACAATACCCACCCTTTTAATTACAGAACATTCTTGCAGTAAAGTGACACTGATTCTCATCTGATTAATATTTATAGTTTTCACTTTTGGCTAAATGCCAGCTATCTTCATCATGTGAATTTCCTTGGCTTCTCAGCTCCCCTTTGCGCCTCTCTTCCATTAGCTTATTTGCAAGAGCATCTATCTTTGTTTTTACCCAGTCCATAATTTGTAGATTCCTTAAATCACAGGTTCTCTACTCACAAGGGACCTTTAATCAGCAATTATAAATAAATATAAGTGAGCCATAATGAATTTTATATGACTTTTAAGAAAAACACGTGAATGCTTACATTTAAGGGGGTGTGGGGAAGGGTTGCTATTCACCATAACTCTGATTATTGCACAAAAATTGATCCCCCTGATTAGTAACTTAAGGGAGTATTGGATCTCTCTCATCTGTGCCCTCCCTTTTGCTGTTTTTCTCAATCTTCCATTTGCTCCTCTTAGAATCCAAAAATCTATGTTCTGAGACCTGAATCACATTTTAACTAGTTATTGCAGAGGAATTTGTATTTTTTTCACAAACTTTTGCAAGTGTGGAAATGTGCTGGGCACAGCAACAGTTATGACATACTTTGTTACGTATTACCATTTTAAAATATCCAAATTTAGATGTACCAGTGGTGAAATTATTTTCACTGAAGTAGAAAGTCCGTACCTATTAAGGATTCCATCTTCAAAATCTCTTTATCTTCCATCTCAGTACCATTGTTGCTTGTCTAATTTAAATCCTCATTATTTTGTGCTTGGACAAAATATTCCAATAACATCCTAACTGCTCCATCAAAACTCACATTCTCATGTCCAATGATGTTCAGTAATGACCCACTGACCATGGCACTGGTTTTCAAAGAGTGTTCCAAGGGGCATGCTGGGTTCCCCAGTGGTGCCTAGATGGGGGGATGTGGCCAGAGGGTAGGGGTCAGGTCCTATCCTTGTTTCAAGTAGGAAAGCTCTACTTTGGTCAATTTCATTATATATGGGTTTCTTGCAAGATTATGTTTAAAAGAAGTGTTCTGCTGTTGAAAAATATTGGTCCTTGAGACAAAGTCCACATTCTTGGCAAGATCTTCAAATCCCTTCTCCCCATGCCTCCATACTGGCATTCCATCTTTCTCTTTCTTCTCCTTACAATGAATTGCTCACTCATCACCCCTTAAGTAATATTTCCTGGAGCCTTTGCTCATACTGTGATGTCTTTACCTGGACGGCGTTCCCTTTGTCTACTTGAAAAATACATCATTAATTCATTTAACCACTAATGATTAAAAATCTGCTATGTGCTGTACCCTGGTTTAGGTGCTGGGGACTCCTACCAATTCTTCACGGCCCAGTTTATGGCATCTCTGTGGTGCTATCCAGACAAATTTATCTGATACCTCCTCTTTACTTCCATGATGCTTTGTCATACTGATATTTTCTAATAAATTCCATTATGCCCTACTTTTTTGTGTGTTTTTCTTTTCTTTTTTTTTGAGAGAGAGATCCGTATCTTATTTATGGATATATTTTTCCCCTCTTATCATAGTAGTTGATGAGTTGCCTAAGAAATGTTTATTGGGTAAACGAATAAAGAAAATAAGTGTTTTTAAAAAAAATCTACTTACCCTTACCAAACTGTGAGGGTTGGGGTCTTTGTCTAGTTTGCCTGACATGTGGTGGGTGTTCAATGATTATTTGTTGAATTGATGAAGAGTTCTCATCTCTGCTGTGAAGCCAGTAGCTGTTGGAGTAGGAATAGAGTGGATAAAAGGCATTTTGAGGTGTTCTTGGTGTGGAAAGCACTCCTCTGGGAGTTTAGTGAGGTTGAGAGTGCCCTGGGCGTCCCCAGCTATACTGTCTGTGACAGTTTTGGACCGGTCACTTATCTTTCAGTTTCAATTACCTTATCGCTAGATAGGAAGGTTGGACTCAAACTCATCCTTCTTTAAGTAGGAATGATGCCATAATTCTCTGTATTTGGAAGTATCGCTGACCCTTAAGTAACATGGGTTTGAACTGCATGGGTCCATTTATATGTAGATTTTTCTTACAGTACTGTAAATATATTTTCTCTTCCTTATGATTTTCCTAATAAAGTTTTCTTTTCTCTAGCTTATCTTATTGTAAGGATACAGTATATATACATATATATGTATATATGTATATATATAACATACAAAATATGTGTTAACCATTTATGTTATCCATAAGATTTCAACGGTAGGCTATTAGTAGTTAATCTTGGGGGAGTCAACTGTTACATGTGGATTTTTGACTATGTGGGAGGTCAGCGCCCCTAACCCCTGTGTTGTTTCAGGGTTAGCTGTATCTTGTGAATCAAAGAGCATGCCTTCTCAGAACTCTCAACTTTAATTCATGAGAGTCACAGTTAACAGCAGTTTTGGATGGGTAGAATTTTCTTTATCTTTTGAGCAAATTAATACATTGTACATCTGTTCTTTTTCCTTCATCTATTATGTCAAAACACATGGGTATTTTTATAGTTGACTTTTTTTCACTTGCATATAAATGATAGGAACAGGAAATAAATGATGGCAACAATAAATTTTAAAAATATAATTTTAATAATAAAATTAGTCTAATTTTTATGTTGATATCTAGCAATCATAAAAGTATGGGTGAAATTGTATTTGATGATTCTGAGATTTTGGTTGGGGAAATATATAGGATCAATATTATAACCTTATATTTAGTGTAACTATAAATAAGCATTTGGTTAAAGAAAAGAAAAATGGCTGGAGCCAAAGGGGAAAATTTGAGAAGGTTAATGGACAGTTTAATAATTTCTTTAACACAAAGGGTTGATTTGAAAAGAGGCCAATGTCTCTGTTTCTTCAGGAAGCAGGACTGTAGGAAATGGATTTGAGTTACTAAGTTAATCAAAGTAAGACTTGATTCTCAAGAGTTGCCAGGCCCTGGAATGAGATCTGACAAGACAGGTTTGGGGCTTTCTTGGCTCAGAGATCTTTAGAAACCAGCTGGGATTTTACCTGGCTGGAAATGTTTTAGATGTAGTCCTGGGGGGAGGTTCCAGCCTGGGACTTGGGGAATCTCAACTTTTTGCTGCCTCTGGTTATTCTGCAGGGGAATAACTGTACTTAGCCCAGAGAGAAAGAAAAAAATGATATATTACCAGTTGTGATTAAGGCTTAATAACTCCTTGCTTCTGTGGAGTCCATGTAAAACTTAAGTGTGGGAGTTTAGGGTCATGGAATCCTTTGGCAGTTATGAAGGACCTTTGTTGGGGACTTTGGAGCAAATGTAATCCCAAAGCGGACACTAGTTTCCATCCGCAGCCTCGCTCTGCCCCCTGCTGTTGGCTGCATCGCTCATTGTTCTTCTGTGTTTAAAACTGTTTCTAGAGTAAGAGGAGTAGGTAGAAAGGGGGATTTCAGGATTTCTGGGGAGTTTCAACTCCAGAACCGCTTTTGTCATGGAAAATAAATCCGTTTTGATAAACCGTGGGACCATCCTCTCCCAAAGAGTAGGTGTCATTCATATTCTGATGTCAAAGTCTCCCCCAGTCTTGGCGTGGGGCGGCAGACCAGAATATCAGATGAGAGGTGTGTACGTTATCTGTGAGTTAGGTGACAGGAGCCGGGGAGGGTCTACCGCGCACCCATTGTGGTTGCCCAGCGCCTGCGGTGCCCCCAGGGACCGGGTCGGGAGGGGCAGTTTCCCAGCTGGAGGCTGCAGACGCAGCTCCTGGGACATGGCCCATGAAGCTCCAGGTAGACGCAGGGTCACAGTTCTCGCCCTCAGGGTGGGTTCAAAGGGCTGGATCTTTAGCAGTCTCCGGACACCAGCCACCCTCGCCAGGGAAAACGGCTCGGGTGCCTTTGCAAAGCCCGAGGGGCAGCCGCGAACGGCTGAGCCCGCCACTATGGTCGCGGGCCCCCTCCGCCCTCCGCCCTCCGCCCTCCGCCCAGCGGACCCTCACGGGCCCGGGGCGACCGAGGAGCGCCCCGCCCCCGCCGCCCCGGCCGGGACTGAGACACACACGCTCCTTAATCCCCCCGCCCCACGTTGCCCCGGCGACGGCCCAGACGAGCAGGTGATGCATTGACAGCGAGCAGATGGTCCCCCGCGGAGGCGAGCGCGGCCCACAATGAGCCCCGCGCGGCGATCCCACTGCCGCCCGCCCCCGCCCTGCCGGCCCTCTGCGGCCCGCATGCTAATACCGGCTGGGGGGGGGGGCGGGGTGCTGCGGGGGCGGGGCCAGGGGGTGGCCCAGGGCACGCCCCGCCTTGCTCTCTGCGGCCGGGGCTCACATCGGCCTTCTGAACGTCCTCTCCAAGTCCCGGCACCAGAAGAGTCCCTCTCTTTAAACTCACTGAGAGACCCTCCCCCCCACCCTGCCCAGCCCGCTCCAGCTCTCTCCTAATTCTCCCCAAGTGGTTAATTTCCATTGAGATAAACGCTTAACCCCCTCCTTCCGTGCCCTTACCCCCATTCTGCAGCCCCTACCCACATCTGCTCCCTGCTGGCATTTAATATTCAGTCTCTGAAGACCAGAGGAATGGATTTACCACCACACCTCCCCCCTCGTCCCTGCTTCTAGAGTTGGCGTGGATGCTTGCTAAATGTGTACAGACGTATTATTTATCTCACACCCCCCCGCGCCCCCCCCACCCCATGCTTCAGGATCTCTTAGGCAGCTTCTCTTGGCCTTTCTTCCTGGAATTTCAAAAATAAATCACTCTTCTCCCGTGACTACCGTGCTGCTCCCTCTAGGGAAACCCTCCCATTCACATACCCTCCTCCTCCCATTCATTTGACATCCCCCTCCTTCTTCACCCTATTCACCGCTGTGTGGCAAATTGAGGCGATCGTATAGTAAGGGAGATGAAAACTGCTAGGCACTATTCACAATTTTAATACTAACTTCATAGCTGTCACATAAATTCATTCCCGAGCCTACCCTATAATGGCCAAGAAAGAACTTTAAGGAAAGAAAAAAAGAAAAAAACAAAAACAAAAACAAAACTGAAGACACTGCTATGGTGTCTTTCTTTGATTTGCAGGTGTTTTTTGAAACCATTACTACAGTAACTGTAGATAGCTTTTTCTAGCTGCCACATAGGGTGCTTTAAAAAAACCCAACCTCCTCCGTTTTATTTTACAGTAGATAAAAAAATGCCAATAAAGTCTCTAAAAAAAAAAAAAGGAATAGAGAGAGAAAAAGAATTAAGAGGCTAGTGAATAAAGTTGGGATAATACTGGGTCACAGAGCTGTCGAAACTAATGTCATAGTGCGGCTGTTGGGCAAGAATACAGAAAACTTCTTGTTTCTTGATTTTTATGGAGATTTGGTCTAAGGCATGGAGCACTCTCTGAACAGGTTCAGAACAAGTGGCAAAGAAAAGACTCTTCACAATAAACTCCCCTCTGATGGGCTTTATGCCTACAAACACCTGTGATTTACAAAGAGGCCTTGCAGAGGACAAAGGGAGGCGAGAGGGTCAGGCTATTGTGGGGAAATGATGCCTCATGTACCCGTGGCTCCAAGGGAGGGTTGTTTTATTTTAAAACTTGTCTTGGATGCTTGCTATGCAAACTTACAATGAGAAAAGAAGCATTAGACTCTTCTAATGGCTCATAATGACTTCTTCAAATGCTTCTAACTCATTTTGAACCTTCATTTTGATAAGTTCTCAAACTAGAAAATATTGTCATTGCCAGAATTCAAGGAAAATCTATCTATTTAAATCTTTAAGGCAGGAAAGCTAAGGAATCATGACATAAGACTTCGAAATAAGTGTTCGGGATGTTCCCTGGAGAGGTGTACAGTATTTGTGTTTATTAATATTTTTGAGAACTTATTTCTCCACGAAGTTTGACAATTTTATGTCTATTTCCTTTCAATTTCTTGTCTCTTCCCCCTTCTCTCGTGTTCCTAAATTTAATTTTTTTGCTTCTCTTTTTGGCTTTTGCTTTACTCTCTTTGTAGTATCTTTCCCCAAAATTTAGGGGGACAGGTAAAATATGAAAGCATAAGGCAATAAAATAATTACAAGCCAGGGGACATTTCCTTTGGACCAGGTGGCCAAGGAAAGGCTCTTTATATCTAAAGCAAGTGAAGGAACAGAGGGATAGGCAAGTAAGCAGAGGCCTGTGCAGAGGCCCTGAGGCAGAAAAGAACTTCGAGAGTCCTGAGTCTCTGGAAGAAAGCTCATACGGCTGGCGCATTGTGAATGGGGGCAGCATACTGTGACATGAGGTGGAAAGATTAGTCAGGACCAGATCATGGAAAGCTTTGTCAGCATGAGAAAAGACTGGATTTTATTCTAAGAGAAATAGGGAGCTACTGAAGGATTTTATGTGAAGGAGCTGTATCACTGAATTTATATTTTGAGATCATTACTGCTACTGTGAAGAATATGGCTAGAATGACTGAAAGAATCAGAAGTGTAATGACTGGTTAGGGACCTGTTAGAAGGCTGTTGTAATAATCCAGATAAGAAATAATGATGTCCTAGATTAAGAGATGTTAATAGAAATGAAGAGAATGTATGAATTTGGGATGTATATTAGAGAAAGAACAATAAGACGTGATGAATGAGAGACTGTGAGTGAGGTGATGGGAGAAAGGAAGAAACCAAGGAGAACGCATAGGTCTAAACCATTTGGCAGATGGTGGTCACATTATGGGGATGGGGAATATTACATTATGGACATTAAGGAGAGAATAAGAGTACAAATCGAGAATTCTGTTTTAATGTGCTAATTTTGAGCTGTTATTGAGGATGCCAGATGGGAGATGATAGGCTTAGGAGCAGAGACACTTGACTGGCCCTGGGCCATAGTCATTCCCTATGCTTTTCAGGATCAGTGATATGGCTTGGCATGAAGACATGAGCTGAGCTAGTAAGATTTCCTGCCTCCCGAATCTGAACCGGGTACCTGAGACAACCTGCAGTTAGCATCGGAGGCGGAGCTGACAAGTCATGAGCTGGAGGAAGAACCATTAAGGATCATGATCAAATGGTTGACATGAAGAAGCAGAAGCTATGAAACCTGGTCCAGGAGGAGGACCTGGTTTGTTAGAAGGAGAGAAGGTGGTCGGGAGCAGCAAGTTCATGTAAAGAAGCTGTGCCATGTGACTAGAGTAACATTAGAGGGAAGATCTATAAAGCCATGCAGTTGAGGTCTTTATAGTTGCTTCTGACCCAAACTGAATCTCTTATCTTAGACTGTAAAACAATGACCACATGCAAATTACTGGAAAGGTGATTTAAGGGAAAAAAAGAGATAAAATACAAATATATAAAATTGAGAATGAAAAGTATGTTAGTATGTTAGGGGTTATGTCTGGGAAGTCAATTAATTCCTTTTTCCCCTTCAGCGTCCTGCTTCATAGAATAAACATCTGTTTTCCATCAACTTATCAGCTCTATTAATGTAGGTCGAGGACTCTCCAAGTAAAGAGTTCCCTGGTAAAAATGAATTGGGAAATTGAGGCTTAACTTTTAAGCTGGTGTGGGTTTCCACTCTCTCCAATCTGAATTGACGAAGATAACTCACAAGTCACAGTGGAGTCCGTGAGTAGATAAAATAGTGACTGGCAGGCATATTGGCCAAAGTATATGAATTCTACTCACCATATAGAAATCAGGAGCTTGCCGTATAGAAACCAGACCTGCTGTGTCTGGGGGCACATGAAAGCAGAAGAGGGAGCAAGATAAAGACAGAGATATACCTTATTATTTTTTAAGTTGTGTAACTCCTGGTAAATTTGGCCCAGTTATCTCCTGAGGGGAGGGGTGTTTATTTCTAAGTTTTCTCTTGAGAAGTAGGGGTGCCTGGGTGGCTCAGTCGGTTAAGCCTCTGACTTTGGCTTAGGTCATGATCTCGTGGTTCGTGGGTTTGAGCCCAGCATCAGGCTCTGTGCTGACAGCTCAGAGCCTGGAGCCTGCTTTGGATTCTGTTTCTTTCTCTCTCTCTGCCCCTCCCCTGCTCACACTCTGTCTCTCTCTCTCTCTCTCTCTCTCAAAAATAAACATTAAAAAATTTTAAAAATAAAATAAATAAATTTTCTCCTGAGAAGTAGAATAGAAGCTACTACACCTATAATTCCAAGGAAATGGAATGGATAAACCAGAGTTACCTCTTGCTACAGAGACTTAAAATATAAGAAAACACTATGTAGAATTTTGTGGTGATATATCTAAAAGCCTCAACAAAATTATTGTATTAATAGGAAAAACTCAACTTAAAATTAACTCGAGGAGATGGAAGACCTAACTAGAACAGTAGTCATGACAAAAGTGAAAAATGTTTTCAAATAATTAACTCTGAAAAAGGCTCTGAGCCCAGAAAGTTTTACAAGTGACTTCTTTTGATATTTTAAAGAATTAGAAGTTCCACATTATAGAAATCATTATAAGGCATAAAAGCTGGTGAAATTTTCCAAATTCATTTGATAGCCAAACTGGACAAAGGTAGTGTCATAAAACGAAGTTAACAAACTATTTTACTGCATGAATATAGAGGCCAATGTTCTAAAAACCCTGTGAATCCTTGAGTTTTCCAGTGGACATAAAATATATTATCTTATTATCTTACATATGAATACATAAATAATGTAAATATATTTTGTTATATTTTATGTACCAAGTAGGTATTATTTCAGAATAGTTTAACATCAGAAATTATAGGAATCAAGTATATCACAGTAGATGGATTCAATAAAATTCACTATCTCTTTCTAATTAAAAAGCAAACAAACAACTCCCCCCAACCCAAAAGTCTTTGCAATAGAAGGAAATTTATTTAATATGAAAAAGCAATCTACAAAGAAAAAAATAGGCAAGTAAGTAAGAGTACAGCAAACAATGTATTTGACAGAAAAAAATTTGTATAAATTCCTGTTTACACTAGGAACAATGAACCATATATAACTTTTTTAAAGGCTGAAGCTTACATTGTTTAGGGAGCTCCATTCCATGAGGCTTAACATGTTGTCATGTGTCAGTATTGCCTCCTCTTACTTTTTGCAAGTCCTCACACCTCTTCTTTTTTTCCCCAACACCTTTGTATGCAGTTTCCTGTCTTAACTTCTTTTTGATTGAAAAAGGAGTTTTCAAGTTCAAGCCTCAGTACTACAGTTAAAAATTATGTACCAAAATGAATATGAAAAATTAGAGATGTGGAGATTTAGGTCATTTCATTCTGAGACATTCTTTTAGGTATTTAGCAGTTTCGGGTCCATAGCAAAACCCAAAAGTAGGTACAGAGGTATCCTGTATACCTGACCACACACAAGCAGGGCCTCTCCCATTATCATTGTCCTCCACCAGAGTTGTAGAGTTGTTTTAGTCCATGAACCTACACTGACGCATCATTATCACACAAAGTCCATAGTTCCCATTAGGGCTCCCTTCTAGTATTGTACATTCTATGGATTTGGACAAATGTATAATGACATATATCCATCATTATTGGTATCATATGGACCATTTTCACTGCCCCCCAAGTCCTCTGTGCTCTGCCTATTCATCCCATCCCCACCAACCCCTGGAAACCACTATCTTTTCACTGTCTCCATAGTTTTGCTTTTCCCAGAATGTCATATGTTGTGCATACAGTTGAAATCATATAGTAGTAGCCCTTTCAGATTGGCTTCTTTCCCTTAGTAATATACATTTAAGGTTCCTCCGTATCTTTTCATGGCCTGATAGTTTATTTGTTTTTATTGATGAATAATACTCCATAATATTCCAATAGATATACCATTGTTTATTAAACCTCTGACCTACTGGAGGACATCTTGTTTGCTTCCAAGTTTTGGCCATTATCCATAAAACTGCTATAAACATCTATTCATGTGCAGGTTTTTAACCTCTTTGAGTAAATACAAGAAGCATAATTGCTGGATCATATGGTAAGAATATGTTTAGTTTTATAGTGTTAATACCTTTTAACCTTTTAAATTAATTACCTTATTAATTATCTTTAATACCTTTTAAAACAATTTATTGAAAGTGCTTCTCAGTTTGACTAGGTTTTTCCTCTCTACTTAGAATACTCTGTGAATCTTAAGAATTCTCAGAGCTCCCAGGGGCCTGGACAAGCAAGCTTTATTTGCTTCAGTAAATAAACAATAAATTTGTCTGTGGGAAAAAAAAACAGATGTCCATTACTATCACAGCTGTTCAACACTATTTTAGAGATATCAGCTAGTGCAATAAGACAAGAAACTTAAAGCCTAAAAAATTTAAAGGATGAAACAAAGCTGTCACTATTAGCAGGTGATGCAATTATTCACATCAAAAATCCCATTCAATCTCTAGACCTATAATTCAGAATTGATATTATAGTTGAGCTAGCTTGCTGTTTTAAAACAATGTATAAAACTGAATCACATTTCTATACCCTGGAGATGATTAGAAAAAAAGTAATATATAATGCAAAGCAACCGAAAATAAACACAAAACCAACAGTACCTAAGATTATATATTACAAAAGATGGTCATGAAATTTATGCAGAACAGTATAAAAATGCATTAACAATCCACGGAAAGAAATATGTTCATAGGATGGATCGATATCTTAAAAATGTCAATTTTCAGCATTGTTGCATCATTGTACACCTGCTCTTTCTCCATCCATCATTTATAGGGAACTGAACTACCAAATGGAGGTCTAAGCCATATTATGGAGCAATGGGAGAAGAAGCATTCTTGCTGACTACATATCAGACCCTTTGCAATGATGATGCAGGTAGTGTATGAAAGATAATATACTTTTACATAAAAAAGATATAAATTTACTGAAATTTACATTTCAGTCAATAGTTTTGATTCTTGAGTTACTGCAGTTTGTGTTATATTTGGGAACATTATCTTCATTTCTATATTTACCTACATTATTGTAAATTATAGCATAATTTTACATGCCCTCATAAAATAATTTTTTTTTACCACACTAGGACACATTATACCTTAGCTCCGAAAACCTGGAGACAGTCCATGCTTCCTTTGCCATTCTTTCTTTTGTGTGTTTGTAAATTGACCCCAGGCTATTACGGTGGGGCATGTATACTTAATTTAAAGCAACAGATGTTGTTCCTGACAAGTCGTGTAAGTCAAGGCTCTTCAAGACAGTCACTTTTCACTGGCATGGAAAGAAAGCAAGAATCATCTGATACTGTGAAGAATGATACTATAGTAGTTTTCTATTGCTGTTGTAATATCACCACAAATTTAGTGGCTTAAAACCACAAGTGTATTGTTTTGTAGTTCTATAGGTCATAAATCTGGCATGGGTCTTACTGTGTTAAAAATCAAGGTGTTGGCAAGGTTGCATTCTTTTCTGAAGACTTTAGGGGAGATTCTATTCCCTTGCCTTTTCCAGCTTCTGGAAGCTGCTTGCATTTTTTTTGCCTTATGTCGCTTTTATTGTGTCTTCAAAGCCAGTAACATCAGGTTGAGTTTTCCTCATATTCCATCACCTCCCTTTTTAACCTTTTTTTTTTTTTATGTTTTAATTTATTATTGAGACAGAGAGAGACAGAGCACGAGGTGGGGAGGGGCAGACAGAGAGGGAGACACAGAATCCGAAGCAGGCTCCAGGCTCTGAGCTGTCAGCACAGAGCCCGATGCGGGGCTCGAACCCACGAACCGTGAGATCATGACCTGAGCTGAAGTCTGACGCTTAACCAAGTGAGCCACCCAGGCGCCCCCCTTTTTAACCTTTTAAGGACACTTCTGATTCCACTGAGCCCACATGGATAATCTAGGATAATGTCCCATTGGAAGGTCCTTAACTTAATCATATCTACAAAGTTTCTTTTGCCATTTAAGGTCACATATTCATAGTTTGTGGGGATTAGGACATGGACACCCTAGGGGATGGTGTGAGCAAGCTGTCTAACATCACTTCCTATCCCCTTTATCTGCTCATTCTGCTCTGGCCACAGTGTCATACTCCGGACTCAGTACTCACCGTTCCCTTGGTGTAGAATGCTGTCCCCCAGCAATTCTTAAGGCTGTTCCCTTTATTTTGTTCACTTCTCTGCCAGATATCCCTTCTTTAGAGGGTCTGCCTCTACCTAAAATCCATTCTGTGCTTTCCAACCTCTTATTATGCCTCATTGTTTTCAATAGTTCTTCTTACTATTCTCTAGCTCCCCTTCTGGAAAATAAGCTCCTTTATATATAATTGATTTGGTCACTTTTGCTCCCCTGTATCACCCAGTGTCTATCCCAGTGCTTGCATATAGGAGTTCAAGTAAATGCATGAATGCGTCAATTTCTTAACTTCATTCTTTTAATATAACATTTTCTTCAGTGAGCTGGATCAGAGTGAAATGTCTATGATTTGAATTATTAGTTGAATTCAACTTGAAATGTGAAAAGTATGACCCTTACACTTAGTTCTTTCACTGAGAGTGCTACTTGAGTCTATAGTCTAATTAGCCAGATTAAAACTAACACCAGTAGGTGATGAACTCCTTGTGAAACACTAAGTATTTTCCTATGACTACCTCTATTTTGGGTGTAACTTTTGAGACTAGAGATTGATAATAATGATGATAATGATAATTACCATTATCTTTGTTACCATCTATGAATGCTTAGTATGCGCCAGATACTAAGTCCTTTACATGTATTATTTTATTTAATCTTCTTGCTCCATGACCTCATAGAGCATGCATTTACTGTTTTGCCTACCAAAGAAAAGCATCCCCCCCTAATCAACACTTCTTTTGGGAAACTACTGCTACCCACTCCCAACAAGTGGTTCTGGGGGTGGCCCAACCACAGTAACTTGGCTAGGGATGGGCATGTGACCCAGTCTGGACCAATCAGAGTGGGAGTCCAGTGGTCGACCCATAACCTTGGTCAAGCCAATCAGAATTTTCCCTCTCAGTTTTTGAACTCAGGTTGGGAAGAGAGGTTTCCTTTTTCTCTTGTGTCAAAAACTGCCAAGGGGATGAACCCAGAGCTGCCTATGGTCTGTAGAGAAGGGAATAATCAGAGAAAATGAAACAGAGATGGGAGTTGAGAAGTCCTCACTTATACATTATACATTTTTATTTTCTGCATTTTACATTATTATTACAGTATTTTACATTTTACATTTTATCTCAGAACAGTTAAATATTTGCCAGAGCTCAAGTAGCTGGTAAATAGCGAAAATGAGGGAATTTGACCCTAAGTCAGCCTAACTTCGATGTCCATATTTTCTTTCACTTTGCTGTCCTCTGTCCTGTCACCCTAGACATGTACAAGCTGGCCACTCTTGCCATTCTGCTTGTTTTCTGAAAACACGCAGCAGGAAAATATGTGCTCTGTATTACAAGTAGGGGACAATTGTTGATCATTTACACATCTTATATTCTGATACATTTGTTCACTTGAGGCTCAAGGACTGGCTAGAATGACAAATAAGCTCCATATTTTGTACTAATTCCAGTCGAGTGGAAGTGGCTACTTAGACCTTTGTGTTGAGAAGGATTCTGAGGCTTCATCTGGGCCGGCAGAAGAGGAAGCAGAGTGAAGAAACGAGCTACTCATCATTTATATGTTTGATACTGTTTGACAATTTGGATTACATTTTGGACCTATTGAGCTATAAATTTTAGCATACACGTTTTCAGGGAGTGTTGAAACAAGTACTCTTGTTTTTCAGTTCAGAGAATGTTTCAGTTTTTAGTCAGGAGCTCACCTGTGTGTCAGACCAAATCCCTTAATAGTCTCTTCATGAACAGACACCTCTTCTACAAAACTCCCAGACAGTCCTATCCCACAATGATAGGGACAGCAACCTGACCTGAATTTAGATTTTAGAACTGAATGCCATTTATTGGGACCACTCTTTTCTGGTGAGGGGGATGCTAAATCACAGCCACCCTGAAAAATTGTCATGCACTGGTATTATTGAACATTTTCTAACAATCAAATTGGGCCTCACATTTTGTTGGTTGGAAGTTCCATTTCTTCATCTTTGGCCCAAGTTACTTAGCAATGGCCAATCAAACTATGCACCCACCATATTGTTTTGCATGTTTGACTAGAACATTGACAGATTAATAGGAAGGGTAAATAGCAGAGCACAACTGCAGGGGCCCAGTGTGGGGCGGCAGGATTGACTGCTCCTGACTTTGTTGTGTTTGCTCAGAGGAAGCCACAGCAAAAGCCTGCTGGGAGGAGGTGACTTGGGTCATGGGCGTTTGTTTCTTGTCTCTATAGAAAACAATTGTCTTCTCAATGGAAGATGGCTTTTTCTGAATCTACATGGTTCCACCGAGGAGGAAGCATTTGCTATTCCAGGGTGCTTGCTAACACACACACACACACACACACACACACACACACACACACACATAAAAAGGCCACACAAAAGTTCAAATTTACTGTATTCCCCAGAGAATCCTTTGTCTTAGGTAAACCAGGATAGAAGTCTAACTTCAGAAAGTTTATTGTGAATGTCTCTAAACTTCTACCTCTTCATGATCAACTCCCATTTGATGTTTATGAAGTTTTTATGAAGTTTCAAAATGATCCAGCCACCTTCCCATATCCCTGATTGATGAGGGCAGAGTCCATTAACATTTAGCACTGTTGACTTTCTAAACTCTAGCTTTGGGGGAAAGCTATTTTGATCTCAAAATTGCTCTACTTGGAATTAATATGAACGGAACATGTTAATGATGAAGAAAAATCTACTTTGGGCAAAACTGAATCAACCAAAAGTAGTGTAGTGGCTTTATTTAAAAGTGAGGGCTATGTTTCTGGTTGATAGGTTTTTTTGAATATGGCTGATTTTACATTTGCAGAGTTATAGTTGTTTTTAGAATGAGATTTACTTCTAATAAAAGACTTCAAAGGATTCCACACTGATTTTTGATTAATATTTCTTGATCTTTCTCTGTCTCTGTTTCTCTCTCCCTATACATATAATATATAATATATTTTATAAATAAATTATACATAATAATTATTATATACATTATATCTAATTTCCATCTATCTATATCTATCTATCTATCTATCTAATCAACCAGATATTCTTCTGGATTTGGTGGGAAAGAGGTGTGGACAAATGGCACTTTAGAATTCTTCTTTTTGGTACTTTTAATTAATTTTGCTTTGTCATGCCTGAATGGGTATGAACTATGTTCCACCATTTTTCTCACCTTTACTTCCTTTTCTCTCTTCTCTAGCTTTTTGCTTACTTTTCTCTTCTACCTACCATCTTCCTAGAGCTCAGGGCTTGGGAATTGTATGGAAGTGTTGCTGGTGCTTTGGTGGAAACCATTGTAATTCCTGGCTGTTTACTTCAGCTCCCATTGAGCTTTATATGCCTCTTTTTTTTTAATGTTTATTTGGGGACAGAGGGAGAGGGTACACGCATGTGTGAGCAAGTGAGGAGGGCAGAAGGGTGGGGGAGAGAATCCCAAGCAGGCTCTGTGCTTTCAGCACAGAGTCCAACTGGGAACTTGATCCCATAAACCATGAGATCATGACGTGAGCCAAAATCATGAGTTGGACATTTAACTGACTGAGCCACCCAGACACCCCATGCTTTATGTACCTCTTAAACTGAAAACCCATCATGGGGGGAAAACACAAACTCAAAGAACACTGAGGAATAAAAACTTTTATGATGCTAGAAACTAGGACCAATCTGAGTATTAAGAAAAATAAAGGCAGCTGCACTGCTATGATGAGCACCCTTTTATTGAATTAAAATCAACAGACTCTGTGCTACTCCAAGGATAGTTTTCTTGTTTTTAGAAAGCTACACTGGAAAGAGATCATTATCCAGAGTTACCGCACACCCAGTGCTGTGGTAGAGTGACCCCGGGACTCTGGGGACAGACACAGACGAAGCACCAACTCTAATTTATCAAGATGCTGGAAGATGCATGTATAAGCTCTGTATTATAGCTTATTCAAACTCCCTTGCAGGGCATAAAACAAGGGGCAACTATCTAGTTGATGTCTTGTATCATCACTGGCAAGTCCATTTCTAAGTTCCCTTGTGTTCTAGGTGACTTCCAAGTCTCTTTTTCAATGCAGCCATCAGCAATATTAATATTAAATATTGTTATGAATGCCCCTGATCCGATCCGCAGAGATTTTTGAAAGAAAGTGGGAGATACGGTAGCTCATGGGCTGTGTAAGGAAAAGGAAGATGGTGAATACTTGTGCTATAACAAAATACTACAGACTAGTGGTTTATAAACAACAGTTCTGGAGGTTGAAGTCTATGATCAGGGTGCTGGCATGGTTGAGTTCCGTTAAGGGCTTTCTTCGAGGTTACAAACTGCTGACTTCTTGTTGTGTCCTCACGTAGTGTGAGGGGACCTCTCTGGAGCCTCTATGCCATTCACAAGGTTCCTCATGACTTAATCACCTCCCATGGGCCCCCTCTCCTAAAACCAGCACACTGCACATTAGGATTTCAACTCATTAATTTGGAGGTGGGGGAGACAGAAACATTCAGATCATAGCACTAATGCAGCGAGACAGGGGTATTCCAGCTAATTATTGTTGCACAAGAAATACCCCAAACGTAGTGCCATAAAATAATATAATCATTTAATTTTGCTCACTAATTGTGTGAGTCAGGAATTCAGTAAAAGCACAGGGGGATGGCTTGCTTCTGTTCCGTGTTGTCTGGGGTATTAGTTGGGAAGACATGAAAGCCAAGGTTGGCTCAAATGGCTGGTTACTGGAATGGTCTGGAGACTTCCTCACTCCCCCGTCTGGCATCTAGGCTGAATGACTTGAAGGCTAGGTTCAGCTAGAACTGTCAATCACACATCTACCTGTAACTTCCTGGTGTGATGTGGATTTCTTCATTGTATGGTGGCCTGAGGGCGGTCAGACTTCTTACATGGTGGCTTATGTCTCTGCAAACAAGGGTTCCCAGCAGACAAGGAGGAGGCTGTACTGCCTTGTGTCATGTAGCCTCGTGCATCACATGGCATCACTTCTCCTGGGCTCTATTGGTCAAAGCAGTTACAAGATTTCCCAGATTCAAGGGGAGGGGGCATAGACCCCTCTTGTCATCAGGAGGAATCTGTGGCTCTGTTCTAAAGCCACAACAGGGTCAGATGGAGAAGACACTTGAATGAAGAAATTAAAAGGTGGTTTTAGATGTGAAGGGTGGTATCATGGAAAGGCTTCAGTCATGTCCATCACTTTCATGTTCTCACCATAAATGGGAGAAAATATGGAATGACAGGGAAGAGTCGTTTATATTTGATGTTAGATTGTCTCTTGGGATATTTTCAGAAAGGACAAAGCAACCCCCTGATTATATGCTCTGGTTAATTCTGAAACAAATTTGCATCTTGTGATCCCTCTCTTCCAAACAAACCCTCTCGGAGAGGAGGAGAGGAGGAAGAGGATGAACTGCTGAGTGGCAGGACTGTCCGCCTCGTGCACTGCTGTAAACATGGGGACAATCGGTGGGTACAACATTTATCTAATGTTCATTAAAACCCTCTTCCATCTCTCCATTCTTTTTACATTTTAAAGTAGGTTTTATTTTTATTTTACTAAAAATCTTGACTTCGCTCCAGTGGGATGGAAATTTGAAGAATTCTTGGTTTTAGTTCCAAATACATCACTAAATGTTTGCATGACTCTGGGCAAACCACTTCACCTGGTGGATCCTATGCTCTGTGAGGCTGCTTTCGGTTCTCAGTGACTGATTTTATGCCTTCCCAAATGGGCCAGATATGTTAATTTTATGAGCAAACCAAGCTATACATAATGCATTTTGTATCCATAAACTAAAAAAGTGTAATTTTACCTGTCAAATTAGCACAGATTAAAAACTCAGTGTTGCTGAAGAGCATTAATATGGGACTCCTGTACTGTTGCTGAACATGTCTAATGGCTACAGCTTTTCTGGAAAGCAATTTGACTCAATTTTATGTATCAAGTATGTTGACATGTCCATATCTGTTGATACCATCCCTTGTGAGAATCCATCTTAAGAAAGGAAGTAGAGTGTGAGACCAAGATTTCTATATAAAGATAGTCCCTACAATATTATTTATGGTTATGCAATAATGGAAGACACCGCTGAGGTTTACTAGCTGGAACATTCTATAACTTACGGTGCTAACAGTCAATGATATTAGGTGGCTACAAGAATCTTGTTTTCAAAAAAAAATTGACTCACAATAAAATTCATAAAGCAACTAAATTCTGCACAGAGAAAGACTGGAAGCTGAATCAGGATGTCTAGATAGAATTATTGGTGATTTTGTCCCTTCTTGGGTCTTCCAGTTTTTTGAAAATCTATAATGAATATATTTTCTTCATAATCAGAAAAGACAATGAATAGTATTGGTAGATGTCTTTTATATCCCCCCCCCCTTTTTTTTCTGTCCTGTTCTTGACAGACTGCCCAAAAAGAGAGCTAGCTGTCAGGGTAAGATCTCTCAGGGTTTGAGTGTCCTGAACACTAAACCTTCTGCCCCACCATTCCCCAAGCTCCTCATTCCCTCTAGCCCCAGCTGGGCTTCTCATACTGGCCACTGGCCCTGAGATGGTAGGTGGGGGAAAGCCATCAGGGTAGGAGGGTCCAGAAGATCCAGCCAGAGAAAGTTTAGCATGGGATCTGGGAGTGGCTATGGGACATCAGACAGCCTGAAGGCGCGCATGTCATCTTCCTGAAGAAAGCCTCAAATCTCTATTAGCAGGACTTTACTGCAGTAAATTACCTGCTCTGTAAGAACATTAACAAATTATCATGAAAATGCTGTCCCTGCCAGCACAAATGTCTCTCAAAGGCTCACATCGGTGGGTTTTTGTTTTTGTGTTTGTTTTTGTTTTTGTTTTCAGACTATAAGATTCATTTGTTAGTTCTACAGAAAAGGGGAGCCTGAGTTTCCAGTCTTGAGGTAATGTGCACTTTGGGTGAATTCATCTACCCATTCCCCCCCTCACCCCAAAGGGTTTGTTTTGCAGCCAGGCTTATGTACAACACTGGTAATGGACAGGAGCAGTTCTGTGGGTACTTGAAATGGGAGAGAATTCCAAAGTTGCGGCCTCCCATTAAACACCAAGAATGAGGAGACTGCCTCTGAGTCACGAGTAAGAGAGGTCTGAGTTAAGAACAGTGAGACTTTTACCTTCAAAAGTCTGATCCAGGAAACAACTGCAGGTCACAATTTGTATGCAGTTTTGCATTCTGGAGCATACTCTCTGGTTCATAAAATGACTTAACCATTCTGTGAATAACTACCACATGCATTATGTGTACAGTTGTTTTGAGAATAAACACCTTTCTTAACCCAGCGAATCCTAAGGCGTGTACAGGCTAAGTTTGGGATTCAAAGGGAAAGGCCCCATTTATGAGGATGAAAACTATTCTTTATACATCAGCTCCTCCTGGAATGCAAGCATTTTATGCTTTTCCGAACACTATGTCTAATTAAAATGTAAAAGCAGGCTGAATAAAATCAGAAGGGTGGTGAGCAGGTTATTAAGTAAAAACAGTATTCAAAATAAATATTTATAGGCTGAACTTTTTTTTTTTTCCCACCAATTAGGGTTTTAGTCTATAATGCAATCACATTCAGAAATAAGTTGTTTTCCAAAGCACATTGTATGAAACTTTATTTTGTCTTTATTAATGAAAGTTTGCTGTAGGTATAAAATATTTCATTTTAAAATGGATGCACTTCGTTAGGTCAATCTGCAAGGCCCAGGTAGGAAAAAATGTACCTTTCCTAGAGTCTTTTCTCATCTGCATATAGATAGATTTACTGAACTGGAGGGTTATATGTTTTAAAAACCAGCAATATAGACAGAAAAGCAACAACTCTTCTCTTTCCCCCAAAATAAACAAATAAACAACAATCCACTAAAATAGAGAGCTTTGGCTTTCTGTAGTATGTCAAAAAGTTTGCAATCAGAATAGCTAGATCCCAGCGTCCATAAAGTGTTGCCCCACTAAAAATTCCATATTATTTCGAATTAATTGCATATGGCAGCGGCCACCACATCTTGCTAATTCTTAGAGCTTCACAATATCTTAGTTCAGTCCTGCTCAGAGAAGGCAGACGAGGTTAAGCCTTTTGAACATCTGAGCTCTTAAAACAGACGCTATTTGTTGAGGTGCCAGCGGCCCCAGGGAAATGCAGTGGACTCTCACCCCAGAGGTCTGCAGGTTTATTTAGTCCCCTGGTTGCAGACAAGAGCATGTGTGCTGAAAGGTGCTTTCTCAGCCCTGTCTCGGCCCCTGGTCACAGAGGCCCAAAGTCACTCCTTCTGAGGGAACCAGGGCAGAGCAGCCTTACTGTGCATCCAGGACAAGTCAGTCCTTTGAAGAGAGAGAGAGAGAGACCTTCCATGGTGATCCCGGCTGCTTGACCTGGGATGCTTTGAGTGCTTGCTTCTAATTGTTTGCAGAGATGGGGACCAGTCTCAGAGCACTCTGTGTGCAGAGATTCATATCCATCAATTATTTAGCAGAAATCCCCTCTGAGGGAGCAAATACCTCCCTGTGCACTCCCCGCCCCATTAATGCAATGATGGATCCTTTAAGTCATAGAATACAATGGGTACATGATGAGTAGGTCTGTATGTGTATGTTTTATAATTCTAATAAATGAGAAATTCTACCAAATTCATAAGTAAAATTCTGGTAATTATATAAGATCTCATCAGTGACATACAATTAGAGGGAAATGCTTTCTCATATCATTTTTATCAACTATGTAACAGAGCAATGACCAGAGTGAATATTTCTTTGGCTCCGGTGTTTGAGGGCTTTAGCTAATGTGGTCTGGACCTGGTTGATCTCAGCATGGCTTCCTCACACATCTGTGCTCAGTGGTGAGTCTGCTAGGCGGGTATGCCAGTCTGCTAGTTCCGCTGATTTTGGCTCTGGGATCGATTGGCTGTTGGCAGATCCAGAATAGCATTGACTGGGAGGACTGGGGTGGCCAGGTCTGCCCCATGTGTCTTTCAGCCTCCAGCTGGCCAGCCAGGACGTATACGCAGGTAATGACACAGGGCAAAGGTGAGCGAGTCCAAGAGCTCAACCCCTTAAATCCTATGCGTGTGTTCGCATTTGCTAGCTTCCCATTGGCCAATGCAAGTCACGTGGCTGGGTCAAGCGTGGCGCGTGAGGCACCACAAAGTTACCTGGCAAAGGGGCATCGATACAGGGAGAGGTCACCGTCTGGAGCTGGTAATGCAATCCACCACATGGGGTGATATTTTGAAATGTTACAGGCTTTATTTTGCATTTTTTAAAATTCTTGCTTTTCTACCTCTTCTATCCCCTTGGGACTAAGTTAGGATATTAAAATAGTATTTCAGAAACAATGGCCTTGGAAGCCAGCTTTCAACTGTGGGAGTCAAGTATCTGAGAGAGAAAAGACCTTTTTGTATTCCGAAGGCTTTCCTAGCAATAAGGTTGGCAAATTGATCAGAGCTTTATCATTACAGAGTAGATTGGATCCTGGAAACGATTATCTGGCAGGCTCCTTCCAGGTAGAAAGGAGATGGAATCACTTTCTGAGCTAGGGAGAGGAGGAGGGGGAAGGCTGAGATATGGAAAGGAATGCCCAGTGATGATGGGCTGTGAGAGAGAGAGAAAGAGTGAGTGAGAGAGAGACAAAGCAAAATGAAACAGCCCTTACCTGAGAGGGCTGTAGGGGAAATGGGGTCCTCAATGAGAATTTAGGTTCAGTTCAAACTGAACCTTATCAATGTGTTCTTCCAGATTAGCTGGGAACTTGACCGAATTCCAAACCGTGGGCCCCACCCCAGATATACTGAATCAGGAGCTCTGGGGATGGACCCAGCAACTTCTGTTTTAACAAGCCTGTATTAGTTTTGTGTTGCTGTGTAACAAATTAACCAAACTCAGCAGCTGAAAGCAATGGGCATGACAGTATATGAGAGTCTGGAATCCAAGAATATTAGTTGGGTGCCTCTGGTCCAAGGTCTAGCATGGGCAATGGTCAAGCAGTTGGCTGGTCTGCTGCCATCTTGAGTCCAGTCTAGGCTTAGAAGTGATAAACAATGACTTCTGCCTTCTATTCATGAGAAGTGGGTTGTTAGTGCCAGCTCATATGGAAGGTATTACACAGTTTGTGAATAGTAGGAGTGAGAGATCATTAGGGATATTTTAGTGGCTGTCAACTACAAAGTTCTCCAGGAGACCCGTATGCACTTAAAGTTTGAAAAATACTGACTTACAGTAAGAGGTCAAGAGGACCATTCAGAAAAGAGTTTGAGAATACAGGGAATTTTGTTCACCATGGACTATGGATTCCAGAGGGCACAATGGAAGAACTTAGGGTTGTGACTTTGAAACATTTGTGGTAGCATCCCACATTAGAAAATACCCTCCATCTCAGTAACATGCGTGCGCGCACACACACACACACATACACACACACACCTGGCCCTCTTCCCCCAATTGCACATAACAATATTAATCTCACTACATGCGATATGTTGTCTATTCTATTTTAGTCTATGTTATTCTTTATGTTCTGTCCCTTTGCATTGCATTCCATTTCTCTCTAAATAATTGGTGATCACATTGCACTAAATTGACCTTATGCTATACTAATAGGTCATTACTAGCAGGTATAAAATACTTATTTAAGGGCGTTAGGGAGAATTAGAAGAAGATGTGGCCAGAATAAGAGAGAAAGCTTTAATCTCTCAGTGAGTCTTGATAATCCTGGCTGAATGTAATGGTATAATAGCTACCAAGTGCTTACTACGTGCCAGGCACACTGCTGAGTGTTTTATGTATCTGTATATACTCTATATGGACCTTATTATATATCATTCCCCTTTCACAGTTAGAAATTGAGAAGCAGGGGGAAACTGAGGCTCAAGGAACTTAACCACTTTGCCTAATTCCAGAGAATAAGCAAATGACACAATCAGGATTCAAATCTACCAGCAGCAGCTCCAAAGACCAGCTCTTCACCATTACCACATTCTTGTTTGGGACACTGCCTGGACCAGGGGGAGGCAAGAAACAAAAGGGGTGAGTGCATTGGTTTTTCAGGACTTTTCCACCCATGGGTTTAAGTGAGTAAGAGGATCAGTGACCCTATAATGTCTTCGATGATATTTAGCCATCACGCCGACTGTGCTTTCACTGATTTGCAGACATCCCTGGTGTTCTTCAAATCAAGTCGGGTGTCCTGGACTTCCATGCCTTTTCTGTTTTTACTCCTTGGATTTTATAGGCCTGGCTGTCTCATAGTAAATAATGCCCTTCTTAATGGCAGTGATGCTTTACCTTTACCTAAAGAGTTTAATTTCCTGTAGTTTAGTCTTGGATACACATTTTGTGTGTGGCTTTTAGGGGACATTCTGGTTTGAGTTGCTAAAGAAGGCAGCCTACAGCAGCAACCTATTGTGTATCATGGCTTTATAAGGATGCTTCAGCGTCTGGCTGTAAACAGTGTTTCTTTGTCTGGACTTTGGGCTACCTTCCATAGCTTGTCAAAAATGGAAATAACTCTCAGCTTTCTAAATGATGTTCAAATGGATCAGCATAGCTATGTCTTAAACTCCACTATATCTACCTTGGGGTCCAGACTAAGCAAACATGCAAAAAATTTGGACACTATGAATGTGATTGTTTTTCTTTAAAACATCTTGCATTTGCATAGCACTTGGTAATTTCCAAAGCTCATTTCCATATATATTTTTTCTTTTGATCTAAGAGAATCTGAGGATAAAAAAAGATAGATAGTTTGATACACAATTTTCTATTTGTGGAAGTGGAGACCCCAAAAAGGTAAATGATATCATATAGAATACTGACTGGATTTGGCAAAGCCATTTAATCCAAATCTCTGTTTTACAAAGGAGGGAACCAAAGCACAGAAAAGCCATGTGGCTTGTTCAGGGTCACACAGCCAACACATGCAGAGCTGAATCAATTAAAGTCTCTGGGCTCTTTCTGCCACAGTCTGCTATCTGTGATCTTATTTTGTGAACATCAGTGCAGACATGGCAAATATGATATCGTCTGTGTCCACATGTCTAGAAGTGTTATGGAAATGTTTTATAAATGCAAAGTGCATCTGGAAGGGAGTCTTTGCATATTTCTCTAATCAGGAATGTATTGTTCAACTTCGCAGATTTAAAATTTCCCGACCTTAATTTGTAAGCCCACGATATTGTCTGTCCTCTAACATGGACAATGCAATGCAGGATTATGTCGTTAGGGGATTATGAAGAACTATTTGTCATCTTCAGAGTAAGGAGAAGCTCTGATGTATCTTTAAAAAAAGATACTATTGTTAGTTGTCTGAGCAAAGTGGCTGGGTTGCCAAGAGTGTTTGCATTCTCTTTAAGCATATGTTTGAAATGGCATATTTGCATAAGTGTAAGAATATAAAATACAATTTCACCATAATGCAATAGATGGGGTCCCCAAATTGTATTCTGATAAGACATATTGCTTCATTGGAGGTTGTTGGAAGACAGTATTTTTAGTCAATCTGTACTGTCACAGAGACTACAGAAGTAAAGATCAATTTAATGATGTTTTCAACAAATGGTATATTGCACTGAGAAAATGCCAAAGTGATCACAGAGTGTCACTTCCTAACACACCTTGCATCCATGCATGCCTGTGATAAGCATTTGAGTTTGTTAAAGGATGGGAACAATGTCAATGACCTGATATCCAAATTCACATTTAACATATGCACTTATGCTCTCACATATATATTTAGCTCCTAATTTACAGATGGACTTTCTTACTAAAGTCTGCTTATAAATATGTTGTTTACAACTCAAAATACATTTTCTCATAGAAGTTTTCCACCTGAAAACATTTACTAAGTGTTTGAAGCTGAGCCCTCAAGTAGCTGAGCCCTCAAGTCCTAGGGGTAGTCTCTGAAGCCAACCTCAGAAACCTTTGAAATCAACACTCAACTCCCATTGCACAGATAGTAATTCAGTTGGCCCGAGACCCCAACCCTCTGGCCCCAGCACTGAGTCCTTTTCAGCAGAGATGGCGAGGTGCTAATCAAATCTTACTCTTGCTCCGAAGTGCACAGCTGGACCACAGTTCCCGGCCTCTCTTGCAGTTCGATGTGGCCATGGAATTTGTTCTTGTCAACAAATATGTAGGAAAGCAGTGGACATGCCCAGGCTTGGCCCGTGAGAGTCTCCCAAGGAATTCCTACATTCTATTCTTTTCTGTCCACTGGCTGGAAGAGAAGGTCCCCAAGTCCCAAGGGGTTGGTCAGGAGAGGTTCCTGACTGATTGTGTTGAAGGTTGCCTGTTACATACCTGCATAGATTGTTGGATATACAAAAAATAAATTTTAATTGTGTGAGGCCATTGAGATTTTGGGATTTATCTATCAAATTGGTGAGTGTTAACGAATACTCTTTAGGAATCCTGTGCCCATAGAGGTAAGCCACTTTGGTCCGAGCTTTTCGGGAAGATGGGGTGGCTGAAGGGACAGGGAGCTCTCAAGGTAGCTGAGGAGGAAGGCTGCTTGCAGCACAGATATGGAGAAGGGCAGGGGTAGAAGAGTCCTCAAAAGTGAGTGGAAGAGTATCCTCTAGCTGTGGCAAGGGCTGTGGGCAGAGCAAAGACAGGGTATTTAGCAGCTCTGTGCATTGCTTGCTTCATTAAAAATCTTCTTAATTGGGAGATTGGTATTCGCTCACATGCACTCTCTCTCCACACACACACACACACACACACACACACACACACATACACACACATAGACTCCATTTTGAAACATCTAAGTTTTAAATTAAGGTTGCGTTTACATCTGGAAAAAACGTGAAACACAACTGGAAACCTGTGGCTGCTCTGAGAATCCCCCTCTCAGATTTGTCAGGAGGCCACCCATACACATGACAGGAATATGGAGGCTCATTCTGGAAGACAGGAGACTCCTCAGATGCCCGACTTTGACTTGAGGACCCCCAGACGTTTGAGATGCACTCTCCTTAGATTTCATGGCAGTCTAGGAAAATTCCACCCAACCTCCGCTCTTCTCCTTTTGCTTTCCTTGGGGGTCAGACTGGTTTTTCCCCATTTTTTCCCCACAGGTATTTTCCCTAATAAATTTCTTGCTTGTTTCATCTGTCTTGGCATCTGCTTATCAGAAGATCTGAACTAACACCAAAATCATGCTAATCTGTTTGGAAGTATAAAAAGGGACTGATTCTTTTAAAATGCAAGGGACCTGTGGTTGTGTCACCCAGTTCCCTGACCAGGTGAGACTCCATTGTAGACCATGAGCATTTGCCCTTGAGTCGTAGATAGCATCTTGGGTAGAACTGCAGAGACCCCTGAAGCCCACTCAAAAAAGAGTCACTAGGAAAGAGCATTTCTTGCTTTTGAACTCTGGGATCCCTGATGGAGATGGGAAGGCAAAAAAGGATGAACATTTTCTGAGACCTTGCTAAGGAGGATGTTTACCACAGTGATCTCCTTGAATTAGTAAATGGAGATCCATTTCAGGAAAAATTAAAAAATTTTTTTCTAATGTTTATTTTTGAAGGAGAGAGAGACTATGGGGGGGTGGTGAGGAGGGGCAGAGAGAGCAGGAGACATTGAATCCAAAGCAGGCACCAGGCTCTGAGCTGTCAGCACAGAGCCAGATGCAGGGCTCGAACCCATGAGCTAAGAGATCAAGACCTGAGCTGAAGTCAGACGCTTAACCAATTGAGCCACCCAGGCAACCCCAGGTAAAATTTTTAACCCAAAAAGGGGATGAGGTTCAGAGAGCTTAAGCTACCTGCCTTACATTGCAATCTGGTAAGAGACAGAGCTGGTATTTGAACTCAGATCTCCGTGCCATTACCCATCATACTCTTTCTACTTTTCCATATGCCTTTTCAGAGAGCAATTCTGCAATGGATTCTTGGGAAAGCACCGTCTGTTTTCTTTCTTACAAGCTGGTGCTAGAAACCTACAGGTTTCAGAGTCTGTCTGTGGAGAAGGAAAGGCCTCCTCCCATGGCTGTTGGATTCGCCCTGCCCCCACATCTTCTTTATGTGAAATGTCTCATAATTAAAAAGTACAGATTCTATACAGACACAGAAGCTTTTCAGTGTGGACCACATTTCCAAAAGTGGTTATTATGCATGGATGTGCTTGGAGAATTAGATTTCTGTGCTCTTGACTTTAATTGCCCTGTCTAGATATGTGATTAAGCTTTTGTTCTTTGTTTCAAGATGACCAGTCAATGGAGTTGTGTGGTTTTCATTTATCTGAAGTGTAGTTGGAGGACAGGCAACAGAGCCTACTGCTTTTTTCCCTTCTCCGTCTCTGTTTCTATGACTATTATTTAAATATTTTCAGGTCTTATTAAACACTAAGACTGATATGAAATAGCACTATGTATGGCCAATGTTTTTAGTGCAATGTAGAGGGTTTTTTTTTTTAAATTTTTAAAACATGTAATACAAAGAGGAAGCGAAGATTACATTTTATATATGCCTTTACTCCACCCCCCCCAAGACAGAGCATATAGATGTGAAGTTTGTGGGAAGTCGAGGAAAACATAGTTTAATATAAAATTGTATGTCCCTGTCTTTGAACATCTGTTACCATGGCAACTGATTTAAAAGCTTGAAAGATCAAGCTATTTAGGCAACTTAACTAGATGTTTTTGAAAGTATGGGAACTAAAAATATTTTAAAAACAGATCCATGTAGATCCCAATTCAGCTGCCCTGGCCAACACAACGGTAAGAGATCGCTGTGACAACCGGAGAGATTGCACAAAGGAATGCAGTCCATGAACAACAGCTTCAGCCAGGAGACCCCGCCTGGGCATCAGGGCGGCCATTTTCTCACTCTTTTCAGGGAGATGGTCAGCAGGACAGAGCTTCCTGCACGCCTGCTACATAAATACAAGGGCACCGGTAACTTCATCTTCTCTGCACCTCTAAGCCACAGGTGAAGGAGAGGACTAACCATTTCCAGGCACAAGCATGGAAAGGAGAAAAGTGAACTTCCTCAGAGAAACACAGTACACAACCTGCCAGCGTGTTCCGTGATTAACGATACTAAAAGGGACTTTCTGGGAGGAAGATGATATAGAAATTCAGTTTTACCTGCATGTTCATTTGGAATTGCAAATTCCCAGAATTATCTCCATATCATTGTATGTGTTAGGTTCAAAGTAGGAAGTAAATAAGTAAAAGTTTCCAGTGACTGCGAGCAACCACACTGAAGTTCTACGGATATAGTAGTTCTTCAATGCACACTGGTGAACAAGTTAATTGAGGAAAGATCACAGAAGGAAGAGGAAACATCAGGATCACACCATCCTCCTCCTCTGTGTCGTGTGTGGACCATTTAGGCTTCTTAGGAACTGCATTTTCAGGACCGTAGTTGGACAGATCATCTCTTTCTTGGAGAAGTCTTTTCATTGCCCTGGTGAATTTTTCAAAGCAGATCACATTACTTGAAAAGTCAGACAAAGAAAACAGAAATCACAAATGACTGCATAAAGGATTTTACTAGCTTATGAATTTATTATGTAAAGATACATAAGGAACATCAAATCTGCAAGGAATTTCTCAAAGAAAGAAACTGGATGAGTTCAGTTTGAAGACGGAAACTACACTTCAGTTTCAAAGGTTTACGGAACAGCTTCAGCCTTTAAGCAAGACTTGATTTGTATGGAAATGTATGCAGTGCCATGTACCCAGGCAGACATGAGAAGCAGTCTCCAATTCAACTTCAAAACACTTACTGTATGTTTTGGTATTGGCTCTTTTCTCATTTGTGCAGTGTTTCTATTATTTGCCTAATGAAAATGGTGGTGCCAAGTTAAAAGTCTACTTTTCATGGTACAGTGAACATGGCAGTTATAAAACTGTGGACTTTTGAACCCAAACATTAGTGAACTAAGGCTGGAATGAAATGTTTTTGTGCTGACCTTTGACAAGATTTGAAAAATCCCTTTTGTTTCGAGAAAATGTCCTATAAATGTCAAAAGCCATCATATTCAAAGGGGCTGTGTACTAGAGTCATTGGCGACAGTAACATCAAGCAGACAAACAAGAATATGTAGGTCTGGGATTCTTAGCAAGTGAAGTTTATCCTGGAAAAAGTAAAAAGGAATATTGTACAAGTGGATGTTTTTAGTAGAAAATAAGGAGATAATTTTAAATGACTCTAACTTAACTCATAAATACTTATTCTAAGCTTGACAAGATAAGAATTAACATGTAGGTTCACATTTTTCTTCTCACTTTCTCTATGGAGAGAAAAGGACAAAAGATCCAGGGTTTATTTATTTTTTCTTTTGAAGATTTATTTATTTATTTTGAAAGAGAGAGAGCATGGGAGTGGAAGAGGGGCAGAGAGAGGAAGAGAGAGATCCACACTGTCAGCACAGGATCCACACTGTCAGCACAGATCTGGATGCAGGGATCAATCTCACAAACTGTGAGATCATGACCTGAACTGAGATCAAAAGTTGGATGCTCAATTATTGACTGAGCCACCCAGGTGCCCCTCCAGGGGTTTATTCTTAAGAGAAAATCAGTGAAAGTGGAAAGAGGAACCTCACGCCTTAAGGGGACATGTGGGAGAGATGAGAATCTCAGACAGTGTCAAGAGGAATAGAAAGGAAAGGGACATCCAGTCTGGTCGCAGGAGACCTGGATGGTGGCAGGAGGCCCAGATGGTGCAGATAAAAGCTTATTTGAGGGAGAAGAACAAAACATTGTATTAGTAATGATAAAATACAATAAAATATTACCCAGCCATGAGAAAGAATGAAATCTTGCCATTTTGCAATGCCATGGATGGAGCTAGAGTGTATTATGCTAAGCAAAATAAGTCAGTCAGAGAAAGACAAATAGCATATGATTGCACTCATATGTGGAATTTAAGAAACAAAATAAATTATCATGGAGGAAGAAAAGAGAGGAAAGCCAAGTATAGATTTATATTTTACATATTATATATATTATATTTAGGTGCTCTTCTAACTGTAGGGAGAATTCTAGCAAGAAGGCAAGCAGATGGGGTTGTTATTATTATTACTATTGTTGCAGATTGGTCGCGAAACTAAGGATTTCTCAACAAATGGTGCTTGGGCAATTGATTACCCCTAGATATACCTAGATTATCCCTAGAGAAAAAAAAGAAGTTTAACTCTTATCCCCCTAGATATACCTAGATTATCCCTAGGGAAAAAAAAGAAGTTTAACTCTTATCTCATACTCTATATAAGAATAAATTCAAGATAGATTAGAGACTTAAATATAAGTGACAAATCTGTAAACCTTTTAAAAGACAATATAGAAGAACATCTTCATGAACTCTATCTAGGCAAGATTTTCATGAACAATGTAAAAAGAGCATTAATCATAAAAGTCTTATAAGTACAACATATTAAAAATTGGCTCTGTTCATTAGATGTGATAAACAAAATGAAATAATGAGTTGAAAAATGGGAGAAGATATTTGCAATACACATAATCCAGAAAGCATTAATATCCAGGCTATATAATAACTCTATAACAATTTTATTTTTTAAAAAACAAATGCCATTATAGAAAAATGGGCAAAAGACTTGCACAAGCATTTTATAGAATAGCCTATGTAAATAGCCAATCAGAATATGAAGATACACATTCTTATTAGTACATAAAGGAAATTCAAGTTAAATTCCAAACGAGGTAGCACTAGGTGAATGTTAAAGATTGAAAAGTGTCACCGCCAAATTCATAAGTTGAACCTCTAATTCCCCATAAACTGTATTTGGAAATAGGACTTTCAAAGAGAGAATTAAAGATAAATGAGATCATAGGGGTGAGTCCTAATCAATTTGTCTGGTGTTCTCATAAAAAAAAAGACACAGAGAGATACCAGGGATGCATGTGCAGAGAGGAAAGACCAGGTGAAGACACAGAAAATGACCCATCTACAAGCTGAGATTAGCCTCAGAGTGAACTCAATCTGCTAATACCTTGACTTTGGACTTTAAGCCTCCAGAACTGTGAGAAAATAAATTTCTATTGTTTAAGCCACCAAGTTTGTGTTATTTTCTTATGTCAGCCCCAGGAAATGAATACAGTGGACTCCCCCCACTCCACAATTAAGTAGAATATTGGTGAGAAGGTGGAACATCTGAAACAGCACAAATTTATACAACTACTTTGAAAAAAAAGTTTGTATTTTCTGGTATATTTAAATTTATGGCTCATCAAGTTTACTTGCAAATGTATACTGTAGATAAGAAGTTGTTGCTCAATTCTGTTCAAGAATGCTTATAATAACATTGTTTGTGTGATAGAAAAAAATGAAGAAACAAAACAACTGAAAATTGGAAAGAGCCCAGATAGACACTTTAAGAAAATAAGTAAACAAATTGTAAAATAGTCACACAATGGAATATTTTATCACAATAAAATGAATTAATTACTGAAACATGCAGCAGCACTGAATGATTCTTAAAAATATAATGTTACATGAGATTAAAAATAAAACAAGTCATGGAAGAACATATAGTGTTATGAGTAGAACCAAACAAAGTATTATAAGGGATACAGATGTAGTGGGTTAAATTTTTTTTTTAACTCAAGAGAATGATAACCAAATTCACAAAATGTGTACCCCCTGGGGAGATGGTATAGGAGGTGAGCAGGAGCTGGCAAGGAACACATAGGAGGCTTCAACATTGGGGTAAATTCTTCATGATCAGGATTGTGAGTTCACATATGTATATTATTATGTCTACTAATTTATGCATGACTATATACTCTTTTGCATATATCAGATATATATTTAAAAATATAAAAATAATATTTTTAAGTGATAGGAAAGAATTTAGCAGGTAATATAACAGAGAAAGCATATGTATCAGAATATCATAGCATATTATCATAGCTATGTTATAGCTCTAATAGCTATATATCAGAAAAAATAGATTTCAATGCAAAGGACATTTTAAAGGAAAAAGAGGAGAATTCTACTATTTATGCATGGATCAATCATTTAGGAAGGTAGATAGTCAACATAGCATGTATGTGGATACGTACAGGTTGAAAACTGAGAGGGGAGAAAAGAACGCTTATTTGTGTAACCAAAACCCTCATGAAGAGAAACTGAATATGGGTAAGTCTTTAGGACAGAAATAAATGAATCGAATAGACAAAAATGGGTACAGCCATGGAGAATGTAAGTAACACAATTAACAAATAGACACATACATATATGTGTTTATGTGTATAAATACAAATAGAAAATAAACATCATTTAAAAATACATTTGGAAAGTTCACAAAAATCAATCATGTACTTATGTATTAAGTACATAGGAATGCTCAATCAACAAATATCAAACTTTGGTATCATAGGAGCCACACTGATGACAAAGAATAATGCAACAAAAACTTAGAAAATGCTTCTAATTTTACTGTAAACTTTAATTTGGAAGTTATAACCCAAGAACTAAAGGGTAATACATGGAACCCTTCAAAGCAAAACCAATTGGAGATCCCCCATGTAGGGACCAGGGGGAAATTATGTAGCTCTCAAGGGCATTTTATTAAAAACAAAAAAACAGGAGGAAAACAAGAAGAATCAAAGAACTCAAGAAGCTAGTAAATGAATAATGACGTCCACCCTGATCATTACAGTTAGTGACGATTAAGTCAGAGATTATTGAAATGGGAAACAGTGAAGTTGACCCACATCCAACCAAAAACTGAGGTTTGGAAGCACAGTAAATAGATCTTTGGCATATATAATAAAAAAAAGAAAGGACGGAAGAATTTTTATTTGACAGTGGTGATAAGACACAGATTTTAGAAATACTAAGATGTTAAACAGAAAATGTGCGACATTAAACTGGAAATAGATAATTACATTTCAAGGACTTAGCCACACCCACTCAATTCGATATCATCTATGAAGTGTGTAGTAGTCTCTGTTTTTCACATGCTAATCCCCTGAAGAAAATTAATTTAGGACTGATGCCAACTCAACACGACTTCATATGCTGCCTTTGGTAGTGTTTATGGTCCGTGTCTCCCAGTTCAGTTGGGTAATTTCTGCGGAGTAAAATGTTGGAGAGGTTTCAAATGGATGGCCCTCACTTGATTACAGATGTGTTTTGGTCGGCCTGCATAGCATTTAAAATTTTTTTGAATTATTACCAGGTTTTTTTTTAATGAAATCCAAGAGATTTTACTTAAAAATCTAGATTTCTGTCATGGCAAAATTGGAGTTGCTGAGAGTTGGGTGGGGTCTGTGCTTTTCTACTTCCTGCATCCCCTGGGGAGTGAAAGAGCCTAAGTGTTAATCCCACCTCAGCCACCCACCAGCAGGACTGTTTGGAGAAAGTCACCTAACTCTGGAGTGTGTCAGCTTTCCGTGTTTGCAGGGTAGAGGACATGTTAGGCTTATAAAGTGAGTGTTCAGGTTAATGGATATTAACTAAGAGAATGAACATGGAAACATCCAGCAGAGTTCTGGGCCCACTGGGAGGCTCAGTAAGTATCAGTTTCCTCTTTACCCTTTGTGGTTGTTCTTACGTAAAATTACACTCACCTGTTATTTAGTCATAGAATCAAGATGCGCAACACACTGATTTGACAAAATATTCAGTAGTAACTAATACCCTCTGCTTAGGTGTTTGCACAATGAACCACATGCTGTTTGAGTTCAGTTTATTCTAATGTACAGAGGTTGTTAGCCACGCACCTCCTCACTAGCTTACACACTCTGGACCGTTTCTTTTTATAGCCTCTTCTATCTTATCTTTATCTGGCAGCTCTCTTCATTAGACTGCAAGCTCCTTTTTTTAAAAACAATTTTTTTAATGTTTACTTATTTTTGAGAGAGAAGGGGGGGCAGAGAGAGAGGGAGACAGAGTCTGAAGCAGGCTCCAGGCTGTCAGCACAGAGCCCAAAGTGGTGCTTGAACTCCCGAACCTCGAGATCATGACCTGAGCCAAAGTCAGATGCTTTACCAATTGAGCTACCCAGGCATCCCAGCTCCTTTTAGGTAAGGCCTGCTTACTCCTCCATTCTCAGCACCTAGGGCAAAGCTTGACACCTAATAGGCACTTAATACATATTTGTTGACTGAGTGATTTTAAGAAAGATAATTATATACAGAATTATATATTATCCATAATTATAATTAAATATAAAATATATAATGAAATCTATAATTAATATAATGTATTCATATTATATTATGTAAAATAAATATATAACTAAATGTATAGTTATATAAATATAAACATACTAAAGAGAAAAAAATAGTGAATGTATAATTTTCAAGGCAGGTTTCCTTTCAAATAATATGAAAAATTGTTTCTTTACATTTTAATATATCTATTATTTCTTAATTCATTTATTCTTCCATTTTCTTTAAAAAAATCACTTGTAACAAAAGGAGGGCATATAGTGCAGTGCCTGGCACCTAGAAGGAATTTCATTTATATGCTCATTCAATAAATTGATCTCCATTGTTGTAATCACACATATTTTTTATGTGATTTGCATAAAAAATAAAAGTTCAGTGTATATCAAGACATGCATAGAAAGGTTGCACTAGCACATACAAGGAACCAGCAGAATGGAAGGCTGATTTGATTGTGGCAGGAAGGTGCCACAATGAAATAATCTTGTGCTCCATTTGCCAGATTGGAATGTCAATGATAGGGTTTTCCAGGGACAACAATCTTGTCTTCAGTCTGCTCTAGGTCTTGGGCAATCTGTTGACTTGCACATCAGCACTGTTGAGTGTTTGCAAATGTTGTTGGTCGCAGAACTGTCACAGCCGTGTGACTGTGAGACCTGACAAACAGATATGAGATCATCAGTTACTTCTCTCCTTGCTTTTGTGAAGAAATGGCAGCGTGTATGCACACGCATTACAATTAGTGGCCGGCATGATCCTGTAAAAATCGGGAAAATGTATGTACATCAGATTTTATAACATGGAATTGAGACTAGGGTAAAGGTGTAAACATGGAGGAAAATGAGTGTGTTGCGAAAATTGTGGTGGAAGTTGTAAAGGTTATGATACAGATTCTTGATTTTTAAGAGAGAAGAACGTGTTTTTAACAACTGGATTTTCTTTAAAGTGGAATGACATTTCTCCCTTTCTGAACAGAAGGTTCTGTTTTCCTTTTTGTCATTTGAGAACACATTTCCTGATTTCACAATTGCCCATCTGAAATTCGCTCTGGATCTGAAAGATGAAGGATATTGCCATGTACATCCCGGAGGTGGCATTTTCCTTACACGCTCCTCAGCTCAGTTCACCATTTTTGCTTCTAGGGACTCTCCTAGGATAAACTAATCATTCACGTCTGATTGGAGCTGCGTCAGGTGCCGCTCATGGCCTTCGAGGCTGTTGCTCCTGTGTAGCAGATGGACATCGATGTCTGAGTTCAGAAATGTGTAAAAAGAATAGGGACATATGGAGACAGAAGAAGAGGTGACAAATTTTTGGTTATGTGTGGAAAGCATTTCTTAAAATAGTCCAGTTTGAGATTATTGCTCCATTTTTTCCTTTTTTCTTTTAATAATCAAGTTTCAGTTCAAAGGCTTTACATCTGGAGGAAAAAAAAAACTTTTTATGCATTTCTGTAAAATTTGGCCCATCGCCTTGGGCTTGTATTAATATTAACAGCAGCATAAAAGTACAAGGCTATCTTGCAAAATGTAAATTTTCTCCCCCTTTTTCTGTCCACTATTCTAGGAAATCACCTTTTCCATGAGCTCGGGTTGGTGAAGGGGTGCCTAAAATCTCACAGCCTTTTGAAAATTATAGTACCTAGTAGTCTCAATACCTGGAAGGAAATAATATTGCTTTTCACAGGGTAAAGATAATTGCTTACCAATTACAAATGATTCTGGTCATATATAATCAATTATGTGCTTGCTAAATAGGTGGATTTATTCCTTTCCTGCTTACTGGTATGTATTAATATTCCCAAACTAAAAAATGGCAAAAATACAGAAAGATTTTATCCATTGCAAACACAGAGCAATGGAGCATTTCTCAAGGGTGGGCTTCATGGACAAAAGTGAGGTTAATAGATGTTAAATGTAAAAAAAAAAATTTATGTGGTTGGGGCACCTGGGTGGCTCAGTTGGTTAGGCATCTGACTCTTGATCTTAGCTTATGTCTTGATCTTGGGGTTGTGAGTTTAAGCCCTGTGTTGGGCTCCATGCCCAACAACTTAAAAGAAAAGGGGGACACCTGGGTGGCTCAGTTGGTTAAGTGTTCGACTTTGGCTCAGGTCATGATCTTGCAGTCTGTGGGTTTGAGCCCTGCATGGGGCTCTGTGCTGACAGCTCAGACCGTGGAGCCTGCTTCGGATTCTGTGTCTACCTCTCTCTCTGCCCCTCCCCTGCTTGTACTCTGTCTCTCTCTGTCCCTCAGAAATAAAGAAGTATTAAAAATTTTTTTAAAAAAGAAAAAGAAAAAAATTTCCGTGGTCAAAGTTTGGGAATTTTGACTAAGCCAATGTTTGCTGCAACTCACCAAGAAGGAAGCTAAAGTATGCAGTGACTGTCACTCTGATTTGGCCCCAGGGCCAAGGATCTGAATTTCTCCCTTTGATGTGGAGTCTGAGAGATCTGAATTTGAATCCTCTGCCACTTGTGCAAATCATATAACCTCTTTGAGCTCTGGTTCACTTAGAAAATGGGTCCAATAGCACACACTTCATGGTTTTATTTGAACATTAAATGAGGTAATGCATATAAAACTCCCGGCAAAGTTATTACATAAGAATAAGTGTTAATTTAAAATGTATGCCTTTATCCCTAATTTTGGAGGTAGGAGTCTACAGTGAAATATCCACACGCATGGGACTAGGAGTTAGAAGAAGGGGGGCCTGCCACTTTCTGACTAATTTTGCTGAGCCTTTTAACCAAAAGAAGTGGGTTTCTGATGTCTTCGCCTTAAAAACACCATCATCATCATCACCATCATCATCAACAGGAACAACAAAATCTGCGCTCTTTTATAACACATTTATGAGAATCAAGTTAGTTTTAAAACTTTTATGGAAACTTTCAAACATCATGCCATTTTATCCATAAATTCTTCAGTCTGTATCATTAATCGATAAGGATATCTATATCCATATTTAAATTTACATCTCTATATTTGCACATATTGACCATGCTGTTATTATACCTAAGAAAATCATCAATAATTCATCAACACAATTTAATGTTACTCCACATTTCTTTTTCCCAGATTGTCTCAAAAATGTCATTTTTCCATTTGGTAGGGTTCAGTCAAGACTCAAACAAATTGCACATTCTCTGGATGCTGGTATGTCTCTTAAGTTCACTTTTACTTTGTAACCCTCTCCCTGTCCTTTTCCTTTCAACCCCATACCATTGTTTTGTTAGAAAAAGGGAGTCATTTCTTTGTAAAATGTCCCGCATCCTGGATTTTGCTGGCTGCTTCATGGATGTGTCTTTTAACTTGTTCTTCTATCCCCTGTATTTTGTAAACAGGTAGTTGTATCTAGAGGTGCAATTAAACACTGGTACAGTTTTTTTAGGGAAGATAGTTCCCAGGTGGTGCTATGTCCTGTTGTATTACATGATAAGTCATACAATATATAGTCTTCCTCCTAGTCTTCCTCCTGGTAGATGTCTTAAGATAGATCACTGAACACAGATGGTGTCAGCATGATCCTTTCATTGTAAATTCCCCATGAACCACTCACTAATAATTTTAGCATGTTTTTCATCATTGGCTAGATCCATTTTTGCATTAAGGTTTACAAGATGCTGGTTGCCAATTCTGTCATTGCTTCTGCATTTATTAGCCATTATATTTCTATAAAGAAGAAGTTTCTTTCATCAACTATTTGGTTACCCTGAAATGCAGGAAAGGAAAGATAAAGCATTTCTCTTGATTTTATTTATTTAATCTGTTGGGTGCCAGGAACGGTTCTAGTCATTGGGGCAAAATAGGAAACATATCTCCACCCTACTGTTAGGAAGCTAATGGTCTAGGTAGTGCAGACAAGTAGATAAACAGTTACCATATTGTGTGAGGTATTAGGAAAGTATATAGTTCTATGGGAGTCCTTTTGGGCTTGAGGTTATTTTTCTTCTATTATGGTTTTTAATCTATTTTGTGTAATGTATGAATTTGCTAGGGCTGCCATAGCAAAATGCCACAGACTAGATGGCTTAAACAACAGAAATGTATTTTCTCACAGTTCTGGAGGTTAGAAGTCCAAGATCAAGGGATAATTTCTTCTGAGACCTCACTCCTTGGCCTGCAGATGGCCACCTTCTTGCTGGGTTCTCACATGGTTTTCCTTTAGTCTGCGTGTTGCCTGCATCCTAATCTCCTCTACTTAGAAGGTCACCTGTCAGATTGGATTAAGCCCCACCCATATGACCTCATTTAATTTTAATTACCTCTTTAAAGTCCCTCTCTCCAAATACAGTCACATTTAGAAGTACTGGGAATTAGCATTTCAACATAAAAAGGGGGGACACAATTCAGCCTATACCATACAGTAAGGCTGAAAATTTACATATTTTTCTCCTTCATTAGCTGTGAACCTCTTGAGGGACCTTCTATTAAACCTCAGGAGTGGTTCTAGTAAGTTTCAAGGAAGAGGTTTCTGGAAATTTAAATCATAATAGAAAACATTCTCAGAAAGCTGTGTGAAGGAGAGAATGACACAGCTCTTGATGCTTGAGCACTTATTATGAGTCAGGTTATTACCTTATTTCACCTTCAAAATGACCCTCAAATTTAACTTTAGTACTATCATTACCATTGCTGCAATTAAGGATGAGGAACTTGAAAGAAAAGACAAGTTAACTTGTCTGGGCTGCCATAACCAGTAAGTGGAAGATGTAGGATTTGAACTCAGTGCTCATGGTTTTACCACAATATTACCTGCCCATGATATTTAGGGAAGTGTTTTATAAATAGTAGGTCTCCATACAAGGTTAGATGTTAGTATAATTTGATGGAAATATCACGGACTTTAGAGTTAAAAATGGCCTCTATTTACTTTTTAATTTCATCTTTCCTAGCTCTGTGGTCTTGGACTTTTAATTCCTCTGAGTCACAGTTTTTCAATCAAGAAAATGGAAATAGTGATATGTGACTTGCAGTTTTTGTGAGTGTTTGAAAGACTATATATGGAGATCCAAGCACAAAGTCTTAAAGAATACATTCTAGATCAATAATAACTATTATTCCAGACTCCTCACAGTCCCTCACATGCTTTTACACTCAGTGGTTTTTTTTTCTTATTTGATGCTAGGTAGTTATCATCAAAGAATGGAGACAAAGGGATAGCAGTAACAGAGTCCATTATTACAGCTGACCCCAGAGAGACAGATCTAGTATGTAGATTCATTTATCAGCTCATCCCCACACCATTTATTTCATGTCCATGGTGTACGAGCAACTGGGAGAGGCATGTCTGCAGGGCAAGCAACAGACACAACGGAGCGTGTCCTCAAAGGGCTTCACTTCTGCATGGTGATAGGTGTAGATGTGACAACGCTCTCCATCCATCCATTTGCCAGAGGGGGCCAAATGTCATACAGTACATACAATCATAGCAAAAGCATAAACTAAACAGACCGTCAGTGTCCTGCACTTTTTAAAAAAATCCATCTTCAGTTGATAGAGTTGAGTGAATTTTGAGATGAAGCAAATGAAGACATTTCATATATATATTTCAACAGAATCACGAATCACTCAGGAATAGTTTTCAACTTGTTATCTTTTAAGGGGATGCCGAGAGCTTTGACTTCATTTGGAATGTTCATTTGGCATAATTCTTTTTTTGAAACTCATTAAATTTTAACTAGATGCGCACTCTTCCTGCTCAACTTGGGGGAAAAACATCTTTTAAATATCTGTTAAGTCCGTCACCATTACACATAGAAATGTACCTAATTGTGAGCCTCAAAATGCTCGTCTCCTTGCAGGACCCCCATGCATGTCACCCAGTGAACATGCGAGGGAAGCACATGGACAAATAGTGGAGCACAAAGTCTTCCCAGAAGTTTCCTGGTGTATTAAAACTGGAAGGCTTGATTTGGAAATTTCCCATTCAACCCTACTAAAGACTTGGGGGTGGGGTAGGGAGAGAAAACCCACTTATCTTAAAGATTCATGATTCAAGCGCCTGATAGAATCTGCAGTTTCCATAGTGCTGGGCTCTAGATTTCCCTTTAATGTAATTAAGCCTCAAGATTTATGAATACAACAGGCCAGAACTTGATCCGTGTTCATTTTCAATTACTGCAGTGAAAGGGCCCTATCCAGATGTCTCTATTTACAGCATTCAGGCAGGCCGGACCAGGGGCCGAGGGGGGAGGGCCCACAAATTGTCACACTTGTTAATTCTTCACAGAGGATACTCAGCCGAGGTCCTGGCTTTGACCCTGTGACAAAAGGCTGGGGGCCCCCAGGGCAAGGGCATCAATGCTTCCAGGGACAACACGGTGACCCACCGGGGTCACTCCCTCTGCTTTGTAGGTATTTGTGTAATAATGGGGTCCATTCCTTATTTTTATTTCTGTTACAGTTCTGGGAGCATCCAAGGGAAAAAGACTGGCTCTGATGTGAAAGACAAACATATATAATGAGAGCATCAAGTGTCCCCTGGCAACAGTAACCACGATAAAATGCTACAGGGGAAATACACAGTACGCAGTGACCCACATAATCGGGCCTATTTTGGGAGCATTGTTTTATTTTTCTTTTGAAGGGTGTTGTGTTTTTCTTTCTTTCTTTCTTTTGTTCTTTCTTTCTTTCTTCCTTCCTTTCTTTCTTTTCTTTTTTAATGTTCCCAGGTCTGCAATTTAGTTTTGTAAGGATGATTGGAACACAAGTGTCTTTTCTATTGTTACAGTTACAGTCCTGCTTGTGTGAGAGCAGGTTTTCAACCATCAAATACCCACCTGCCAGGGCAGCCTAAAATATTCCATTTTGTTCCCTTTATTTTCGCTTTAAAATATTTCTGTGATTTCTATGACCATTCTACAGGTTTCTTAGGCGTGTGCTAAGTGTTTTCTTACACTAATGTGGACGTTTGCATTGAGGTATCATTTTAAAAGGAAAATCCCACACAAAAGGCTTAGAAATAAGAGCCCAGCGGGAGACTCAGAACCTCTAATGAATGAACTGCCGCCAGTAAAAAGCCCCAAATCCTACCCCACACTTTTCCTCTGTGGCGTGTGTCCAGTCCGTCATTTCATATTCTCAACTCACAGACCAGAGTCGTTACCTTGAGAAAAAGAATGAACTGGGATATTGCTTTTGCTGAACAATAATTGGCTGTTATATTAACATGGCGCTCAGTAAAATGGAATTGTTGGTCAATTCTCTTCCATTTTAGAAGGTTGTTTCATGAAAGTACTGCAAATCTCTCCTTGATTAGCCTCTTTCAATCAATTTTGGGTTTCTTTTTTCGAGTCATGACCTTCACAGGACTCAAATTCATTTCTATCAGTTTAAAAAGATTTGAATAGAACAAGGGATCTTTTAAAAATAGACTTTTCTCCCAGATTTATTCCATTCTTGCCCCTCAGAGCAACACCTCTTTTGTCCTTTAAGAACTGATTTAATAATTCAATACTGACTCTAATCAAATTCAATACTTCATTATACATATTTTTATCCTTATGGCTCCATTGAATATATTTCAGATACAAATGGCACAATTCTTCACCAACATATTTCCCTTTTTGGAAGATGATTGTCTCAGATGGATAGGACCAGAGAATAGGACTGAAGCTTTTTTGTGATTAGTGATTCCTTCTGGAAAGCTGTTCTTTTGACAGTCGTAACAATTTATTTGTACCTTGTGCAGACACCTTTGTGAACATTAAGGCAGCACAGCACCCTTCAGTAATGAGAAGGAGCCATATAGCCCAGTTGTGTTTGCTGGAACAGTTGTTTGGGAACAACACTGCGACAATTTGACTGTATGGGAATATTTGCTTTATCAATTTGTATTTACTTAGTTCTTTTGCTCTTTCTGGTTGCGATGTTGATATTAGTACATTTAGTTTTCTAAAGCATTTTAAAGTTTACGTGTATTTGGTCTTACTCTACTTGTTACCTCTTTACCTCTCTCTACATTCTTTCCCTCCCTTTTCTTTTTTCCTCATTTTATATCAGTCTTTGGATCTCCACCCCCGCCCCCCATGCCTTTATGTTTTTGTTTTTGGGGATAACAACCCTGTAAAATGGGTGCAAATGAAGGACAGTGTACCATTTTCCTTCTCCAACATTTTCTTTGGTTTTTAAAAAATGCAGTTGTGGATGAAATATATATCTGTATATAAATTTTGCACAGCTATTCATAATTATGGGAATTTTTGCTGTGGAAAACTCCACGAGTTCAGTTTTGTGCCAGAAAACCCTCTGGTAAAGCCCCTGCTCAGGGGACGATGCAGGGTTTGATACCTGCTTTGGGCTCTAGGAGGCAGAGCTAGGGCAGTGCATTCCCAGAGGAGGCCGGAAGTGGAAATCACCAAAGGTGATTCTCAGCTAAGGTTCTCTGAAAATGCAAAAGTCAGGCCAGAGAAGCCAAGTTCAGCTAAAAGAGCGGACATAAACACATCCAGAGGACTGGTGTGGGCAGAATCGGAGAATTTGGGAGTCCAGCCCGAAGGACTCTGAGCAGGGGCCATTCTAAGAGTTGGGGTCACTGGGATCCTTACATTCATCAATGGCATTCTTAGTTACAGAGGGGACTGAAAAACAAGAAAGACAGTGTCTGTTCTCAAAGTGCTTAAAAGTTCCTAATGGGCTCTTAGATCATCACAATGGAGACCTGGATAGAGGTAAGGAGAGAGAAAGTCAAGGCAGAGGACAGACTATGAGTGCTGCTTGGAGCTGGGCAAGTGTGAAGCATGGTGGGAAAAGTGAGGGGTGTGCAAGGGGAGGGGGTGAGTCTGGGGGGGGTTCTAGGGGACAGTGGTGGCTCTGGCTGGGAAGGCGGTTTATATAAAGATATAGGTCTTAAATGCCAAACAAAAGAGTGTGGAGAACCTTTGGTGATTTCTCACCAGGGAAAATAATGTGAAGATTAAGTAGTCTTTAGGAAGATCATCTGGTCAATTTGGGAGCGGGATTGGAAGAGAGGCATAAGAGAGAGATAAGAGGCAGAGAGACCGGTTAGTGCTTCAAGATAATTAAGTTTACTCTGATCTGGGTCACTTGCAACACATGGACTGGGCCACAGTTAAGTTAGGGGACTTTCCCATTAAAGCCACTCAGGTACTGGTCATATTTCAGGGATAGAAGATAGAAATTATGTTTATTTACTCTTTTTGGCTAATGTTTAATGTTGACTTTTTCCTAAATGTTGAGGAGGGTGATTTGTTTAGTCACAAGAATTGTTCTGGAACATGGAGCTGGAACATTCAGGTAACTTTTGCTTAGGAGGAAGACACAATTATCAGGTGTGCGAGTTGGGGAAGGAGAGACCCTTTCTCTTAGTAAAATAACATCGACTTTAGAAACCAATCTTTTGTCCTTACACATACTAGTTGTAATATCTTTTGTGTAACTACCATGAAAACAAATATTTGACTCATTAGTGATGTAGCTTTGAAACACAATGCTCTGGATAGGGAAGGCTAAAGAGAAGTGAAGAATTTTGAATCAATCCTCAGGGTCACCAATGTAAAAGAAAACAAGATCGGAATCATGCAAAGTATGGAACAGTAAATTCTTTTAACGGAGTGGCTAGGATATGTGTAAAGTTACTTCGGGGCAAAAATATCTTTGTTGTCTCCGAAGCAAATTGTTTCAACTCCCTGTATATAGGAGTAAACGGCACTTGTATGAATAAACTCCCTCCTTTTTTGGGAGTGGGCCCCTTTAATACTTTCTCCAGTATCAAGAAAATGTCTTGTCCCCGCGAATTTATTATTACTGCATGGCCCTGTTGAAGACAACCTAAGTCCTCCTTGTGGAAATGTTCTCTGGCTACCACTGAATTTCCAGCCTCCCAAGAGAATTGTCCTAATATGTTGCTCTCGACCCACGTCTGCATCTCATTCCCTTGCACTGAACCTTTTGGTTCACAGAATTCTCTTTCAGATCTTGAGGGCTGGTCCAGCTCCTCAGATCAACTAAAAACTCTGTGAGTCAAAACGTTTTTCCTACATTGTATTTATATCAACTTCTGTATTATTTTATATAAATGTACATGCCTTTATTGAAGAGCACACATTTTAATTATAAAAGAACCAGCAACCCAAATGATACCCCAGCACACACACGAACACACACTCAGTTGCAAAAAGGCTAGTAAGAAACACTTTGGGGGCGCCTGGGTGGATCTGTCGGCTAAGCGTCCAACTACGGCTCAGGTCATGATCTAAAGGTTCGGTTGGTTCGTGAGTCCCAGCCCTGCATCGGGCTCTCTGCTATTAGCACAGAGCTCACTTTGGATCCCTTGTCCTCCACTCTCTTTGCCTTTCCCCAGCTCATTCTCTCTTTCCCACCCGCTCTCCCTCCCTCCCTCTCTCTCAAAATAAATAAATAAAAACTTAAAAAAACCCCACTTTGAAATGAAGACAAAGGTGTCTCAGTAATCACCACTAAGTCATTGGGACCCATCAGAAGAACAAGGATACTTGCAAGAGAAGGCAGAAAGGGGTTTTCTCTTCCTGGAAACGGGGGAAAAATGAAGAAAATTTGGCACTTTCTCAGTGTAACAGCTGTGCCTGTCTCCACAAGAAAACACCATCAAGCAATTCGTGAATTCATGTTAAATAATTGCTCTTCACGTAAGGTGACTATTGTGTTCCGTCCCTCATTATGAATATCTTGTAGTCTGATTTTCAGCACATTTAATCCTGTTCAAAACCAAATTAAACTCTGAAAGCATATGTTACTGTAAAGTATGAGTCACAGACTGTCATGATATTTTGCAGAAGACTATTCAGCAGCTGTCTTAAAAATAAAAAAAAGCAAAGAGCTACATCTACGCTATGCTTGTTATGTGCCAGAGGCTGTATTAACTGATTTGGGGCCAACGTCAGGGGAGTGAGGCTGGAAGCATGAGCACTGCATTAAAGGGGTCTAGAATTAGAACTCACAGCATCACCTCTGAGCAGAGAGGGGAGCTCACCTGATGGAGGACCTGCTTCACTCTCTAGAAAATGCAGGCAAGAGACCATTTGGCTGAACCTACCCTGGGCAGGCCTCACATTCCTAGGCCATTAAGGAGGGGAAGCCATAAGAACAGCCCACCTTGGGTGCCTTGGTGGCTCGGTCGATTAAGCCCCTTGACATCGGCTCAGGTCATGGTCTTGTGGTTCATGGGATCCAGCGCCCCCTCGGGCTCTCTGCTGTCAACATGGGGCTGGCTTCAGATCCTCTGTCTCCCTTTCTCTCTGCTCCTTCCCACTCACTCTTGTTCTCTCTCTCTCTTTCTCTCTCTCAAAAAAAAAAAAAAAATACAAACAAAAGAACAGGCCACCTAATGTCTGTGGCATTTCAGTTTGTGGTTTTCTACCAGTAGCAGGGTAGAGTGGTTTGAGGGATGTATGAGATAATGTGAATGTGTAGTTATAGAATGTATTGATTTCATTGACCAGAATCTACAAGAAAAGAAAGGGGTCCCTGATACCCAGGCATTTTCAGACATGCATGCTTGAATTTACAATTTAAACAATAGTTCCCCTCTAGATATTTATTTATTTTTATCGCTTCTTTTTGATTTCCTTTATGTACCCCCCATCCCACCCCCAGGGAGGCTGGTACCACATTTGGGGGAGTCCCACAGGGCTGCCTAACTGTTTGACCAAAGTAGGCAAATTTATCACCATTTTTATAACCATTATCATTATGGTGCCCTAGACTACCTTCGTTGTGGGCCATGCAGCCCTCTGTCCAGGTGAAACTGAGTACATACAACTCTACTGTGCTTCTGTGGTAGAAATCAGGCAGCAAGCCTTCACTCAATTCCATTACATCTTGTAGACCCATTCGGTCTGACATTCATAGGTTCCCACTGTCCTTGTATATTGTGTTTGGTGAAGCCTGGTGTTTCCTCAGATTATAAAAGTTAATTTCTCAAATACAACTTTAACTTGATCACATTCATATATGTCATTGTAAGTTTTATTTACCACATGAATTCCCTAACGTCTACTTCATCAGACTGTGATTAAAAGAGCTAACAGGTGTAGATGCTTGGCACAGCGTAGGTGTTTGATAAATGCTTGCTTTTGTTGTTAGTCACTGGAGATCACTCTGCCAGCAAAGGAAGGAAGAGACGAATGAAACATGTCCGGAGCCCAGATCGGTCTCCAGAGCCCATGCTTTTCCTGCCTCACACACCACTCGGCCTCTCCTGTGAACAGGAAAGCTAAGTTCATTCTTTGCTACGGGAGATTAGTGTCTCTCAGATTTTGTTCCGGTTCATCTGGTAAACACCACAGCACGTGTTTGTATTACAATCATATTTATTTGGTTATTGCTGTTTAGTTGAGGTAAAAAAATCTTAGTGTTCAGTTGAAAGGCTGTTAATAATAAAGGGCTTGGTGTTCAATGTATTTCTCATTTTAATTCTGACATCTGACATTTTACGTGTGCTCATTCAAAGGTTAAAAATTTGGACCTAGTTAAAATGTTAGTGAGCAGAAAGAGTTCCAGAACATGTGCTTTCTAAAGCTGGGGTATCAGATGGTGTTTGCTGCCTTGGTAACAAGTCCAGTTGTGGCACCTGTGTCTCTGTGTCGTCTACTTAATTATGCTCTACAAACTCAGAGCGCCCTAGTTAGTTGTGAGCTCTCATTGCATTGGTCAGTCAGGCCATTAGCAGGGGAAACAATATTGAGCTCCTTCATGACTTATATGTAGAGTAGGGGTAGGGTATGGAATTCAAATAATCAGCTTTATGTCTCTCTCTCTCTTTCCAATTGTGCATATCACAAATTTACTTTCTGTGATTTTACTTTGGGATATAACTGTATTTTATGGTACCTGATGATACTGATCAAATGGAAGAAAATTAGAGGGTTCTGTGAAGAATATACTGCTATAGTTTTGCACAATAAAATCGACAAGTAAGTCCTCCTTGATCATTAGTTTGCTTATTGGGGTGCCTGGGTGGCAGAGTTGGTTAAGAGCCTGACTCTTGATCTTGGCTCAGGTCATGATCTCACGGGTTTGTGGGTTCGAGCCCTGCATTGGGCTGTGTGCTGATGGCGTTGAGCCTGCTTGGGATTCTGTCTCTCCTTATTTCTGCCCCTTCCTCACTGGTACGCACGCATGCTCTCTCTTTCTCTCTCAAAATAAATAATTAAACTTAAAAATAAATAAATAAAGTGTTTGGTTATTAAGAAAGATTAATAGGATTCAATATATATCCCTGTTAGAATAGTGTTATTACTATAAAAGATTGATGGTTTAAAAAATTTTTTAAAAACATTTATTTATTTTTGAGAGAGCCACAGAGAGAGAGAGCAAATGGGACACGGACAGAGAGAGAGGGAGACACAGAATCCAAAGCAGACTTGAGGCTCTCAGCTGTTAGCACAGAGCCCTTCGTGGGCTCGAACTCACGAACTCTGACTTTATGACCTGAGTCGAAGTCAGATGCTCAACCAACTGAGCCACTCACACACCCCAAGATTGATGGTTTTTTAGGTATGTAGCAAGTTAATTTGTTGCATATTTGCTTGATATAATGGATAAAACTGTAAATAAGTCTACAGTTGTGCAATGCACTAGAATTGACGGGAGAGGATGAGAGCAACACAGCAGAGTCTTTTTCTGTACTTCGGTCTTGAAGGGAAATAAAACAATAGTGAAAGCTATTGGGGGTATATTTTGAGGACATATCTTAATTCAAATGCCCCTGATTTAGTAGCTGAGTATCCTTGAAACTGTCAGCTAATCTTTCTGTTTTCTCACTTGAAGACAGATCATAATACCTATGATACAGAGTTGTTGAGATGTGCTCAGTAACTGCTGATCCTTCTTTCTCCTTAACCTAGTGCTTGACTTTCAAGAGAGTGAATAGATATGAGGTTAGAGCGTCTTCTACTTTTAACCTGATTTGCTGATCAAAGGTTGCTCTGATCTCTAAGAACAAGAACTTCTCTGGGAATAATTCTCACGTGCCCTGGTCTCCCAGCTGTTCTTGCTGGACAAAGTTACGGCCCCAGATGTCCTCCTCATAGCTCTTTTCTAGGCATTACTTAGGGTGAAGATGGTAAACACAGGCATATGTTCCCCATCCACCCTGGGACTTGCTTGTGCCCATGATAATCATGCCAATCAATCATGGCACTCTTTCCCAAGAACCCTGGAAAAGCTCAACGTCCTGGTAACATTCCAGGGAGCCGCTGCCAGTTGATCAGAATTGATGTTCAAGATGAAGCTGATGTTTTGTCCTGACTGAACAGCACTATAGGAAAAAAATTACAGCACACAAATTTGAACACAAGGATCTTGACTCAGAGACAGGCGCACAGATATTTTAACCTTTTATTTACACAAGCATGGAGAGATTAAATGAGTTGCTCAAAATCCCAAATTGGTTGCAGAACCAGGATTAAAATTTGGGGGCTTTTGATCTCAAAATTAGGGCTCCTTTCAGTCTAGAGTTTCACATTTTTGCTTATGTAAAGGTTGTCCCTCTGCAAATGAGTGGCTGCAGGAAACAGTGACTTGGAAATCTTTGTGGAATTGTCCAAATACAGACTGGATGACAGAGAGGGGGAGTGTTATGGGGGGGGGGCGGCGTTCAAACATCAGCTGCTGTGATGTATTAAATGATGCTTAAGATGTCTTCTGGGGCCCAGATTCTAAGATTCTCCTAACAGTGTCCCTGAAGAATGCAATTTCCTAAACATGAAATGTCTCAGGAAGTAAGTTCCACGTCTGGGGCTCATTTCTAATTAGCCATGCAAGACTCTAAATAAAATTTGGGTTAATTAGCTTTTGTCTGGTTTCATGAAACACAGTTAGCACTTCTGACCATGTCAGTGCATTTGCTCATTGAAAGGTTGTTAGCAGACTTGTGAAAACGGAGATTTGGAAAATAAGGATTGCTATGTCAATACTTTACTGTTTTAAAGTCAGGGAACTCCTAAGTGCATGACCAGATACCATTTTCTTTTTGGTAGGGAAGAAATCTTACTCACTTAAATATCATTTTTAAATAGGCCGTATAAGAAAGTTGGCAATTTAAGATAATCCTAGGATACAAAATTTCAGAAGTGCACATCTGTCCATTTCTGACAACAATGAATGTTAAGTAGATTTTCAAGGTTTTTTTTTTTAATGGTTAACACAGTGATGTTCTTATTGAACCTTAAAAGCCATAGTGAGCCTCTCTTGTCTCCCACCTTCCTCTTCCTGTGCTGTAAATCTAACTTCTGCCTGTCCTATTGTTCAGAAAAAAGCAGCCATATTGTGCTGATTGCTAGAAAATTAAAGCAGAAAGAGAGAGGCACAAATGTGGGAGCCCATCTTGCCAGCAGGGATACCGCTATCTTTTATTTTGCATTTTGGGAGGGTCAGAAAGTCATGACAGGCATCTGACCTCCGATAACCTCTTTGGTGCTTCTGTGTGCAGTTTTTGGGGGAAGAACTTAATTAAATACAATTGAATTTCCCTGCTAACATTGCCACTGAAAAGACTCCTTTTAAATGGCGTGGTGTTTGCTGGTGAGGAACAAACAAAGATGCTTCTTTTGTTCCTCAAAGAAAAGTTAGCATATGTTAGTTAAGGATTTGTGATTTTCTTTTGACTAGACTGGCGGGTTCCTAAAAAATTCAATGAGTCTTCTGAAATGGGACCCACAATAAAAGATAAAGCATATGATGAGCTAAAACCCTAACTCTTCTTATTTCTGATATTTATTGTGAAGGCTAACATTTTTAAGTCTTTACTAGGTTTGTTTATACTCAAATAAAAATGATGATCTTAGATTTATAATGTAGTTGCTAATATTTGGCCACAAAATGTATCACTTGTCCATCTCCCAGATTCTCCAGCTACCACAGGAAGAGAAGAACTGCCAGCAGATGTATTTCTAGTACTTTCTGTTAGGAAACTGTTACAAGAGAGATGTTAAGAATGAATGCATAGTTTTATAAGCAATTTCTTATGTATAATAATTGTTGATAAGAAGCTCATCTGCAAGTTACACTTCAATAAAAAGCAATACTTACATAAATATGTGGGTTAAAATCCATTTTCCCATTGTTGTTCTTGGGCTTCTGAAATCAGAGAAATTGAGGAATCAATTTTATAATCATTACCTACAGAAAGAGTAAACTATTTTATTCAAGTTTGAGTCTTGGTGCTTATTTTGAGAGGAATCAGGTTTATGTCTTAAATTCATAGAATTTTTTAATCCCACATGATTTTGTTTTCCTTGAAGAGAGGATTAGAATGAGGAATTGGTGCTTTTGAATTTAAAGTTGACTATTGTGTGTGTTAAGCCTGCTTCCTCAACTCACACCCCCTTCCTCTGTTTCTGAGCTTTCTCAGGTCTCTCTAATTATTTAAGGAATGAAGGGAAGTCAACACTTGACCCCACTGACCTGTCTGGCTTCTGTATCATCTCTTGTTTAATACTCCTGGCTGAACTCCTAAAAGTAGTGTGTGTTATACCCACAGCTTTTCTTTCCAGGTCACTGTGTCTCCAGAATCTAGTTTCTGTGTTTACCCATGTACCATGTACTATGTACCCCAGCTGAACTCACCAATATTGGGGCTGCCATGTAAGGTTGGAAGTGAGTATCCTACACAAGTTCTCCAGGACAAGGGGCTAAGTGAAGGCTGAAATCCAGGGACAGTTTCTGGCCCCACCAAACCCTGTCATGGGGATGTAACAGTCTAGAGGAGCAGAATTTTGTTTTTTGTTTTTTGTACTTTGCCCAAAGGCTCCATAGTGCTGGCTGTGGCTTTGTCAATAATTACCTTGGTGCCAATCTCAGCCTTTCCTGTCTGATCGTATTCTTCCAAATATAGACCTTTAAAAAGATAATAAATAAGTATCTGATCAACAGTGAAATCATTAGCAAACTGGTGCAGCCACTCTGGAAAACAGTATGGAGGTTCCTCAAAAAATTAAAAATAGAATTACCCTATGATCCAGCAATTGCACTACTAAGTATTTATCCAAAGGGTACAGGAGTGCTCTTTTGAAGGGGCACATGCACTCCGATGTTTATAGCAGTGGTATTGACAATAGCCAAAGTATGGAAAAAGCCCAAATATCTATTGACAGATGAATCGATAAAGAAGATGTGGTGTATACACACACACACACACACACACACACACACACACACACTGGAATATTACTTGGTGATCAAAGAGAATGAAACCTTGCCATTTGCAACAACGTTGATGGAACTAGAGTGCATTATGCTAAGTAAAATAAGTCAGTCAGAGAAAGACAAGTATCATATGATTTCACTCACATGTGGAATTTAAGATACAAAACAGATGAACATAAGGTAAGGGAAGTAAAAATAAGATAAAAACAGAGAGGGAGACAAACCATAAGCATTCTTAAATACAGAGAACAAACTGAGGGTTGTCAGAGGAGTGTTGGGTGAGGGGATGGGCTAAATGGGTAAGAGGCATTAAGGAGGACTCTTACTGGGATGAGCACTGGGTGTTATATTTAAATGATGAATCACTAAATTCTACTCCTGAAAATAAAAAGTAAGGGTGCAAAGCTAAAAACAAAAATGATAGTTATACCTTGTGCAATATTTGGCTGCATATTAGCAATGGGTTTGTGAGATGCCACAGTCCTATATGTGACCTACCAGTTAGCACCATGCATCTAGCTAGTAGCGATGGGATTTCTGTGAAGTAAGCAGTCTGCGTTACCTTTGTTAAGAGAAAATTATCCAAAACTTGGAAATAAAGTAGAAGAATGAATGTAAAAGAAAAAAGAGAGTGAAATCATTAGTTTTTTAAGGGGACAAAATTCTTTGTAAACTGGAGCCTGCTCAAGGCTGTTAAAATCTTAAATCACCATGGGATTGGGATGGGTTATTCTTCTGTTTATTGAGCAAAATACTAGTTGAAGGAAGGAAAACTCAAGACTGTAATCCTTACAGAAAATGCCATGTTAATTCCTTATCAGATCAATCCTGCCTCACATTCCACAGTCCAGCTGCTGAAGTACTTATGGGAGTCCTCAGAACACAGGCAAAGAGTCAAGGATGTATGACGAGGCAGACCATCTTGGAATCTCAGGGCCACCACTTAGCGATATTGTCTTGGGCTGTCATAAATTCTCTGGGCTTCAGATTTCTCATCTACAAAATAATGATAAGAATAGTCACATCTCAATAGACCTTTGGTCGAGGATTAGGGGAGCTATTACAGGGACACTCCTCCTATCTTGCCCAGACTCGGGATATTCTCACAATCGAGATATTTCTCCATGCTGATCATCTGTTAATGATACTCTTACTTTCTCTTCTTCAACTATATATATATATATATATATATATTTTTTTTTTTTTTTTTTTTTTTTTTTTTTTTGCTCAAGCTTCAGTATTCAACATCTCTTCCAAGAAGTGTCTCCTGATATTTTTGACTTGACTAAACATTCTTCACTTTAGCTCTGGGTTAGGTGCTCCCCTGGTACCTTAAGCATCTTTTTATCATAGATTTTATCCTGCTGTGTTGTAATCTCGCTGGGGGAGAATTATGGGGGTTATCCTTCATTTATGTTTACATCCTTGGTGCTTAACGTAGGGCATAGCATTTCGATAATTATTTGGTAAACCCAATGGTCTGGATTCCAACAGCTGGAGAAATGTTAACAACCAGCTCTGGCAGCTGGGAAGTGTGTATTATGGAGTAGTAGGGACTCAACCATTTTCCCTGAGTATTTCATTTCTAACAAGTATTCGTTCCTCTATTCTTAATTTCTCGTCTGTTAAACTTTCCAGGTTTCATCTTGGAGCGTAATTGACCCATTTCCAAGGCTTCAGTTACCTCTGGTCCTGATCCTACAAACTTTTCAAACCAGTTACCTCCTACAAAGCTGAGTAGATCAGTACCTTGCTGAATGGAACTCAGCATCACCTGGGAGGGAACTTGTTATAAAGGCAGAGGCTGAGGCTCCACTCTAGACCTCCCGAGTCAGGATCTGCATTTTTAACTAGTTTCCCAAGTGATCTGGATATGCTATCAAATGTAAGAAGCACAGGGGCAACTGGGTGGCCCAGTCTGTTAAGTGTCCGGCTTCGGCTGAGGTCATGATCTCACGGTTTGTGAGGTCGGGCCCTGTGCTGCCAGCTCAGAGTCTGGAGCCTGTCTCAGATTCTGTCTCCCTCTCTACCCCCCCCCCCCCAACTTGTGCTCTGTCTCTCTCTCCCTGTCTCTCAAAAATAAATAAATGTAAAAAACACCCCTTTTTTGTTTAAAATTTTTTTTTATGTTTATTTATTATTGAGACAGAGAGGAACAGAGAATGAGTAGGGGAGGGGCAGAGACAGAGAGGGAGACACAGAATCCGAAGCAGGCTCCAGGCTCTGAGCTGTCAGCATAGAGCCTGACGTGGGGCTCGAACCCATGAACTGTGAGATCATGACCTGAGCCGAAGTCGGACGCTCAACCGACTGAGCCACCCAGGTGCCCCCAAAAAAACCCTTTTTTTAAGTAAAATAAAAAAAATGTAAGAAGCACTGGATTCGTAGCAAGTGCCTTTAAGAATAGTGCATTTCTTGAATAGCCTTTATATAAATGTATTTGTCTATGAAGAATCAGGAAAAGGTATTAGGATTGTTGCAAAGAGTATGAGATAGGACACTGATAGATCAGCGAGGTTTTGGCCAAAACCAGGAAGTAATTTTGTGACCAAGAAAACCTCAAATAAAACAGCCCATATTAGATCAGAACAAGGCAGACAATCTAAATATTTAAAATGGCTTCAAATAAGTTAGAAATGAGTTTTTCAGCTTAATGTCTTGATCCTATGCTTGGAAATAAAAATGTTTATCTTTTTAAAGAAAGACCACATTTCTGGAAAGAAACACACACACCCCATTGAGGCAAACACATTTTTTTTTTTTTTTTTTTTTTTTTTTTGGTAGCAGTTAAATGATCTAAGCGAAGATTTCAGAGCTCTCTCCGGGTTTCCGTTTTCTGTTCCAATCCCTAGGCAAAGCAAGTATTTGCTTTTAGCATAGTTGATACCCAAGCACTTTGCAAATGTTTCCACAAAGCCAGCTGCCCTTTATAGATCCCCTGGGAACCTTTCTTTTGGTAACTAACCTTCAAGCGCCCACAGCCCCTGTTTGCGAAGGTATTTGTCATATGGGAAGGGCTCATGAATCTTCAGATCTTTTGGAGGAAGATGTTCAAGACTCCAGTTTGGAAAACTTTGTGCTTTGACTCAGATCTTTGGGTTCATCTGAAGACTAGGTCCTCCAGCCTAGCCGTCTTATTGTAGCCCTAGGAAAGAAAGAAAAACACACACACACACACACACACCCAAACAAAACCTCCGTAGTATGTCTTGGCTAACTCCTGTAGGATTGAAAATTCTGAGAAAATTCATCTTGCAAGCTTTATTGGATTCTGAATATATTTTTGGAGTAAAGTTTCTGGTTATGAGTGTTGGGGCCACATGGAATGTCGGGTTTACTTCCTTTGCTTCTTCCCTTGTTTGGTCCTGATTTTCCCCTGGGGGTTCATTCATTATACCTACCATTGCACTTCATTCTCCCCCTTCTTCCCCGAGTGCATTTAATGATGGATCTTTACATTGAATTAAGGACTATAGTCCAACACTGGGGGAATCAAGTTGCAAGATTGTCAGTGACAGAGACTTGGTAACTACTGAGATGTAGCGGCTGTCCAAAATCCTGATTGTGGATTCAGGTTTCACTGTTCACACATCTAATAGCTATTTCAATTATGTAGACGGTGTGTGGGTGTACGTGTGCATATATGTGCATGCCTCTGTGCACAAACAGAACAAAAACTTGAACTCTCCAGCACATACCACCTGTTTTCACATCGTTGTTGTTACAAAAGGGTATTCTTTCTTTCTTTTAATTAGCTGAGCTGTCCTATTTTTCAGTAACTTGCCTCTTCCCTAACATATGGGCTGTAACCGTATTTCTTTTCATTAGACCTGGGCCTTGTTTGTCATTTATACCATACTTTTGCCTCTCTTTCATTTTGAAAGAAAGAGAGGTTTTTCTATTATTTTAGAGCAAAGCACCTCTGGTTCATGTGGCGACTCTTGTGGCTTTCTAAATGCACTTGATTTAGCTTTCAATGTGTAATTACTGCCAAACAAGTTAATTGCTTTATAAGTGTCCAAAATTCCCTGGTTTAATTTTGCTTTCATTTACCAACCTTCATTATACATCCACTGTTCAACATAAACACAAATGATTGTTAATGAATGCCTAATGCCATATTCATTAGAAAATCAGGTTAATGACTGGCAATGAATATCCCAGCTTCTTTATTCTTTCAAGACAATTTTTTTTGCTTGTTGATTACAATAGTTTTTTTTTTGTTTACAAAGAAATTCTACCTGCATTATAGGCTTGCTTAGAAGTTTAAGATAAAGCTTTTCTAGGAAATCAGATAACCCCAATCCCTGATTCTTCTTTCCACTTACAGGTGCATTTACTTTTTAGAAAGAGTCGCCTATAAAATGTGTACAGGTGTTTAGGTGGTGCACTGACCAACCTTAGGAGGTATTGTTTGCTTTATATTCTGAATGATGCCACCTAGTTGTGCTACACACTACCCATGTAACTCAGAGCAGTGACGCGAGAAATCTCCACTGAAATAAGAAGTGTGCACAGTAGTGTGGTTTGGGACAGCATTCAGTTCTCGATGCTGACCACACTGGACAAGGGTTATCTCTACTCAGAAGACTATCAGGTATGGTTGGAATGAGTGGCAGGGTGTCCCCTGAGAAGGAGAACTGAGATGCACATCATAGACATGGGCCTTACTCTCCACCCGGTGATTCTTGTTTTGTGAGAGCCCTTCCTTTTCCCACAGATGTGGGGTTACTTTCCTAAGCAAACTTGACAGCTGGGTTTTGATGGCCATTTGTGTGCTGATTACTGAACAGGGGATTACGTGTGGGCTTAAACACAGAGCCCAGACACTTGTCGGTACATGCTTAGGTGGACTGGTGCAGTTTTCTCATCTGTCAAATGAGGGGTTGGTGATGTAGTATTCCTTCCAGTCCTAATGCTCTGTGACTTCTTTTGGGATCATGATAGAATCCATCTGCATTCTTTAAAACGATCAACTGGATGCTTACCTGGTACCTGGCACAGAGCTGATGCCAGAGATACTGTGTGAAAGACACACTTCCTGGCTTTGTGGGAAGACAAGTAAGTGTGACCCAATGCCCCCCATTGCACCTTCCAGGAAGTACAAGTGTGACACTTACAGTACCACTCACTGTCAGTGCTCTGGAATCTTGTGATGCTCCCCAGTCCTCTTTCAATCTTCTTTCTTTCTTCTTCTATCTGGAAACTTCTACTTCTCTTGTCACATTCTTTTAGTCTTGATACTTTGATCTCAGAGACATCCTTATATCTTCTGGTTTTGTTTCTTTTTGGGGTTATGCTGTCCATCAGCCAGATCTGCATCATCCACACTCCTTAGCTGCACACATGTCTATACTCCATATGGCTCTCCATAATCACATGCAGTATTATTAAAATTTTGCTTTGATTTGTGTGATTCTTTGGGTTCTCTCTTCTGCTTTGGACGCTAATCTCCTCAAGGAAAGGAAGTGGTAGACTATTGCTTTTATGGTGTCTGGACATTTGTCTGTATCATGGTAATAGGTCTGTTAGGGTCTTGTCACGACAACAGGTTCCTCAGGCCAATAAAAGGCTGAGCCATGATTTTAGCAAATATTAACCAATAAAAAATCAAGATCCTTGAAGATTGTGACTAACCAAACAAAAATAGTATCAAATTGAAAAGCAAAAGGATGAAAGTAAATCCTGACATTCTCTTATTAAGGTTTGATATTTTAATATCAAAATGACAAGATTCTCTACCCTTGTTACATCCTCAGGGATACCTCTTCTGACTCCTGAATGGACCTATTGTGTGTATTGTCTATTTGTATCAGTCAGATTTCTGCTATGATCATTCTGTATAACAAACCACTCCAAAATCAGTGGCTTTCAACATGAGGCATTTGTTTCTTATTTATGTTCACTGGTTTGCATGTCGGCTATGGCTCTGCTGGGCTCAGCTGGGATCAGCTCAAGGCTGTGGGTAGGGTTGAGGGTCTAGTCTTTTACATTTGTCTCTTGGTTCTGGGAAGAGTGACTACTTGGGGGCATGTTTTTGTCCTTGCTAAGACAGAAACACAAGAGGCCAAGCCAAACCCTGCATGTACATTTAAAGTCTCTGCTCATCTCACTGGCAAGACCAAGTCACAGGGCTTAGTTCAACATCAATGGGACAAAAAAACATACTTCATTTACTCAAGCGGGAAGTACTTCAAAGCCACCTGTCAAAGGATGTAAATGCTTAAATCTATTTCATCCTAATACATTACAGTGTTCTCAAAATACTTTGTCTCTCTCATTCATAACATTTGTCACAGTTGAAATTCTGCATTTATTTGTATTATTCTTTAGCTACTACCTGAGTTTTCTTCTGGACATTTGAAGGTAGGAATTTGTGTCTGTCTGGCTTTATGGTTGTTCCTCTAGCCCCTAGCACAGTGTTCTGGACAATATCAAGTTCTCAACAAATGAACAGCCATTGTTCAAATGAATTAGCTTCTAACCTACCTAAAAATTGTCTCAGGAATGGAAATATATCTTTGTGAAAATTACTAAAGTGATACTAAGTGCCTTGTATCAAATCTTTCAGAAATCCACTTGCTATATTCCCATTGTGAGACATGCAACCCTGTGGGAGAGAAGCATATCCCACGCAAATGTGAGTATGCAGAGGGGGACTGTGGAGTTTAATTGTTTGGGGTTCAGTTGCTTGATACATAGGAAAATATGTTCCTTTCTATCTTTTTTTTTTTCTTTTTAACTGGGAAAGATTTTTTTTTATTTCAAAATAAGGAGAATATTGAAAGACATATCCTATGGAACTTTGGATCTCTGTCTGGGATTTAAACTACTCTTTTTTCCTACATACACAAATATGCATCCTGAGAAAATAACATTTCATTTGATAAACAACACTAGGAATCACAGTGTGTTAGGTATATGTACAGTGCTTATCTGTGGCATGGCGTGCAGAAACTAGGCCAATAGTTCCATCTAAAATAAGCAATAAAAATAAACAATTGAGTTCATCAAGCAAAAGGCTGACTTGTTAGTGTTGTTCTCCCCCCATCCCACCTTCTACCCACTGGTTGCTAATGCTCTCCTCTTGGCGGGAGCCACAGTGAGTGTTTGTTGCTACAGTGTGCCTATGCACGTCTATAAATGACTGCAGTGTGCACATGGAGATGGTCACCATGGCTGGCCTGTCCAGTTGTCATGGAGCTGTGGTAGCTTCCCAGGTTTCATCCCACCAGAGTTGTGTTTACAAAAGCAGGATTGGGAGAGAAAGAAGCTTTCAGCCAACACTTAAATTTACATTCTAGGGGCTCCAGTGATCTTCATTTCCTACCTATTTACCATGAAGGGAATGGCAGTGTCTTTTGGAGAAGATCACAGAGCTCACTGGCACAGATGACATCAGAAAGTCCCAAGCTCCAAATTACTGCTTGCTGAAAAGTAGCATATGGGGGCTGCAAATAGAATTCAAGGGTAGAAATCCAGGGATGTGGGAAATCATATTTTAAGAGTAAAGAAAAAGACCAACTGTGGGAAGAGGAGAAACATGACCCAGTTGAAAAACATGACCTGGTTTTCTAACCGTTCTCATCCACCACTAAACCACAAGCACAGGAATATAGATAAATAAGGTATCTGAAGTATGCTGTTTCATTGTTATTTTTCCATTTCAACTTCAGGCAATTGACTTCTTAAGAATCTTTACAACTCAAGGATCCCATGAGTCCCAGCATGGACTGTGTTGAGGAGGGACCAGACCCCATAGAGTCCCTGTATTGCTGCCATTGCACCACTAGTACCCTAAGGCTCTAAGAAGGCAAAGCTTTGTGGGAGAGGACCACAGGCCCATTCATTTGACAAACAGTGACACAGTCACAGTGAAGATTGGAGGTTGCTAATTAGCTTATAGCACAGACACACAGTGCCTCGCAAGCTTACAGATACATGCCATCTGGGGACGTGCCACCCTCTTCCTCCTGCAGCTGAAGTGAGCACCAGGCCTATGTGAGACCAGGGGTTTGGCATCAGCTGGATCCTTTTTCAAATTGTTGTATCCCCTCTTTTTCTCTTCCCCTTTCTTCCCCTTCTCCTCTTCTTTCTGTGTGACTTCGGAGGAATTCTAGAATAGGACTAAAAAATCTTAAGATCTGTGTCTTTAAGAGATTTTCCTATTATTTGTCATTGTCTATTTTATATTGACTATTATATACTTTATTACATATTATATAGTGTATGTTCTATATCGGGCCTTTCACATCATATATTATACATAATATATCTTATATAACATGTAAGACATCATATCTAATATATGACCATATATTATAAATCAAATGGTCCATATTGTATATGTGTGCATTCTAATTTTACACAATATATATTACATATACTGGCCACCTTTGGTCAGGAAGCTGTTCTGGAAGCAACAGTAAAGAAAAGCTCTTTACCTTCTAGGAGCCTATCAGATAAGGAGAAATATAAGTAATGGAAAATTAGCAAAAAAATAAAATAAATAAAATAATTGCAGGTAGTGAAAACTGCAATGCTGTGAAGAAGGTAAATTGGGGTAATCAGTTCAAAGATTACATGGGTGGCAGGGAGGATGTGGCCTTAGCTAGGGTCAGGTGGTCCAGATAGACCTTTGCAAAGAGGCGATATTTGAGGCTAGTCCAGAACTATGAGAAAGAGACACCCAGGTGACATCCTGGTTGGCAGAAAGTTCTTGGAGGCAGACTATTTAAAGCAGAAAGAACAATGGGCTTAGCACATTGGAGCGTGGACAGGATGTGAATGTACTGAAGTGGAGAGCAAAGGAGTGGATGAAATAGTGGCAGGGGCCAGATTACATAGAGCCTAATTGCCAATGAAAAGAGTTTGTCATCTACATGCAAGGCAGAAGCCGTGAGAGTTTATTTTATAGCAGAAGAAATGATCTGATTTACTCTTTAAGAAGTTCGCTGGGTACTGAGTGCAGGATGAATTTTAGGGAAATAAGAGACCTCAAATCCCATAAAGAAGTTATTGGAATATTCCAGAGAGGGGAGATGGTGGCTAAGACTAGGTTTGTAGCAGCTAAATGAGTTGGAGGAGGTGGTTAGACTTAAGAAATATTTTGGTAGTAGAGCTGATAGGATATCATAATTGATTGAATATGGAGTGTGAAGAAAATAATAATTAGGGAAGACTTTTGGATTTTTGGCCACCAAAACAGGTGGGTGCTGGTGGAGGTGGTAGGAATCCTGAGAATAGATTTTTGGTGGCAGTCATCAGTGGTTGCATATGCAGAATGCTAAGCTTGAGATGCTTAGTACTTAATGTCTTGTTAGTTAGAACTTAGTCTCGTGGTCAGACCTCACTGCAAGAGAGGTGAGGGAATGTCCACTAATTGGGCACATTATGGCTTCAAATTAGGGCTCTATTAAAGAGGAAGAGAAGAGAAGGAATGTGAGGGTAGGTGCCTAACAGTATCTACAACAGAAATAAATAATAAAAATATGACCCAAAATATGGTTTCCAAAAATAATTACTTTGGACTGATTCATAGGTCAAAGAAGAAATAATGATGGAAAGAAGGAAAATACTCAGAATTGAATGACAATAATAATTTTAAAAATGTGAGATGCAGCTAAAGTGTTTCTTAGGGGAGTAGATTTATATCTTAAATATCATAGTAGAGAAAAAGGAAGGTTGACAATTAAAGAGTGAGGCATTAAACTTGAGAGTTACTCAAAGAACAAAATGAATTCAAAGGAAGTAGAAATAAAGAACTAATCAAAGAAAGAAGAAAAAAATCACCAAAATAGAAAACAAATACAACTGGAGATAATTAAAAAAGCCAAAAGCTTGTTATTTATTGGAAGGAGTGTATAGAATAGATAATCTAAGCAAGACTGATCTAGAAAAAAAAAGAGAAACAATATTATGAAAGAAAAAGGAAACATAAGTACAAATACAGTAGACTTACAAAATCCAGAGTCAATGCTATGTAAATAACTTATGTCAACAATTAAAAACACATTATTGAGTCAATATTCAGAAATTCCCATACCCTCAAAAATAGCATGCTAAGAGTTTTTTAGCTGAGTTTTAATAAAATTTCAAATGTGAGATAATCCTTATTTGGAGAAAAAGAAAAAACCCCCTAAGTTAATTTTTGAAGTTAACAAAACATTTAAAATAAAATGGGATAAACTATGGATCAATCTCATTTATGAAGAATATTAAATTAAGAACTAGCAAAATTAAATTTGGCAATGTGTACAAGATAATACATCATAACCAAGAAGAATTTATTCTAGGAATGCAAGCATAGTTTCATGTCAAGGGATCAATTCATAAAATAAATATTAATAGATTTACAGAGTAAAATCATAGAACCATCCCAGTAGATACTCCAACATTAATTTATGAGAGGAAAAAAATCTTTTTAATACTGGAAATAGAAGGGAACTTCCTTAACTTGAAAAAAAATCTATACAAATCTACAGAAAAGTAATTAGATTTAATAGTGAGTTTTTGGAAACATTTGCATTAAAGTAAAGGAAAACAAGGGGTTCCTGGGTGGCTCAGTCAGTTAAGCGTAGGACTTCAGCTCAGGTCATGATTTCACTGTTCATGAATTCGAGCCCCGCGTTGGGCTCTGTGCTGACAGGTCAGGGCCTGGAGACTGCTTCTGATTCTGTCTCCCTCTCCTGATCATGCTCTCTTTTTCTCAAAAATAAATACACGTTAAAAAAATAATTTAAGTTAAAAAAACTAAGGTAAAACAAGAATGTTTACTATTATTGCTTCTATTCTATTGGGTCCTGGGGGCTCAAGGCAATGAAATACAAAAAAAAAAAAAAAAAAAGGTATAAGAATTTTTGGGAAAAAAGATAATATTGATTATATACCCTCAACATCTACAATTATATTCATATTATTAAAACTTATAAGTTATTGAAACCAAACTATAAATTATTTGGAATAAACCTAACAAAATATTTGTAAGACACATATGGATAAAAGTACAAAGCATTACTTAAGGATATATAATGGAGGATCTGAATAAAGGAAGAGATTCTATGCTAATGAATGAAAAGATTATCATGGTACTTTGCTGAGGTTAAAGAGCCGATCATACAAGTTACATGAAAGATAAAAGACTAAGAGTAGATGAAAGAATTATGAAGGATAAAATATGGGAGCTTATCTGACCAGATATCAAAACTTCTTATAAAGCTATAAGAAGACAATGAGCTATTGGCTCAAGAATAAGTTGATGGAAGATAATAGAATGCATAAATCTGATGTACAAAAGAAGGACATTAGAGACTAATGGAGAATGGAAGTATTATCTAATGGATCTGGACAACTGAACATTCCTACAGAAAAAAGGTGAAATTAAATGCCTACTTCACACTATATAGCAAAGTAAATTTGAAGGGTTCCTGGGTGGCTCAGTCAGTTGAGCATCTGACTCTTGATTTCAGCTCAGGTCATTATCTCAGGGTCATGAGATTAAGCCTTGTGTCGGACTCCATGGAGTCCGACATGGAACTTGTTTGGGATTCTCTGTCTCTCTCTCTGTCTCTCTCTTTCTCTCGTTCTGTTTCTCTCATTTTCCCACCCCTCCTCTGCTTGCATTCTCTCAAAAAAAAAAAAAGAAAGAAAGAAAGTATATTTGGGATGAGTTTAAGACCTAAGTGTGAAAGGAAAAAACTTTTAGAAGAAAATAAAACATTTTTATGACCTTAAACACTTAGGAAGCATTTCTTAAACAAGGCATACAAAGCACAAACTTTAAAAGTATATCGATACATTTTATTACATTAAAATTAAAATGTTTCATTCACCATGATTTGTAATAAAAGCAAAAAGACAAGTTATAAGTTAACAATAAATACTTGGAATGCAAATAGTAACAGGGGATTGGTATCTAGCATTTATGGAGAATTCCTCGCAGTTGGTAAGAGGAAGGTAGGGTATGAGGTTGAAAAATGAACAAAGGATATGAATTGACAATTTGCAAAGAGAAATCTAATATCCAGTAAGTGTGCAAATAGATGCTTAGGTTTGCTAGTGTTGAGGGAAATGCAGATAAAAACCATAATTAAGGATCATTTCATTTTCATCAGTTGACATGAGCTAAAAAGTTTGACGACAATAAGTGTTGGCAGAGGTGTAGAGAAATGCTCATCCCCACAGCTTCAGAATCACTTTGGACAGTGTTTTCAAGATCCAACACAGTTGTATATTCCACAAATGTCTTTGACTCAACCATGTCCCCTCAAGTGTGAAATTAGAGACTATGTGTACTCAAGGAGACACATAGAAGAAAGGTTCTGTTGCATTTTTGATAATAGAAAATTGAAAGGACATACATGTCCATTAACAAGAGAATGGGTAAATACATTGTGGTCTATTTATACAGTGGGTAGTTTAGAGAAATTGCAAGTAGTTTAGAGGAATGAATTAAGGCTACATATATCATCAAGGATAAATCTCAATACCTGATGCTGAGTGGAAAAATCAAGTTATAGAATTAACTCCATGTTTAGAGTGATAGATACTGTCATTTAGGGGATACATTTGTATGTCTTTGCTGTTCCTTCCCAATTCAGAGTCATTTGAGATATAGATGCACAAATCAGACAGATGGTGGTAAAAATATATTCCAGGTCAAAGATGGATTGAGAAGGCTTAGTAATGTTTCCCAAAATATAAAAATAGCATATCGTCCTCTGCCATAGGCTTCAATTTCCCTTCCAATAAAATCCAAAGTCTTTATTATGACTCCAAGACACTATCTGGGCCCTACTCCCCTCCTGTCCTTGTCACTTATCCCTTTCTCTCTAGCCATGCACTGCTTCAGCCCTCCATGGATACTTCCCTCCCAGTCCCTTTGTATTTATTGTTCTGTCTCCCCCACTCCTTTCTTTTAGGGCTTGGCCCCACTTGCTTCAGAACCAGCGGAGCCTGGTCTGGAAGGATATGCAGGGCTGGTACTCTCCTCGGTGAGTGGATTTGAAATTACCCACCTAGTCTGTGGCCAAGGATCTAAAATTTTAATTGCAGACCTCTAGCAATGAAAGAAAAGTGTCCATTTCCAATCTAATTATACTTATTTATATAACATATTCTACTCCTTTCATTGGAATGTTATAACCATATTATAAATACGTTATGAAATACATATCCCATCAAATTTAAAAATAAATGGGACAAAAGTCAAAGTGAATATTAGTTTTTCATGTCTGATCATGATCATTTCATACTACCTTTAATTAATATGTCAAGAAATATTATACACAAGGGTCACTGTTAATACAGGATAGAAAGTCTTTCTATATGTGGTCTTTATATATTTAGTAAGTTTTCTTACTAAATTTCAAATATTTTGGCCAACTTCTTGTGAACCCATTTGAGATCATCATTCTATTTTACGTTGTAATGTGGTGGAATGTATTATACTAGAAAAAAGAGAAGTGCTAACTCAACCATTTTCTTCAATTGATTAATTCAACAAATATTCAGTGCCTGCTCTGTGCTAGAATGTAAAGGCAGGTGTAGGCTATTTGTTTTGCTTTTGGTTGTATCTCCTTACTTTTGGTTAGATGCCTGGTGCATATTAGATGCTCAGTTGGTATTTGCCAAATAAATGAATGAATGAGCCAGGCACTCTGCTGGTGCTAAAGATACTCTGGTGAAACTTTGTCCCTGATTTTCCACTGCTGTATTTAGCTGTTGTTCCTAGAATGACCTTGCTCTGCTCTCCAAGCTCCCACATCTGTACCACCACTCCCACTGGTTTTGTTTCCCAGTATGTAACCCCACACTGCATGGGGTTTGCTCTACAGGGTTTGGAGTCAGCCTCAGTTGTGGAGTCCTTCCTCAAGGTATGGGGATGGAAAGGGGATTCCATACAAAGAGCTGTCCACTAACTCCATCCTTCCAATGCTTGCTTTCCCTCATAGCACTGATGGGATACAACTGTTGGCATTTGTGGAAAAAATTTCATTGCTTTCTGGAAAGTATGGCTTCAAGTGGTTCCACATTTTAAACACTTAGCTAACTCAGTGATCACACACTAAACACATATTTTAAAGTTATGTACAATTCAAGGCTTGAATACAAGCTGTGGTGGTTTCGAATGGGAAAAGATGGAGGAGAGTTGGTCATAAATAACTTAGTAACCTTGGAATGCATCATTTCCACAGCAAGTATTAAAATGGATATTTGAAAGTATGAATCAGGAAGTAGCTATGTCATGGATAAGCTGAGGGCTGTGAGAAGTAAGGTGAATGTAAGGCGGGTCATGACACTTGTGACCTAGAAAAGAGCATCAGTTTCTCAGCAGGTGTGATTAGATTTGCACAAGATGACATTTTCAGATCTCCTGGGAATGAGTAATTTGAGAAGTGGAGTGTCTTCATCTCAGCATGCCACGGTAGTAAGGTCATTCTCTATCTCCTCTGTGATTTCAGCAGGAAATTAATCCTGCTGTGGCTGAGATGGTCTGGGGACATCTTTTATATTCAACTAAGTGGTTCTCCAGACATGTAAGTATGGTCTATGGACGATTTTAGAAATGTTTGGTTTTTCTAATATCCACTATGAAAGTCTGAAGGAAAAAATAGGAATGTCTGTTCACTTAGACCTGAAACCTATAATAATTGACCCAGATGATAGCTGGCGAGTCAGTGCCCTACAGAAATGACACAAGGAGCTTATCTGCATCCTTGAAGGAGGTCCCACTAGAGACTCTGCTGGTGTCCACAAATTGGCTCTGCCTAGATTCATAGGGCACAGAATTGGAGTATTGCACTGCAGAGTGGAATCATAGACATAGAAATTGAATGGACACCTTCAGTTTTGCCTTTTAACAGAACTGAGTTGTTGTCAGAGTTATATGCGTTGACAAGTGTTAGATGTTCCATTCATCCAACAAATTGTATTAAATGCAATATGTACCAGGAATGATTTTAGGCAGCTAGCAGTGAACAAAATAAAAGACCCTGACCTCATGGAGATTCCATTTCAGTGGAAAGTCAGACAGTACATCGAGAGGTCAGACAGTGGTAAGTACTAGAGAGAAAAAGTAGGATCAGAGAATGGGGGCTTGGACCATTGTTGGTTGGAACTACCAAAATTGGGTGGTTCATAGGCTCTTGGGGAGGGCTACGGAACCAGATCCGAGGGTAAGCTTCCTGGAACAGTGACTCAAAGTACACCACAGAACTGATCTGATATCTGCTGCCACCTCCACACCTCCACCACCGAGAATGAGATGCCCAGTGACGGCTGTCACTTCCATGCAACACGCTAATTTGCAGCAGAAAGAGAAAGAGCTTCCTGCCCTTTCCTTGCATGTTAGTAGTTCATAGTTCATGAGTTTGGCTGCTGCTGTCAGTGTCTCGGCCTTGACAGTGTCCGTTACTCAGATTTATTTCAAGATCAAAAGAGTTAAGGCTCTCTGCCGTACCACCATCAGGGACATGAGCCGTGTGCAGCCCACCAAGCTGGCCAGGGTCGCCAAGGTGCTGAGCAGGACCAGCTTCCAGGGATAGTGCACACAGGTGCACATGGAGTTCATGGATGACAGGAGACACTCCATCATCTGCAATGTGAAAGGCCCCGTACACGAGGGCAACGTGCTCACCCTTTTGGAGTCAGAGCGAGAAGCTCAGAGGTTGCAAGGACCTGTGACTGGGTCCTGGATGTCTGGGTCGACCCCTTGGCTCACAGGGACGATCTGTGATTGTTAATAAAGCATTTATGTTGTACATAAAAAAAAGGATCAAATAAGTTAAGGCTAATAAACCACTTCAGCAAGGCTGCAGGACACAAAATCAACCAAAAAATCAGTGTGTTTCTGCATGCTGGCAATAAGCAATCTGAAAAGGAAATTAAAACAATTCTATTTACATATGTATCCATTTACATACTTAGGAATATGTTTAACCAAGAGAGCTTAGGATTTATATGTTGAAAATTATTAAAAAATGCTGAAAGAAATTAAAGAAGACCCAAATAAATAGAGAGGCATCTACATTCAGATCGAAAGGCTTAGCATTACTAATATGATACCACTATCCAAAGTGATCTACAAATGTAATGCAACCCTATCAAAATCCCAGCTTTTTCTATTAAGAAATAGAAAAAAATCATCCTAAAATCCATGGAATCGTGAAGGACCCCAAATAGCCAAGACAATGTTGAAAAAGTACAAATTTGGAGAGTGCACACTTCTTGATTTCAAAACTTAGTACAAAGCTGCAATAATCTAAACAGTGTGGTACTGTCATAAGGATAGACATATAGACCAATGGACTAGAACTGACAGCCCAGAAGTAAACCCCACATATGGTCAATTGATATTTGACAAGCATGCTAAGACCATTCAATGGGGGGAAAGGTCAGTCTTTTCAAGAAATTGTGCTAGAGGAACTGGATATTCACATGCAAAAGAATGCAATTGGACCTTACAGAATATATAATTAGCTCAGAGTGGATCAAAGACATAAATGTAAGAGCTAAGAAGGTAAACTTTTAGAATAAAATAGGGAAAAATCCTCATTATTCATCCTCATTGCCATATTTATTGCCATAACTTCTTAAATATGATATTAACGGACAGGCAACAAAAGAAAAAATAAGTTGGACTTCATCAGAATTAAATACTTTTGTGCATCAAAGGACACTATCAAGAGAATGAAAAGACAACCCACAAAATAGGAGAATATGTTTGCAAATTATATCTGATAAGGCGTTAATATCCAGAATATATAAAGAACCCCTACAACTCAACTACAAAAAACAAATAATCTGATTTTAAAAAATGGGCAAAGGACTTGAATAAATATTTCTCTGAAGAATGTATATGAATGGCTAATAAACATATGAAAAAGATATTCAACACCATTAGTCATTAGGGAAATGCAAAACAAAACCACAGTAAGTTACTACGTTATACCCATTAGATGACCATTATTAGAAAAACAGAAAATCTCAAATGTTGGCAAGAATATGAAAAAATTGGAACCCCCTGTGCATTGCTGGTAGGAATGTAAAATGGTGTAGCTACTGTGGGAATATACCCAAATGAATTAAAAACAGAGATTCAAACAGATATGAGTATGACAATGTTCATAGCAGCCCATTCACGATAGCCAAAAGATAGAAACAACCCAGCATCATCAAGAGATAAAGGAATAAACATACTGTGATGTATACATACAATAGAATATTATTAAACCATAAAAAGGAATAAAGTTTTGATATATGCTAAGACATGGATGAACCTTGGAAACATGCTAAGTGAAAAAATTTTTTTAAAGTTTATTTATTTTGAGACACAGAGAGAGAGGGGGGCAGAAAGAGAGGGAGAAAGCGAATCCCAAGTAGGCTCTGTGCTGCCAGTGGAGAGCCTGATGCAGGTCTTGAACCCATGAACTCTAAGATCATGACCTGAGCCAAAATCAAGAGCTGAGCATTCAACTGACTGAGCCACCCAGGTGTGCCCTAAGTGAAAATTATTGTTATATGATTACACTTACATGCAGTATGTTGCCACAAGGTCAGGAATTGGGTGACTTGTTGAATGAATGCACAAACATTGGGTAGAAAGAAGAGGGGGATGCAAGGGAAGTTCTGTGTTTTTCACTCATTGAAAGAGAAAGGATGAAGCTGGTAAACAGGTCCTTGGACAGTCAAGAAGGTCATTACATATAGAGGAAGCATGTTCCAGGCAGAAAGAATGACAAGTGCAAAGTCCTGAGACAATAACAAGTCTAGGATATTGAGGGAATAGCACAGCATCTGGAGTAGAGCCCCAAGGGGAGAATAGTGGATGAAGTAAGGTAACAGGGACTTCCCTCTTTGCCAGGGAGAGTCCAGGTTTACACCTGTTGTTTCGGAATAATTATTAGTAAGTGCCCTTTTTACGCTAAAAAATATACTGAATTGGCCAAAGTCATTACGTGTGCACCAGATCCTGTTCAGTCTGTATGTGCTTATGCAGGTACCAGCCCTACTCAGTTCAGTAAGAAGCCATTGGGGATTGTACTCTGAATGAGGTAAGGAGCCACTGGGGGGCTGTGGGTGGCAGGATATGACTTTGCTTTAACAGGACCATTCAGCTGACTTCTGGATGTGGCAGAAAGGCTAGCAGGTATGGATTTCCCCCAGGAGATGGGGCTTCTGCAGGAAGGGTGCCCAGGCAGCTGGCCTGACTCTCAAAACATTCTCCCAGGTCTAATACCTGGAGCCTCAGTCAACACTCCAGGGTACCTACCTGAAGGTGTTCAACCTACTTCAAAAATGCACTGCTTTATGAGGGAGAGAGGATGACTTCAGTCTGCTCTGTGTCTCTTAAGCAATCCCATAGTACAGGACGGGTTGCTATAATTTGGATCATGTCAACTCTCTTCTGTGATACACTTTATGCCTGAGGATTAATGGCTCACATTAATAACAATTTCAGGAAGATTGTGAGTGGCAGGGGACTTTGAATGCTTAACCAGCCTCCTTCACTCATAGTGGATGTCACATTGTTCAGATGAGTTTTGGGTTTTATAGTGTTGAGAAAGGATGAAATAAGCCAGAGATAACCAAGGGGTAGGACAAGATGGATTTCTAAAAGGTCAATTCGGTTCCAGATTAGAGTTTGGAATTACCATCATGCTCTTGCCTGTATCCTAGATTCCTTAGCAATGTGATGCTGGGGATGCTGGCACCTGCTTTCAGATGGCTATTGCTTGACTGGGTGGCAAATGGAAAAAATGGTGAAGGATGGTGATTATACAAGCAATCCCTGGGGTCAATCTTTACTTTGCTGCTTTCTGCCCTGCGAGGTAGGTCTTGCCTTCTTCTGTCTTAGCTTCCTCATCTGCAAGATGGGATACTAATAACACCAACCTCTAATGTTGTTGTGGGAATTGAGTCCAATGTGAATTACCCAGAGTGGTGCCTGGCACACATAGAAATCTTGCCATGCGTGCTAGCTTTTACTACTATTCCTTCTGACTAATGCACTGTATATTTATGCCTCTCTTTCTCATGAGGTCAGTCCATTTTAAAAAATAAACCTGTTTCATGAGTTTGAATTGATTAAGTGTCCGACTTCAGCTCAGGTCGTGATCTCGTGATTTGTGGGTTCAAGTGCTGCATCGGGCTCTGTGCTGATAGCTCAGAGCCTGGAACCTGCTTCAAATTCTGTGTCTCCCTCTCTCTCTGCCCCTCCTCTGTCTCTCTCTCTCTCTCTCTCTCTCTCTCTCTCTCTCTTTCTCTCTCTCTCTCAAAATTAAATAAATGTTAAAAAAATAAACAAAATAAACCTGTTGTCCTTTTGTTTTTTGACTTACAGATGCTAACCGATATTGAATCTTATAGACTAATACACTGAAGGCTGATTTTTTTTAAGACTGGTCCATTTTGATCACTGTGATTGGGCACGCAGTCGTCTTTCTGTTTGGGGAACTAGGCGGATTATTTCCTGTGGAGTGCTCTGCACATCTATTAGCCAACACTGTTGGTTTTAAATAAAGTCAAGCATAGCCTTGGTCTCAAATTTTCATTTTCATTTCAAATTTGAGAAAAACCAGACTAAGCTTGTCAAATTTCAAGGTAAAACATTTCTTTTCTTTTTGGTTTAGTTAAATCTGATAAGACAGGTAAAATTTAGAACCTCGGTAAACAGAAATGATGACATCGATTATCCTCAGAAAAATAAGGCAAGGATTCTTTAATATAGAAGGTGACATCATTACAGTTCGTTATAATCATTTAAAAATTTTCCTGAGTATTATCTGGATGTATTTATGAATCCTGTTTTGCCTGAGTAGTTTGCATGTTCTGTTAATGGGTTACTTATAACACAAGAAAGAGTACATCTTGAGGAAAGATATATTTGGATTTATTACTCATCATAAGTATAATTATTGTTTAACAATATTATGAAGGGCTAATGATGAGATGCAGGTGTTTAAACATGCAGTGCCAATAGATTTGACACGGTATTCAGTTCTAGGCATATACATTTTTAAAGGCTTCTATTCACCAGGGGGGACAATAAAACTCCACACAATGGTAAGTGTGTTTGCTAAAAACATGACGTGACTGGTTAAGTTTTAGTCTTTAGATTTTAAAATGGATTTTTTTTTTTAGTGATACTTGTTTCTTAACTTGCTGGTCTATACTTTAAAATTCAGAGTAAAAACCAAAACAGAGCTATATTGATAAAGTCCACTTCTCTGGGGCCTTCCAATCGTATCTAGAAGGTGATGGAAGGTTGGAGGACACACATGCAGTTTACCCTCAGACTGAGCAAATAAACTCCAAAGCGGTGTTCTGAAGCGTTGACAAGTATTTTTTTACCTGGAATTATTAGTACCTTAGGAAGGATGCAGCTTAACCTTCTAGCTCCCCAAGTGAGAAAACTGAGGCTGGAAAAGGTCATGATTTGTCCAGGGAACATGGCTGGTGGACCACACTTTGTAGACTCAAACCCGGGCCTCTTAATTGTTGTGCCAGAATTTTTCCTAATGTGCTATGTTTCCTCTTGGCAACAATTAGTTCTTGATTAGTATATCCAATCAATAGATATTTTTAAGTATTTAGCATGTGCCTAATTTAGGCTCTAGGATCTCTGAAATTCTCAGACTTGGTTGTGATGTAACTATTTTGCTCTTTATTTTCCTATGAGCTAATGTTTTCTTCATTAAGTTCTGTGAGGGTGTTAATACGTTTGTGGCTTGTCTTTAATCTCGAGCCCTTAATTGGGAAGGGATGAAAGAAACCAACATTTACTAAACTCTGCTTTACACTTCATATGTGTTACTTTTATATGTATGTGCTTATATGTGCTTATAAAGTTGACATTGCACCCTAGAGAAAGAGGAGCTAAGTCTTTTGATAAGGTTTAAATATATTTTAAGTGACACTGCAGGAGGTTTGTTCACCTAAAAGTTAGGATAGTGTCTGGCCTTCAAACCACTTAAATTTTGTTGAATGAATGAATGAGTGAATGAATGACTGAATGCTGGGCTTTAAACTAAGGTCTATGTGGCTCCAAAGATCTTTCCACAATATTTAGTTGCCTTCTTTGTATCCCCTAAGGTCAAGAACCCAATGGCTTTAAATATCACCTAGCATATAAGCAATGGTTTAATAAATGGTTTAGCTTATGATAGCATATAAATTCCCTAAGGCTTAGAATGCTTTAGAGCTGTCATTATAAATTTCTTCTTAGAAACTATGCACTTAAAAAATTAATTTTTGAAATGGTCATTGGAAGATCAAAGGAAAAACAATGACCATAATAGGGCTGTGAAAACTACTCAAAATCCTGGAGGCATGAGCATGCCCTCCAGGGACTGAGGCAGCTCTTTCTGCATCGTGGTTCAAAAACACTTCCGGTGATTTTCCATATCCATGAGAGGGTCACAGCACCCAGACTCCACTTAAACATTTTATGTGGATGTATGATTTTAGTTTAATAATAGCTTACATTGGCCTGGGTTAAGCACCTTTTAATGTTATTTAATCTAATCATTTGATGGTATTTAAAAGCATGTCCCCATTTTACAGGTGAAGAAAGTTGCATTTAAGAATGGCTAAGTAGAGATTAAATCCTATTGTACAAGCCCAACTGCTACATCATTTACCTCGGTTGTGGTTTATTATCACGTTCTTAGTTATTTGCTGACTTATTCATTCATTCACTCATTCACTTAAAGAATGAGCCTTAGTTGTTATTACATTATAGGAAGCGGAGCAAGATAAACACAGGTCAAATTGTTGCCAAGAGCACATCTACACTCCCTCATGTATCAAGAAATATGTGAACAAGGATTATTCATTGCAGTATTCCTTAAGGTAGCCTCAATTCAGAAACAGCCTATATATTTATCAGCAGGGACTGGTTAAATGCATTCTTAACACTATATAATACTATGTCCTTTTAAAAAGAATGAGGTAGAACACCATGGGCTGATGAGAAAACATGCTTGCGATGAATTTATAAGTAGAAGAAGCAAATTGTAGACAGTGAGTATCATATTGTGACAAGGGAGACAAGGACAAGATGCATGTGTGTATTCACAACCTTGACCTCTCCACTGGCTTTTGGAAGAGAAAAGTGCTTTGTTGCTTGGGCCCACTAGCCATGTCCAACTTTTCATTGGGTTAATCCAGTATTGGCTCTAGAGAAGAACTGAAAGAATCCTAGGTAGACTAGTGATTTTGGAATGAGCTAAAGCTAGGAAGGGATGGACTTATATTCAGGAGAGGAAGGAGGAAAGGGGGGAAAACTAAAGCCAGCACGGATTGAATTTTGAAGAGGGTTTTTTTTTTCCTTTTTTTGAGTATGGAGGACAAAGGGTGTGAAAGAGGGGAAAAAGCAGGGAGTGGGTGGGTGGGAAGGAGGGAGACAGGAAAACGGGGAGAGAAAGAGAAAGTTATCATTCTGTGAAGAGCAGGAACTTAGGGAGAAAGGGGAAGATGTAAGGCACAATTTCAGAGCACATTGCTATTTGCCATGCAAGGCAATACTTCTTTTATTTACTTATTTTTTATAATTACTCATGTGAAGATTTTACTTGTTTTCCTATTAGTGTTTGGATGTAGGGTCTGGGTTTGCTTTCTTTTGAATGTGGTGCCTATGCTGAAATGGATGAACCACAAGGAAACAGCTTTTTCTGGGTTACATTGTGCTCTCATTTGTGTAAAAAAAAGTATGTGTATAATGACACTCTATATGCATCAAAACTTTCTGAAAGTAACCCAAGAAAGTTTTTGTAATTTTAATTACCTCTGAGAGTAGTGGGATTGGCACACTCATCTATACTGTTTAAGATTTTTAGAGTGAGCACTCATTACTTTTATAATTTAAAAGATAGACGTAGGTTAGTGATACCACTTTATTTCTCATAAATGGAATAGCAATATAAAGAGGAGGCGCTGTCCCAAGCAACAGTTATATTTCTTGCCTCTAAAGGCTTTAAATATGTAAGACTGTGGAGAAAACTGCTTCTGATGCTGCAGTGGCAGCAAGTCTTATTGGAAGGGGAACAGTACACAGACCAAAGAAAGATCTAGCTAAATTACTAAGGGTTTAATTTCTCACAATGGCTCTAGGGAGCGTATCAGGGAGAATCTTTATATTTTCAAATTGCAGAAGGAACATGAGGGGTTCATAGCATCTATGTGGATTTAGACAACTGAGTTTGGAAAACAGCACAAAGGCATTTCTATAGGTTGAGAAACAAAGATATTTGCCAAGGGTTGAGGAGATGATGGAGGGTCTGTCTCTTCAGTTTCTGCTGGGTGCTGCCTCCTGACATAGCAAAGAATTGGTTTGATGCTGAATAGAACAGAAAACAAAACAACCTCCTTACCCCCAAAAAAGCCAAAAAAATGTTTACATTGAGGTCTAAGGGATCAATACATAACTCTAATTTTTCCTTTGCATAATTTTGAGCCAGTGACAGACAGAGAAGCTGGCTGATAGAGGTTGAAATATCAAATAGGTTAGGAATGTGGTTTAGGTGTGTGGCCAAAATGGGCTTTCTATTGTGACTCCCAGAACGGCAGCCTTGCCTGAACCAAGATGGTAGCTCTTGGAAATGGCAAAACTCCCTTGAAGGGTGGAAGACAACAGGCACTTTCTGATAAGCTTAATTCATGACTAAAGGCAGACCAGAGCCTACTGATTTCTGTAGACCCCAAAGACAAAGAAGAGTGAACTGAGTCAACCATGTTCAGTTCTTTCCTCCAAACTCCTCAATCAAGTAAGTCACTGGACGTGTAGAGATTGATGAGAAGGCAGAAGTGATTTGCAGGCAGAGCCTTCTCTCCAGTATAAAACTGAAGCATATTTTTTCTAAACAACAACAACAACAACAAACCTGAGATATTTAATGGGGAAGGACCTGGACTCTTCATATAGTAACTGGTGTCTTATAATTAAGCCCTGTTGGGGCACCTGGGTGGCTCAGTTTGTTAAGTGACTGACTTCGGCTCAGGTCATGATCTCATGGTTCATGGGTTTGAGCCCCGCATCAGGCTCTCTGCTATCAGCACAGCGTCCACTTCTGATCCTCTGTCTCCCTCTCTCTCTACCCCTCCCCCACTTGCTCTCTCCCTCCCTCTCTCTCTCTCTCTCAAAAATTAATAAACTTAAAAAAAATGAAGCCACCTCATTCTGGTGTTTGGAGGAGCCCCAGCGAGCCCATACAGCCAGTGGTGAAGCCAGTCAGTTCACATGTCTTGACTGCCTCTACCAAGCTCATGGTCATGGGAAGAAGCCCTGAATTCTCTAATAAGAGAAGCACACCTGCACAAACAGAAAGGAAACTCATCCATTTGGCTTTTATTCATAATACAGGCAGGCATACCTTGCAGATATTGTGGGTTTGGTCCCAGACAACTGCAACAAATTGAATATCACAATAAAGTCATTCAAATGAATTTTTTTTGTTTCCAATGCATATAAAAGTTATGTTTACACTATACTCCATTAAGTGTGTGATAGCATTATGTCTGAAAAAACTCTAGTGTTTATACCTGAATTAATACTTTATTGCTGAAAAATGCTAACCATCATCTGAGCTTTCAATGAGTTGTAATCATCAATTGCAGATCACCATAACAAACATAAGAATAATTAAAAAGTTTGAAATATAATGAGACTTGCCAAAATGTGATACAGACACAAGAAGTGTGCAAATGCTTTTGGAAAAATGGTGCCAATAGACTTGCTCTATACAGGGTTTCCACAAAACTTCAATTTGTAAAAAATGTAATATCTGTGAAGCACAAGAAAGCAAAACACTATAAAATGAGATATGCCTATACCAAGATCTACCAGAATTTAAGGAAAACCAATTGCACAAAAAGACTAAGAAGACCCAATAGAGAAATTGGCATTCGAAGAAACAGACATAATTCAGAAGCCAGAAGAAACTTTTCACTTTAGAAGATATCTGATTGGTGCCTTCTGGGGAATTCTGAGAAAATCCATAAAATAAGAACAGCTTTGTCCTTGAAAAAGAAGCACTGAGCAAACAGAAAGAGCTCATGGAATCAAATATGTGCTGGCTAAACGTAAATAATTTAACAGAAGACTACAAGAAGGAGTTGCAAAACATCTCCCAGAGTGTAAGGCAAAAAGAAAAAATAAAAATTCAAGAGGAAAGTTAAGCCATGGAGAATCAATCAAAAAGTGATCGAAGCAAACATAGAAGACAGGAAGAGAAGCACAGGGTGGACTTGGCCTGAAGCACCAATGATTCCTCACTGGTGTATCAGTGAGTTTGGCAGTGTGTAGGGCCATCATGCCCAGGTACTGACCTTTGTCTTCTTCCGTCAAGTTCTGTATTACCACCTCTTCTACTTCCGTTGTTCCCATTTGACTTCTGTTGAACAGAGAGCTTGGCGATTGGTCCAAGGCTGGGGAGCTCACTTCTAATGCCTGAGCCAGCAATGGAACTATGCTGACCAGCTCTAATGAACCTTTTGCTTCAGGCTGGTGTCAGAGTGAGCACTGCTGTAACACAAATAGCCTGAGTATAAACCATACAGAATAAATTCTGGAAGCCCCAGGGGAAAAATTATTTGAGGTAAAGTTTAGAAGTTTAATATCTAAAACCAAATCCGATTATGAAGATGAATCAAATTGAGATTTTGTTATATATATTTGTATGTGTGTGTTTGGAATAGTGGGAACCATTTGGGCAGTTATTGAACCTCTGTGTGATTCATTTTCCTCCTCTGTGAAATGGGGAGATGAAAATACTGATTTCATTGGGTTACTGTGAGGATTTGATGAATTCACATGTCTACAGTGTTTAAAGCAATGCCTAGGCTGTACCAGGTGTTCAATAAAGTCTTTGTTGCTACTGGTTTATAATGAGTAGTAGATCAATAATAAAAGCTATTCCTAAAAAAATAAAAATCTATAGTTAAGGACAATCATGCTATCTTTTTCTCCTAAAAGCAGGTGACTTTATGTTTTGGAGAATCTCAACATTCTTATTTTAGAAATTTCACAACCTGATTTCCTTTACATCCTCCTCATTAGATCTGGGTTTATATATCAAACCTCTAACCCCTATTTCAAATAACCTTTTCCCTCTTAGTTCCCCAAATTTATTGTGGGCGATATATACTCAGGTTGCTTGCTTGTATTATAGCAATGCTCACTCTGACACCATCAGTTTTGCCAAGAAGTGCTTTTCAATCTTCAGATTTTTGGTATTGTTTGGTAGGAAGCATTGTATTTATTTTCAACAGCACAGGATTAAGAAACAACACTTTATGAAAGAAAAAATATCTCACTGCTGAAGCTTAACATCTGTTTGTGCAGTGACCTCAATAGGTAACTCTGAATCTCCTTTGGTACATATCCTATTAGAATTCTGGCTGGTCTACTTCTTATTTGTTAGAAATAACTTTCACCACAGGAAATTAGGCAGAAAACCTTGCCAGCATATTTAACTCTTGTCCTTTAAGAAATTATACTTTGATTTTAGAGGTTTGACTTTGCTAGATAATGAAATTATCATGGTGGAACAAGCCATAGAAATAATAAATACAATAATTCTTCTTTGCCTATTGTGTGTCTTTGCTATTCATAAATTTTAGGGCCTTAGATATTAGATACACTTACGTAAGGCCTTACGAACGGTAATTATCTTTTGGCCAAAGAAAAAGCCCAAACGAATGCTAAGCTGCATTATCGCTTGGCTTCTGACATGAGCTGATAATCAGATTTTCTTGCTTAAATCCATGGTGCTCGAACAATGCTACCCACTGTCTGTGCTTCCCGATATTACCCTTAATTAGAAAGAACAGAAACACAAATCTGAATTATTTCAAAATCTGGTTTCCATGGTCAGTGGTTTGAAGGGCTTAACTTTATTATAAATAAACCTGGCTTTATTGGCTAATGAAATCTGAAATGTGAAGCCTGGGATAGAGGGAGTGTAATACTCTGATGTTTACACATCAAAATATCCAGTGCGGGCAAAGTGTTTTGTAATAAATCTTTGGATAATTAAATTATGATTCCTTTGTCCAAGTATAATCTAAAACCCCAACACTAAGGAGAACCTGAAAGGAACTTCAGTTTATGTTTCCTTGAGACGTGACACCTTTAGGTTTAATAACATATGTACCCATAGCTGTCAAGGAGGGGTTGACTTTTTATTTATTTTCTTTCACTTTACTAATTTTTTTGACATGTTAGGGCACATGGTTATAAGTGTGTGATCGTCTGGCCTTACACACATACACATATATCCCTCAATGTATTAGTTGTAAATTTACATTGGGCCCTTTTCACTACATAGAATAGTGTGTGGGTTGTCATCTGAGGATAAAATGAGAGATCAGTTGTATTTTTATTTATGATCTTGTAAAAAGAAGCCAAGGATGCCTGACCCTATTTGAAGGGCTAATTAATAACTAAGTGGAGATGGTAACTTTATTCTTTTCCTGGAAAACAACATCATGAAGTTAATTCCTAGAACTGCTTTACTTATAAGGACCTCAGATGCTATTGACAAATGTATGTATATGCACATACCCATCCCATGCATATATTTATACATATGTCCTATTTTATACAGAGTATATCTCTCACTATCCTGCTCTCTGTGGATGGTGGGGGCTTAGGTATCAGCGTGTTTGTAGATTGTGGCCTTGATCCCTTTCATTCTCTGTTTAATGATATTTTTTCCAAGACCCTATCTTTTTTATTTGTGAATACTTTGCTTTTCCTTTCAACCCCTCGCTAATATTTTCTTCCCACTCATTCCTTCATGACCCCTGTGCTAGGCACTTTGCAATTGTTTCCTCTCTTAAACATTCATGGCAACAGGAATTACTTCTCCATCTGTTATCCAGATGAAGATATTGAAGCTTAGAAAGATAGAATAATTTTCCTAGGATCACATATCTAGTAAGTGGTGGAGGCAGGATTCCAACACAGGTATTATTAATTCCAAAAGCCATGATCTTGAGTACCATGTTGTACAGTCCCTCCAAATGGTATGTTAGCTTCTTTTAGTTTATTTCCTTTGTCTTCATTGAAGTTCTATTTCATTGGCTGGGATAGATGCCCTCTTTATTCAGTTACCAGGGACCAGACTGGATTGGATGTGTCTGGAGTTCAGGCTCCTAAGCCTTAAGAGTTATCATGGAGCTAGGTATTTGTTTTGGATGGAGGCATTGGGGTAAGAAGCATTGCCTTTACTACTTCCAGGGATAACAATCATAGGAGCCTATGGTGTTCCTGGCAGGAAGTATCAGGAAGATGCCATCCAGCTGGATGGATACTCCAGGACCATGAAATGGATGACCCCAGGGGGAAAAATATCATCTGACATGGATGATATAGGAGAGCGAGCAGTGAGGGGTGGCTGGTTAAACATGGTAGACTGACCACATCTATTTATCTCCTCTCCCTCTCTCCAAACGCCACAGAATTAACAACAGAACAAAGCCTTTCAAATGGTATGCTGCAAGTGGGTCACAGGTGGGCAGAGATATTAATCTATTTAGTCCTCTTGACAGTGTTATGAGGACTAGGATACAAGTAAAGTCAGACCAGTTGGCCTTGGCCTTGAATAGTCTTATCCGTTTACCCCAGTGTTCCCTACAAGTGTCTTATGTGATTTTGAAAATGATTGGGAAGCACTGCTTTTAAACAAAATGCATTCACCCACCAGAAAGAAAAATAAAGACAAAGAGAGGAGATAACATCAAGTGAACAACTTGAACAATTCTTTTGAAAGCTGTAAAGTTGGCTAAAATGTGGTCACTGGCCTAACAGAATGAAGTGATTCCCAACACAACTGTACATGGGAGTCCTACAAGAAGAAGTGAATCAATTTATTCTACCACCAAGAAACTTGGGACTTGAAGGTTTCACACAGCTTCTAAAGCAGGAAAGGGGCACAGGGCTTAAAACAAGGAGCTGGTGATAGTCTGGATCCAGAACTCCATTTTTCCTTTGTTCACCCTGTAGAGTCAGACAAGGATTTATTCCCTGGCAAAATTGAGCTAGAGTGGCACTCAACCCAGGGACAGTGGGCTCAGAGATGAGGTGGACTCTCCAAATAGGGGTTTCTTGAAATTTTAGGTAGTAGCTTGTGAGACCTTCAGGCCCCTTTTCCTCTTCAAGTCCCAGAATTCAATCAGCCAGACAAATATTTCCTGGGCTGGTATTTGGAGCATTCTTCTGTGGAGAAACCAAAGAAAAGCCCTTCATATCCTGACATTGAGGGATCTGTCATGGGAAAGTCAAGCTCACTGCTTGTGATGCAACAGTGAAGCCCAGTAGTCAACAGGTAAATCTAGAGTTTGCAGTCAGCCTTTTAGTGCCTTACTATTAAATATCAATGGATAGCTAAGTTTGCAAATAATTTTTTTATAATTTTTAATTTTCAGAAGAATTTTTCTTTTGATGCAACTGGCACTCAAGCTGTTAAGAGTATTTTTAGAGATGGTGACAATATTGGGACACATTTGTGAGAAATTGTTTTGAAATATAAATTTTAGTATGTCTAGAGTTGATGATTTTTGCAGACAATTTTTCTAAAAATATTTAACTCTTCATACAAATCTGTTTTGTGTAAATCTGAATTTAATTTTAAATTTAAATTTATACAATGGTATTTTCATGTATCCTCTGGATGTTTCTGTAATTTGTGGAGGTCTTACAAGAAATTAAAATTGGCTTAATGATTTTCATATGATTCAGAACACTTGTTATGCAATTTCATGAAGATCTTCACTACCTCACTGCATATAGGGAGGCTGGTTTTAGCTCCTTACTCCGTGGTTCAGTCCATATATTGACAACAGCAAAATACCCCTTTATTTTAGTTGTAAGGGTTTGGAACAAATATCATCTTTTTTCATTTTGGGGCTGAGGAAAATACTTAGGATTTTTGGGCCCACTTAATTGGAGAATGATGTCAATTAAGGCACAGTGGGCATCATCCTTATCAGTATCAGTACCATCTTTTTCAGAATTGCTCTACCCAGAGTGAAATAAGCCATTCCATGACCACAAACTGCATTTTGAATCCTCATATCATAAACAGGTCTCTGGGCATCAGGGAGAATAGTCAAGAGAGTACAGCTCCTCCAACTCAAGCTGTCCTATGCAAAAAGCAACTCAAATCCAACTTGTACTTGCCTTGTTGGTAAGGTGGCTGTGGCAGCCCTAGACTCTGTAGTGTCTCACTATCAAACCTTGATCCTGGAAGTCTCGACAAAACCTCATGATATCCCATTGGTTCTGAATTTCAATCCCTGCAGCCAACAGAATGTAATGTGCTGTTGTGCTCCGATATGGGCATTCGCTTTATCCCTGAAGTCTGGAGGGAAGCATTCAGTGTAAACCATAAGGATCAAGATCTGGAGTCATGTAGGGGTGCTCAGGGAGTCAGTCTGGTGGCTCAGTCGGTTCAGCATCCCACTCTTGGTTTTGACTCAGGTCATGATCTCACAGTTTGTGAGTTCAAGCCCTACACTGGGCTGGGATTCTCTCTCTCTCCCTCTGTCTCTGCCCCCACTTGCTCTCTCTGTCTCTCAAAATAAAGAAATACACTTAAAAAAAAAGATTTGGAGTCACATGGATGCCTAAATGCTTGTTCCTAGAAATAGAATAAAAGTATGTAGAGTCTAAGAAGTAACAAATACCTTCTCCAGTGGTGGTGGTAATGGAGACTGTAACCCTCTCATTGAATGAGAAGTCAGCTTTGAGTTAGAGAATGGGCTAAAGCTTTAAATGTAGACCATTTGTCCCTATACTCAGTTTGTCATCGATGTTGGCCAGCCACAATGACTGGCTGCAGTTCATTTTACTCTAATGCCCAGTGGGAAGAGATTAAGATCAGTGATCAAGACCACACAGGGCATGATCCGACTTCACCAAATGGTGGGTAATGCTTCATGTAGAAGAAATAATTGTTTTATTCTATATTTATGTTTAGACCCCCAGGGTAACATTCTAAGTGGCTATTTTTAATCACAATTCGAATTTCCTCTTGCTGAAATCTTGTCCTTATTTCTTATTGTGGGTCTTCACATTCAGTTAAAGAAAGGTTCTGGATTTCCCAAAATCAAGTTTAAGAACTCCCTGCCAAATACTGAGACTATTGAGGAAATCCAAACCTTTCTTTCTGGACTGCAGTAGTGGTCCATTTTAATTATCATATGGGGACAAGTACTCAGACAGAGAAGCTCCAATTTCTGTTTCTTTCTTCCCGTGTCCTCTGATTATAGTTGCTGCTAGGTGTCCTGAAGCTGATGCTTCCCGTATAGATTTTGCCGAGAGAGAAAGAAAATACACCGTCATTGGCTACTGTACTTAGAATGGTTCCTAAACCCAGGCAAGAAAACCACAGTGATGTTGGCAAGCAAACAATTGAACAGTACAGGTGCTGGTAGTATGCACAGCCCCAAAATCAACATGACTTGGGAGAAGAGGGGGTTGGAGAACAATGAAAGGTGCTTTTCACTCAGAGAAATTTATTTCTTTTAAATATTTGCAATCTGCGGCTGATAGCACAGGAGGCCACTTGGCATTATTTCCCCCACAAAGGGGAGGGCTGTGTGGTAATGAGCAGATGCTTGAGTGGCCTGTGGCGTGAGGTGCACCATCCATCAAGAAGATCAATATTGACTGTTCTTGTATCTTTGTGGTGAAAGTTTGCTCTTCTTAAACAACAACAAAAAAAGTGGGGGTTGTGCTTTAATATATAGAGCATGGATTTGACTTCAGGCAGTTAATCAACTGCAAACAGCAAGGACTTCAGAGACGGAGCCAAGTACCCCCTCTCCTGTGCAATGACAACACTTTCAGTGTTTTAAGGAAAAAATGTATCTGGCTCATGACATTGATCGTCTTTTCTCCATCCATTCTTTCCACTCCAGTTAAATCATACCTTGATGAAGATACAATAGGACTGTAATATTGTACTTCAAAATATGTTTTAAAATATGCATTAATGTAGTTCACTTTGATTCCATATGTATCAATAAAGCAGCAGGTTTTATGTAGCAGGGAGTGTGCTAGGCACTGGGGTGACCAAGATGAAGAAGACAGCTGCTTTTGGTGCCTCAGTTTCCCCAGTTTGTCAAACTTAGATCACAGCAAGAATCCTGGTCATGACTAGCCTCTTACATCATGGAAAAGATTTTATATTTTATTCTTGAGATCAAAGTGTAGTCTACTTCTTTAACATGCATACAAATCAGGGGTGCCTAGGTGGCTCAGTCGGTTGAGCATCTGACTTCAGCTGAGGTCGTGATCTCAAGGTCCGTGGGCTCAAGTCCCACGTCAGACTCTCTGCTGTCAGCATGGAGCCTGCTTTGGATTCTCTGTTCCCCTCTCTCTGCACCACCTCCTCTCTCTCTCTCAAAAAAAAAAAATAATAATTTAAAAAATCATGCATATAAATCAGCTGGGAACTTTGTTACAATTCAGATTCTGATTCAATAGGTCTAAGGCCAGGCCACAGAATCTACATCTCTAACAAGCTCCCAGATGATGTTAACAATGCTGGTCCATGGACACACTTTGAGTAAGAAGAATCTGCGTATGACTTGTATCAAACACCTGTGTGACACCTGTTAGCCATGCACATTCCTGGCTTCCCTTCTCAACTTTTTGAATCAAAATCTGCATTTTATTTATTTTTTAAGTTTATTTATTTATTTTGAGAGAGAAAGAGTAAAGGAGGGACAAAGAAAGAGAGAGAAAGAGAATCCCAAGCAGGTTCTGAGCTGACCTGAGCCAAGATCAAGAGTCAGAGGCTTAACCGACTGAGCTACCCAGGCACCCCTGATCAAAATCTGCATTAACATGTTCTCCAGGTGATTTTTATGCACAGTAAAGTTAGAGAACCATCAGTTAGTTAATGGGAAGCCATTGAACAGTGAAGAAGGTGAGTGCTGTGTTTGTTATTGTATTGATTATGTTGGGTTGTAGAAAGAGAAGATGAAAAGGGAATTCCACTGAGGTGAACCACAGGCAGGGAATGGATGGAGAAGCTAAGACAGGACTGTAGGGGGGATGGGTCTGAAGGACATTTAGAGGGTGGGGCTGACAGGATTCAGTTATGAGTGAATCTGGGGATCAAGAAGGTGGGGGGGTGTGTGCAGAGTGACCTTCCAGGTTCCAGTTTGGATGTCCAAATTGCTGGTTGTGCCAATAAGATGAAGTAATGTGGTGTGGGGTTAAGAATGAGGACTTGAAAGTGGGATTAAGACCTGTTTTCTACGCTGACTACTCACACAGATTTGGCAAGTTAAATTTGCATAGGTGAAACGTGGATGATGGTTTTTGTGGGGTAATATTAGCCCCATTTTGCAAAGGTAGAAACAAAAGAGTAGAGAGGGTAAGTTTTTCTATCTCCCTCTGGTGGAGAGGAGTGGAGCTGAGGTTTCCACACTGACCTTCACTGTTTGGCAGTCTCTGCTCTGAACACTTAGCTCCAAGGTTTGTCCATGGAGAGATGCCCTCAGGTAGTCAGAGGTGCTCATCCAGTCACCAAACTTCCTTCTCATTTCACGTTCCCTGTAGGTCTCCTACTTCACCCGTGAGCTATCCCCCCACCTTTACAACTGTAGAAAGCCTTTCCCTTTCATTTCTCTTAGCTCATCTAAGATGATTTTCAAAAAGACTTAAGATGGAAGAAATACTGCTAGAAAAGATGCTGGCAGCAGAAGAAATTTATAAGCTACAGGTTTTTGACCCTGTCTCAGTTAATCTCTCACACCCTGTCGCTGGGGCAGCTGGCCTGGGGCACTTGGTTCCTGGCTCTCTTCCCAACTTTTAACAGATTATGTGTCCTCTTAAGTTGCATCTCTGCAGATCTGCCCTGCTCCTTAGTTTGTAGTCATGGCCAAGGGAGAGTTCCTACTTATTCCTTCCTAAGATCCTCTCTCTTGGCTTAAAGGTTCTGGCTTGTGATTCAAGCCTTTTCCTCAGGGAATGGATGGGCTGGGGGAGTATGGCTGGGGGGTGAAAACTTCACCCTTCAGGTAAGATCCTATTCCTCATGCAAGAGTGGTTTGGTCTCATAGATCCACTGGGTTAACACCACCTTAAACATTTACCATCCAAACAATAATATCCAATCGTATCCAAGCAATCAATCTCACATGCAAACATTAATAGGCAGTTGGTACTGGTTACATGTTGGCTGAGTTGTTTTATTTAAAATTGAATCAGAATGTCCTAATTATGACCTTATTCACATTAATTATCCAATACTTTTCTCCTCTTTATTTTCCCTTTTTATTTTATTATATCAAGACGACAAAGCCCAACCTGAAACCTCCCTTTGCTTCAATCTTCTGTCTTCCTTCCCTATGCCCTGTGTCCCCACTGACTGTACTTGGAATTACCCTCATCAAGAAATCACGTGGCTATGCCATCTCTGCTTTCCAATCTTTGCTTTAAAGTCACCTTGTCCAAGAAAGCATCTCTAATTTCTATATATAAACTAGTAGAGTATCCTTAACATTTTTCCATTCCTCTTACCTTGTCTTGTTTTTCTTATTAGCAATAAAAAAATTGCCACTGGATATATTATGGATGTATTTATTTATTTTTATGGCATCTCCATTAGAATGTCAATTTCATGAGGATAGAGATTTCATCTATTACATCCCTAGTTTCTAGAATAATGTCTAGTATGTAGTCTAACTCAGTAAAAATTTCTTGAATGAACAGATAAACAAGTTAATTAGCTACTTGAAAAAAATATATGGGAAGGATATGCATGTATAGGTAACTGAAGTTCATTGCAGTTGCTTTCAGGATTGTCTTATTTAAAGAATAAAGAAGCAAAAAAAGTTTTAAAATGTCACTTATTTATGGAAGTAAGAATGGAAGATGGCATGGATTATTTTAGGAGCCAGAGACATAATTTTATTTTGTATATTTCCCCCTCTACCTGATAGCCCAGCACTCCTCATGGAAGAAAAGCCTTACCTGGTTCCAGATTCAGTGATCACATGAAGAATTTCTCTGAATCTCTTAAACTTAGAAGTTTATGTTTTCTGCATTTTCCAGGTAAATTAAGAAACAATCCCAAGAATACATACAGATAAAAGCATAAAGATTTTGTTGAAAAGCATTTGAAATATGTTTCAAAATAGCAACAATGAAGAATTCATTGGCTTATGAAGTTGGTAAATCCATGGGGCGGACTGGCTCAAAGCACGGCTGGATCCACTGTTCACTGGTATTTTCATAATTTTCTTTCTTCTTTTTTAAAATCTCCATTTGATATAATTCTCATTTTGGGCTTATTTTCAGAATGGATAGTATAATAGGTCCTGGCAGCTACAAGCTTATATAATCCTTAGAGCTTCTAATTTGAAAAGCAGAGAAACCTTCTTTTGCTCTGCATCTTTAACAATCCCCACCTCGTATCCAATGATTCTGCTTGGCCAGACTTAAGTCTCATGTTCATTTCTGGAAAAATCAGCATTTGTGAGAGAATAGAGCACACCAGTCAACTTTTGGTACCTTGGCATTTAACCCTGACAGCTGCATTAATTACACAGAATACATGTGTGTGTGTGGGGGGGGCGGTGGAGAGTAGAGTGGGAGGTATAGTTTCCCAAAATAAATTGATACAGGACAAGCAAAAGGGATCATTTTGTGTCAAGCCAATATGACACATGTTTGCATTAATTATATTCTATATAATGCTGTCACTTGAAGTATTATGACACCTTTGGACCATTTTGCTGACCTGAAAAGATAAATGAATTTACATGTCCAATTTCCTACTGAAGAGAAAATAAGTTTTTAGGGCAATTGATAAAGCAGATAATTGTTACACTCTCATTTGGACAATGTATCATTTTAGAATATATTTATTTATTTACTTGTATTTATATAACAACAAGTTTGCTGCTTATGTGTAGATATCAGGATTATTTGAAGGGTTTTGTTTATTTAATGATAGTTTCAAAGGTCTGGAGCAATACAATTTTAATGGTATCTGCTGAGAATCACATTGTGATGCCCACTCAAACTCTTTTCTATATTTTCTTTACTTTTCTTTCTTTCTTTTTTCTTTTCTTCTTTCTTTTCTTCCTTTTTTTTTTTTTTTTTACATAATGTTAGGAAACTGAGCGGAAGGCAGAAATATATTCACATGGCTCAAAACCCCAAATATAAAGAGATATACAATGGAAAGTCTTGTTCCATTCTGCCTCATTCTCATTCCCCCATAGGAAACCATTTCCCCTGGTTTCTTGGGAATCCTTCCACATTTTCTCTAAGCAAATAAATGTGTGTTTTATGAGCAAATTTAAGTGTGCAGGTAAGCAGCAGCATTCTGGACTTTGCTACCTTCACTTGACACAATTGCTTGGGGGCTCTATACACAGCACTACATTGAGAATTTACTGTTTCTTTTTTCTTACAATTTCAGAGTAACATATTTTAAGAATATACTTTAATTTAGCCAGTCTCCTTAACAGACACTAGTGATTCCCCATCATTGCTCCCCACCAAACCCCAGTGAAATAATTAGGATTTCATATTTTAGAGCCTTGATGGGCATGTGTTAAAAATTATAAAAAATAAAATAAAAATTATTTAGATTTTTGACCCAATCCACTTTTGTTAGTTTTATAGAAAGAGTAATTTAGGCTTAGTGCCAGCCAACTAACGTAATTCAATTCCAACCTCTTAATTCTTTTTGAAATACAACGAAAGAATGGAAAATAATTGTCACTACCAGTCTCTGAAAAATGTGTGGCTTCAAGAGTCAGTATACTAGAATTGGATGGTTTTGATGGGGAAACATACTTTTGAGAAACGTCATGGTTAATAATTACATGGCTTGCTCTGAGAGCTCTAAATTCCTTGCCATGTTGATATTTGTCTTAAATTTGGGGACACGAAGTCTTCAGGCATGCTAGGATTGAGGGGGCACCGATTAGTGGGGATATGAAGACAGCAGGGACTCTGCAGAGATGAGGGACTTACTTGGTTATAAGCAGGACAGATGAGCAGCAGTATTTGGCTCTGAGAATGATATCTAGATAAAAACAGAGCCCTTAAGTAGCAAGGAGGGCAGTTAGTGTTAGGCACCTGGGAGCAGGGGAGAGTCAAGCTAGTTTGGTTTGGTTGCTAGGCAATGGGGAACCATTACTTTTTTCTTTTTTAAACAAAGGAGTGATGTAATTCAACTGTACCTAGCAGCAGCCATAGGCAGTGATTGAGGGGTCAGGCTTGCAGCCAGGAGACCCACTTTTGAGGTTATTACAATCATCAAAATGAAAAACAACAAGACCAGGAACACAGCAGTGGGGGTAGAGGAAAGGGAGTAACTAAGAGAGAGATTTAAGAGGTAACATCCGTAGGATGTGACCATGGATTACAGATGAAGACTGAGGGAGAGGGCCACGTTAGGGAGGATAAATGTATTCATTAATCTGTCCAACAAAGGAAGATTGAGCACCTATTTGGTGACTGACCCTATGCTAGCTTCTGGAGACACAGAGTGAATAAGACATACATGGTTTCTGTCATGTTGGGATGTGCCTTTTGAGAAAGGCAGCAATTACTAAGTAAACAAACAAATAATCAAGCTAGGTGAGTTGCTTTATCCCCTTCATAATCAGCTTCTCCTCTACCCCAGTCTGAGACAACCACTGATTTATTTAATGCTCCTATAGTTTTGCCCTTTCTAGAATGCCATATACATAATTGTGAAAATGGTTACAAATCTGTATGTGTTTGATGAAACTCATATAGCTGGACACTGTAAAGAATGAGACACTATATATTTACTCTATATAAATAATGCCTCAATAAAACTCAAATGAAAAAATTTGTATACCAAAAATGTAAAAAAAAATAAGAAAAAGTCAAGAAAAATGGATTAAAGGATCAGAATAACTAGGATGGGAGAGGGCTGGGGGTATTTAAAATATGGAGGTCAAGAAAGCTGTCTTTGATGAGTTTACATTCTGTCCAAGATTTGCGTATTTCATGTGTTTGGGGAGAAGAAAAAGAGATCAGTGTGGCTAGAATATAGTTAATAAAGAAAAGAGTGGCATAAATTGAGATTAAGAGGGAAGCAGGGTACAGATTGTGAAGAGCATTTTAGGTCACAGTGAGGAGCTTTGGACATTATCCTATATGTAATAGGAGACCACTGAAGATTTTAGGTGGAGCTGTCCCATCTTCTGATTTACTTTTTTAAATGATCACAATGTTGTCATTTGGGTAATTAACTATAAAAGGAACAAATGCGAAAGCAAGGAGACCAATTAGGAGACTACAGTAAAAGTCCAAGTGAAAGATGAAGGTGAACCAGGTGGCCATAATGGCAGTAAAGATGGGAGCAGGCGAGTGGAAGTTAGAAATAAGTTGTAGATGGATAAAATCAATAAGCCTACTGATGATTAGGATATAGAGATAAGGGACAGGTAGGGATCCAGAGCGATTCTCATTTCTTTGCTTTGAGCCCACTGGATGATGGTACTGTCACTTATCAGGTTGGAGAATTACTGAGTGAGGATCCGTTTTAGGGAGGAGAGTAAAGAGTAGAATAAGATCTTATTTCCGTCACATACACAAAGGGAGTCACAAAGTTTGGAAGATTTTGGAGATTGCCATCTTGATTAGTCTAGATCAATCACATTCACCCTTGAAATGGCTTCTCCCAGATTCTGCCTCTCAACCCACTCTTCCTTGAATAATCCCAGTAATCTCACATTCTTGGATCTTTCAAGTTTCTATTCTTATGGCATGACTAAGAAAAATCCACAAAATTATAAAAATGGCTGCAATAATTCATTGCAACTCCAAATGCATGCCTCTTTAAAATGTATTTTTTTTCAATCCTCCTATCAAGAGGTAAAGTTCATTTCTCCACTCTTTGAATCTGTACTGGCCAAATGACTTATTTTGGCCATTAGAACCTTAGAAAATATGACATAAATAGTACATTGGAAGTATTTGTATATCGCGGCTTGCCTCTCTTACTGCAGGAAACTCTTCTATCTTTCCATGAATGAATTCAGGCTACCTTCCTGGATGATGTGAAACTTGAGGTTGTCACCCCAGCTAACATTATCAACAGAGCATTAGCCTTGGATTTTCCTTTCCTGATCACAAGATCAGATGCCAGGCCCAAGATGGTGGCAATGGTCAAAGAAGGGTTTTTGGGGTCCCAGTTGGCCTACTAAGTGACCAGGATCTTCCCTTTAGCAGACTGGTGGAACATTCCTGTTGTAACATATCTAACCTTTTGGTTAAAAGCAACAAATACACATATACTTAAATAACAAGAAGGAATTAGGGTGCTTTATTTGCTTTAAATGAACCAAACCTAAGTGGCATGAAGAGAAAAAGGAAGATAAACCTACTTTCTTATCAGCTGAGCAGAAGTTAGTAAAGGAGACCATTCTGTCTAATGGACCTGAACAGACACAGACATTCAAATCGGCATATTTATAGATATTTTATTTGTTTGTGACTTAGAAGAAAGTTCTGAACCTGAGGAAAATGTTATGAAGTCATGAGAAGGTTGTAAGGAAGACTTGGGAGCAGATGACCTGATTAAGAAAGTAAAGAAAATCTGGGGGCTAAGATCAGAACTCAAAGAAATAGTATTTAAGGAGCATGCATGGGAAGAGAACTGAGAAGGCTAGGTCTAGAATGGTGAGGAAGAAGCAGAAGCCAACAAAAGGCATGGTGGTTTGAACTGACCAATTGGTATTTAGATTTTGAGTTTGAATTCCAAATTAACCAATAACTAGCTGTGTAATCTTGGGCAAGTTTCTTAACTTTTCTTTAACTTTCTAAGTTAAAATGGGTGGGGGGGAATACCAATATATTTAACTCCTAAGGTTTATTCCTAACGTTTATTGTGTGAGATAAATGTCACAATATAGTTAGAGTTTTTGGAACAGTGCCTGGCCCATAATACATACCCAGTAATCATTAGCATTACTGTTATGACACTTAAAGGAGGCAGTGGGTTTCAAAAAGGAGGGAGAGGCTAGCTGATATCAAATACTAAGGAAAAGACAAATGAGAAATACACTAAGAATGCTTATTTGATCTAATAAGTAGGAGGTCTTGGGAACATTGGCAAGAACAGCTTCCCCGGAGTCATAGAGCTCAAAGTAGGCTGCTGAGACTTGAGGCTTAAGGAGGAAGTGAGACTACTGGTGATCCAGGCCTGGCTCCATCATTGACTGTGTGACCTTGCACAAGCTTCCAACCCTCTCTGGATCAGTCTTCTCTGCTCTAAAGCAAGAGGAGGAGGAGACTGGGTGATCTGTTCTCCATTTTGAAATATTTTCAATCAACCAATGGGAATCCAGACGATCAGTCAGCAAAATGTTGTAGAAATGATTTTTTAAAATTTTTCTGAAAGGAGGGTCAATGACCAGGCAGTTTATGGTTTCCCACTTCTCATTTTCCTTGGTGCTGCTCCTTTCAGAGCCAGACACATATGCTGACATAGAAATAAATGCAGACAAGAGTGCATTCATGTATGTGTGCACCAACAAACACAAGTTGTGGTCCTGAGACCTATACAACTAGACTGTATACTAGCAGATTATGCCTCAGACCACAGATTTGACCCTCCAGTTACTAAAAACCTGCCATGTTCTGGGTTCTCTGCTAGGTATTAAGAGACACATGGACAAATCCATTAGGATGATTGTCCTTAAAGAGTTTATAATTTAATGGTAAATTAGGAATTTACTAAAGACAAGGTAGCTGACTGGAATGAAATCTACAATACAATTCAACAAATATTTATTAAATGCTAACTCTTTGGCAACAACTGTGTTGGGTACTGGGAAGAGAGCCCTGAGAAACATAAGGAGAGGGTAAAATTATTTCTAATAGGGAAGTCTCATAAATTTTCAATTTTTTTTAACGAGGTACATTGATAGTCACCAGGTGATCTCAACATGTCACCTGGGAGGTCTGCTGCTGGCCTCAGTCTTTGCAGTAGAGTAAGGGAACCATGGAAAGATGGAGGATGGGATGGGGGAAACAAGCTGGGATCTTGTTCTCCTACACTCACCCAATTTCACTTGGAAGCCACAGAAATGAGAGTATAGCACTTCCCATGTCCATAAGTATGCTTTGGGAAGGTTTCTGTGATTACTACTCTGCACCACTATTCTGTTGGCACTAATATCAGTCTCAACACAATTCATTGTCTGGAAAAGTCTCACCAAGTTTGGAGACCCCTGTATTAGAGACCACAGAGGCTTCCTGGAGAAAACTCATTTCTGCTCTTCCCATAAGAGAGGAAATGGCTTCAAAATGTTTTAGTTTGTTCAGACCTATCTCCAGCCAGTTTTCAGAATCATATTATAGCAGACTGAAGGCAGATGAAGCTGATTGGGTCTTGCAGGGAGAACTTCCTCCCTATATTCCTGAAGCTCTCTTGCTCTTTCTTTGTCATATCCAAAGGCTCTTGTTCCTCTCCCACTAAAACTTGTGAGAAAACTCTCAGATTCTGACAGGACTCTTTCAGGTCACTGACCCTCGTGAGGAAATGGTGTCTCCCACTGGAACCTTAAATGCTCTGTGCTGTTCTCACCACTTTCTTGCAAAGAGCTTGGGGTGAGATTTGCCATCCACCCATCCCTTGGTGAAAACCACTTTTCATGGGTTGACAGAAATCTGCATTTTGGGGGCAATTTCCAGTCATTTGCCTTTTGAGGGGAAACGGTGCAAATACAAATCCAGGGATTAGTTCTTGGGAAATTCAGGAAGTGTTTTGCAGAAGGGGAGGGGAGAAGGACATTTGTCAAAGTGCCTGTGCTGCTGGTCCTCATCTAAATGCTCTTTCTCCTTTGTTCCTCTGGACTCTGAAGAATCAACTCAAGCACAAAGCAGAGGAGGCACTGGCAAGTGAATGCAACAGTGTTTTCTAATCCATGTGGATCAAAACCACGCAAATTTTGATTCTGTAAAGAGTCTTCCTTAGCATGCTGGATTAATCACATGGATTAATAAAACACAGTCGCCTCCACTCACTGGTGCCTCCTGGCCTTTGTACTTGCCTTTCCCCCACTGCCTTGCTTTTTTTAAATTCTATGGAACTCTGAGGGAACAAAAGGCATTTTCTATGAGTAAATTTCTCATTTTCTATGAGGCATTTTCTATGCTGGCCATTGGTCCATTGGTTCAACCCGCCTAGAAGGTAGTCTCTCTGAATTTCTCAGTGTGCAGAACTCTTTTTTGAGCCTGTATGCCAACCTCTGTGCCTTGGGGAAAACTCAGGGTGTCTTTTAGACCCTACACTTTGCATAGTTTGCTGTGAGTGAAAAGTAGCACATTACAGAGCAAAGTCTAAATTAAAGGCATTTAGTGCATGGTGAAGGATATTAGATAAGGGCTTGGTTAGGGATGTATATGCTGGTCTCAACTCTAATTTAGCCTGTTTAACTTTCATAAATCCAAGCCACCTTGTTTTCTGGGATAAGATCATTCAGACCACATCTAATTGAACAACAGCTAAGTTTCAATGAATGGGACAGTGGTACTAGACATTGTTTTACCACTTCCCCTGAAGTATTTGTTTAATCCTCAGAGACCTTATGCAGCGTCATGGTACTATTTCTATATTCTGAAACAAAAATTGGGATCAGGGATGTCCAGTATCTGACTGGAGTTCACGCCACTGCATGGTGGAGCTGAGACAATGCTGGGAGCCACCATTCTCCCCAGCTGTGATCCTAACCATTGGTACCTCCTTGCCTAGAGCTGGTTCTTTAAAGCCTTTTTTAATGGTGCCTTCATTCAGTAGATAGATTTCTAGTCTTTGTCTGAAAATTTATTAAAAACATTTTTTAATGTTTATTTTTATTTTTGAGAGAGAGAGACAGAGCACAAATGGGGGAAGGGCAGAGAGAGGGAGACACAGAATTGGAAGCAGATTCCAGGTTCTGAGCTGTCAGCACAGAGCCGGATGCGGGGCTTGAACTCACAGACTGGGAATTCATGACCAGAGCCAAAGTCAGCCACTTAACCAACTGAGCCATCCAGGTGCCCCTCTTTAAAAAAAAAGTTGTTTTTAATGTTTTATACATTTATTTGATTGGGACCTCTAGGCACATCTAGGCAAGAGCCTCGTATCTTAGAATCTCCAGGTTGTGCACATAAACGCCATCTTTCTGTGGTCCAGCTACAGCACCCTCACTGTATGGGGGGCAAGCCCGTTGTCTTGCTTTGTGCATCTATCAGGTAGCTGATCTATCTCTTCCCTTTTGATTCAAAACCATATTTGCTCAGTGCCTACTCTGTGCCAACCAGTAGCAAGCAAGACATGGTTTTTGGCATTTCAGAACTGGCTTTGTATGAGAGGCTGCAGTAAAGAAGCCACTAAAAAGTATAAACAACATAATTACAGACTGTGAAAAAAAACACAGTAGAAGTAAACTTGGAGTAACTCCCTGCAAAAGTGACAGTAAAATCTGGATCTGAAAAATAAGAAGGACTTAGTTACATGAAGTGCTCTGGGGAGAAAAGTATGTTACTAATTTTTAGGTCAATGCCTAGGGAAATATATAAGATTTCCTCACATCTCTCTTTAAAAAAAATTAAAGTCTTCAGAGAGATCACTAGAATTTACCTAACCTGATAGAGGAGAGAAAACAGACTGCAGAGAAAAGAACATTCTAATGGACATGTGGAACAAGGACCAATGTGCTAGCATGTTTATTGTTGAAGGCTCAGAAAGGGGGAGGAAGTGAGGCCAAAGAAGAATTTGAAGCAATAATGGCTGGAAACATCCTAAATTGGGTGAAAAACATAAACACATACATTCAAGAAGCTGTGAGATTCCCAAATAGATAAATTCAAAGAAATCTACATAAAGACACATCCAAATTAAATTTCTGAAAACTAAAGATAAACTCACTGTAATCTGTTATCCTTAATCCTCTGGTGTAAATTTTTAAAAGTGAAGATTTTGGGGAGCCTGGGTGGCTCAGTCAGCTAAGCATCTGGCTCTGGCTCAGCTCATGGTTTCACAGTTTGTGAGTCTGAGCCACACTGACAGTATGGAGCCTGCTTAGGATTCTCTCTGCCTCTCTCTCTCTGAAAATAAATAAATAAAAACTTTTTTTTTAAGTGAAAATTTAGTGTTTTAAGGGCACAGAAAAAGTGATAACTGGTTGTATTAGTAGGACACAGAAAGAAATATTTGGCACACTTACAAGGGTTTCACAGAAAATAGTTCAGTGAAAGGGACAATCTTGAGAGGAATGGCATATTCATTTATCCTTTCTTCAGAGGGAATATTTATTTACTTATTTATTTTTAATTTAAAACAATTTTTTAATGTTTATCTTAGAGAGAGAGAGAGAGACAGAGCTCAAGTGAGGGAGGGGCAGAGAGAGAAGAAGACACAGAATCTGAAGCAGCTCCAGGCTCTGAGCTGTCAGCACAGAGCCTGACATGGGGCTCAAACTCACAAACCATGAGATCGTGACCTGAGCCGAAGCTGGATGCTTAACTGACTGAGCCACACAGGTGCCCCTGAGTGAAGATTTTAATCTGTCTGTATCTTTTCCTCCCACTGTAATGCTCAGATAATAATAGGATCTTATTTTAGTGGCTACCTATAATATGTTATGAAATATTCTTCAATCTGTATTTTTATGATGGAAAATGTATGGAAAAAGCATATTTTGACTTTTCCTTCATAAACAAGGAATTTCGCAAACCATGCTTACTCCCAGTGCCCCTTAACTTCCTAGTCTTCAGTTATGTCATTTAGAACTTGGAATACTATTTACTAAAGTAAATCTTTCATTTAATTAATTATAAAATACATTGATTTTAATTTAACTATATAGCTCCACTCATGTATTTGAATCATATTATTTACCACAATCATTTAAAACCAATCTATATGCTTACTTTTTTTCCCCTGTGTATACCCTCAGCCTTCTTCTGCTAACTCTTTCATTAATTCTTACTCTTGATTAATTATTCAGGTTATTAGGGACATTATCAAGTAAAATTTTAAAGGAATATACTTATTTGGTTTGTTTGTTTTTCTATTTTTTTAAATGTTTATTTATTTTTGAGAGAGAGAGAGAGTACAGGCAGGGGAGGGACAGAGAGAGAGACAGAGACACAGAATCCAAAGCAGGCTCCAGGCTCTGAGCTGTCAGCACAGAGCTGCATGCAGGGCTCGAACCCACAAACTGTGAGATCATGACCTGAGCTGAAGTCAGACACTTAACCACTGAGCTACCCAGGTGCCCCTGGTTTGTTCTTTTTTTTATTTCAGAAAGCATGAGCTTCCTGTTTGTCCTGTGTATCAGTATTCTTTTAAATCCAACCAGCTGAAGCCTGCCAAGCCCAGTGTGAGGGCCTGCTCTCAAATTAGTCCCCCTCCCACTAGTAAGAGAGATTCACCTTCTAGAAGAAGAGCAGTCTTCTTGGTGTGGTCATCTTCCTGAGCAACCGCCTCTCAGAAGCCGCCAGCGGACTTGCCTGCAGGTCTCATTGTGTTTCACTAAGTCACGTGTCCTCCTGTAAACCAGGCATGGTGAACAGCGTGACATTATCATTAATAGGGGTTTTATCTGACCTGGGGATAGAGCTACTTCTTGGAGGTGTGGCTACCTGAATGAAAGGTGGCTTCTGTTTGCAGACAACATGGTTTCAAGGTGCAACTGTTTGCACAACAGTGTCTGCTGCATCTTCCTTACTATTGATTTTTTTTTTTTTTGGTAGTGTTGGTTATTCCATTTAGTCATCCAAAGAAGATCTTGATTTTGCTATTGGACATTTAATTTACTTGGAATTATTCCTTATCTCAGCCTGCTCTGTCTTGTCTCTGCTTACTGGCCTTTGCCTGTCATCCTGTTGTTTTTTAATCACCAAGTACTCCTGTGTTTTGTCTCCTCCTGTTCTTTTGCAGGTTTCTGATCCTGCTCAGTAAGGCTTTATCTTCTTCTCATTAAGGATGCCGAACTCTGTTTTGTTGGTTTGTTCATTTGTTTTTTCCTTACTCAAAACTTCCTTAATCTTTCTCCATCAGACACTTTTATTTTCCTTCCAAATTTGAAGCTCCCCTCTCCAAAAATCTCTTCTACTGTCCAGCGCAATGGTGTCTCCCTTCATGTTCATTTCCTACCCTGAGCCCAAGACCATCGAAGTGGCCTGACAGCTGTATCTACCATCTCATCTTTCATCATAGAACTGGGCACGTGCAGATGTCTTCTAGCCAGCCCTGAAAGCCTGCTTCTATAGAGCCTTCGAAACCCCTTATCTCTCTCTTGTTCAAGGTCTTTCAGTGGCTTCCAAGTGCACCTTCCAGTTTGTAAAAGGATGGCCTGGTTGCAGGACAATGCCTCTCGCCAGCCAGGAAAACCAGTCTGTGTCTACACCGCCAAGCTCTGTTTTTTCAAATTCCCAAAATGATTGGTTGCAGGAGGTTTTTTGTGAGTCTTCAGGATGATTCCTTCTCTCCTTCATTTTGCTGTGTGTAACTACATTTCCAGTGTATACAGCATTATATAAATTCACATTTTTCCATCTTTGAGTGAGCAGCCATCTGTGGTCCTTGGTGCTTTCTAGAAGACATGATGTACAAGTGTTGTTTGCCTCTGTTCATTATCCACTCAGAAGCTGTTAGAATCTTTTTTTGGTCTACTGCTGAAAAGTAGATTGATGGCACAGGGCTGGACCAGTTTCCAGGGTTTAGTCTCCATCATACCCCTAACCCAAGCTCCACCTAGTGTTGCTTTCCGAAGATAAGGTGGGACCACCCATGGCTTGATTCTCTGGTACTCATAGATTATAAGAGGGGTTACAACTCAAGCAAGCATTGTTACCATGAAGCTCGCCTCTGACCTAACACTTGACATGTAAGATCTATATCTTTTGGGATAGACCAGGCATCTGCTACTCTCTTCCGTCCCTCAAGGACCCAAGTAAGGTGTTAGGGCATAGATCGGAGAAATACATGGCCTGCCTCAAAAATCACTGTGTGCAATACATACAGGTGGCTATTTGTTTTTATTTTTGTCTTGCTCACAGACTCTCGTTATCTGGGCTAGGCTGGGTGGACAACTGGATGGGGATATCTGCCTTCTATTTTTCCAGTAGCTGGGACTTCTTTGTTAATCTTCTAAAGTATGGCTATGGCATTGGCAACTGCTCTCTTTCTCTCTCATTCTCCATAAAAATGCTCTTAGAATTCATTACAGAGTATCTCACAGGCTTAGATTTTCATAAAATGTGAGGAGAAGCTGTACCAGGGAACTATGGCTGCAAGTTCACATTGTTCTTCCAATAATGGATTTTCACTTGGTAATATTGAGACTATAGAACTTTTGCTGTGTAACCTCTTTTATATTTCATATCATCCACAAAAGTGGTAATTACATGGCACAGACTGTCCTTGACTCTGTGATGTCGGCTCTGGGACAGGCTGACAACAGCTCTTCCATACTTCTCATGGCTTGGTAAATCATTCCATTTTTCATACTGACCTTATTGCCCCTTTCTCTCATGATTCTCTCTCATGATTAATGCTTGGAATAAGACTACACAGATAAGCAAGAATGCATTTTAATGTTATGTAGTTTGAAACTTGTCTTCATTCATAAATACCTTGTGAGCACTTAGTCTTTGCTTCAACCTGTGACTCTGTCAAGATTCTACCTGACACGATAACAGAATTCACAGAACCAATGTCACAGAGCATCTGGATACAGGAGGCCTACTTAGTGAAACCATGTCAGTTGCTGAGGGATTCTGTCCTGGACAGCTGAGCCACTGGAAACAGATGCATTTGTGTAGGAGTGCCTCCTGAAGTCACATGGAGGCTTCTAGAGAGGAATAAAAATTCTTCTTTATTGACTACATCTGTTAGAGGCTTGCTTGATTTCAACATTCTCTAGCATGGCATAGAGATGATTTATAAAAAGAAAGCTCTTTTGTACATTTGACTCTTGAACAACACAAATTTAAACCACATAGGTGTACTTACACGTGATTTTTTTTAAAAAAATAATACAGTACGGTACTGTAAAAATATTTTCTCTGCCTTATGATTTCCTTAATAACATTTTCTTTGCATTAGCTTATTTTATTATAAGGATATAGTGTATAATACATGTAACATACAAAATATGTGCTAAACAACAACTTATGTTATTGGTAAGGCTTCTGGTCAACAGTAGACTATCAGTACTTAAGTTTTTGGGGAGTCAAAAGTTACTCACAGGTTTTTGACTGCTCAGGGGTTGGTGCTCTTAACCCCCATGTTGTTCAAGGGTTAACTGTATATAGTTAAGTGTTAGTGTTTTAATGCTTATCCACTCATGCACTCATGCACCACATTTATATGCTGCAATGAATTAAGGTTAGCCTGTAGTTATATCAGCAATAACATGTCATTTATTTAAAGACTTAAACTTTGACAAGTTTTAATTTAACATTTAATGGAGTGTAATTAAGGAAAGTGTTCACCGTCAAAACTATGGAGGAATGGGGTGCCTGGGTGGTGCATTTGGTTAAGCATCCAACTCTTGATTTCAGCTCAGGTCATGATCTCACGGTTTGTGGGTTCAAGCCCCACATCAGGCTCTGTGCTGATGGCATGGAGTCTGGTTGGGATTCTCTCTTTCCTATTCTCTGCCCCTCTCCTGCTTGTGCATTCTCTCTCCCTCTCTCTCTCTCAAATAAACTTAAAAAAATTAAAAAAAAACAACACATTAAAAGAAACTATGGAGGATTATTATAAGATTTCTCTGTATTTGAAAACAACAGGACTTGTTTTCCATGACTTTTTTGTCACTTAATGTTGGAGGAATCTAATTAATGAGCACAATGCAATTATTTATATTATTATTATGAAAAATTCTCTCCAGAAAGTATGGCCAAAGTAGTGATAGTTTTCAGATCCTCCTGACTCGACAAAACTTATCATTGTTTCAAAGACCTATTTAGACTTTCCCCATATGCATGGGTATTACCAGAGCTTCAATCATAGAAAATGTACAACTGTATATTCTGCTTTAATTTACCATCACGTCATTTTTCTATACTGCCTCATAGTGAAGTCCAACAAACATTTTTTACATATTCCTTTTTAAAAAAATGTTTATTTTGAGAGAGAGAGAGAACAAGCAGGGGAAGGGCAGAGAGAGGAGCTGGCGAGAGAATCCCAAGCAGGCTCCATGCTTTCAGCGCAGAGCCCGATGCAGGGCTCAATCCCACGAACCTTGAGATCATGATCTGAGCCAAAATCAAGAGTCAGATGTTCAGCCAACTGAGCCACCCATGCACCCCCATTTTTACACATTCTTTTAATGGCTCAACAATATTATACCCAGTTGACTTGCCATCTTTGAATTAAGCATCTCTCCCTTATGGGACATACAGGTTTCTTTTATTCATTTTTTTTCCTTTCATGAATAACTTTGAAATGCTTGCCTGGATAGAATTCAAGAACCACATTAACATAAACTATTGCTCTTGTGTCAGCATATTTAATAGGAGTGTCAGCAAGAATAGCCCTAATGAAGCATCCAAGATTTACAAAGTCCTGAACAGAGGCAAAAATAATTCTATCATTTGTTGATTAACTAGCTTAATCTACAAAAGTGGTGATGTTGAAAGTACTGCCAAGTTCTTCAAGGCACTGGGATGACAATAATAATACTAGTAGTAATAACAACAACATCAACAATGCTAATGGTGATAATAATGGCAAATAAAATTTATGAGGCTTTACTTTATGCCAGGCACTCTTCTCAATGCTTCATGTGTTCTTACAGCAACCTATGAGTAAGATATCATTATTATTTTTATTTTATATAAATGGAAACATACACAAAAAGGTTAATAATTCCTTATTACTGTAGAGCTAATAGTTCTTGGATACCCCATGCCATTGACTTTACTAACTGCTTTACATTTATCCTTTTATTTATTTCTCCCCAAATCCTTATTAGGGGTGGAATTTCAATTTTCCATGTGAAGTATTTGAAGCCAAAGAGGACAAGTCAGGTGATTGCAGTCACAGTGCTTGTAAAGACCAAAGCACAGACTCAAACCCAACTTTGCTGGAACCCAAAGTTGCTGAAGGGAGCTTAGCTGTGAGCTACACTGTCATCATGGAACCAAAATTCCAAATGATTTATCCAGAGCTACCTCATGAACAGTAGAAAATCCTAGATTGGAACTCATCTCCATTCTCTTAGGCCAATGCCCTTTCCAGCACCCTGTTGTGATTTCTATGGTCTTTTCTCATCCCCTTTTCCAGGGATGCTTGTCTGCATTCTTTCTCTCTCTCTCTCCTTCTTACTCCATGCACACCTGCTTCACTCTGCTTCTGTAGGATGTCTTCCTCTGCAGCACTCGTACCTGAAACATCACAGACAGCCCCACGTGTGCCCTTATCCTCGGGTCCACCAGACTTTTCGGCCAGCTGACTTAATTCCTGGGTCTGGATTTCAGATTTCTGAGACTGGAGAGTCTGATTGGTCCAATCTGGCCCAGGATTATCCAACCATGCATGTTGGGTGAGTGTGTGTCACATGGTACAAGGCTGTGGTGGGCCTGTTTCTCTCAAGAGGGGTATGGGCAGCAAAGCATGGGTTGACATATTTATTACGGATTGAAATCAGATAGGTAAAACTCAGAGCTTCCCAAGGAGAGGACAAGGACTGCTTTGCCACCTACTGGTGCTTTTGTTGATCAGCCCACAGAGTTCTCACATGCAGTGAAGACTTCATGGAAGACTTCAGTGTCCATTGGCTATGCTCTGGCATCATCGTGACCATTTCAGCAGTGGCTTCCTTTGTGCCATGAGAACACAGCTTGGGGATGAGGTTAGTTTCATCTTTGTGGATGAGGTCAGGTGGATTTCTTCATCTTGATCCAAGACCCGGCTGCCCCACTTTCTCCCTTTATTCATAAAACGAAGATGAAAATGGAGGAAAAACAATTTAATGTTTTTTTAGAGAGAAAGAGAGAGAGAGAGAGCACAAGTGGGGGAGGAGCAGAGGAAGAGAGAAACAGAATTTTAAGCAGGCTCCACACTCAGCACAGAGCCCCATGTGGGGTTTGATCCCATGACTCTGGGATCATATCTAAGCTGAAATCAAGAGTCCAACACTTAACTGACAGAGACACTCAGGAGCCCCTGAAAACAACTTTATTTTACACAAATATAGGAGGGGCTTCAGATGCATGGCCTTTCCCTATTTTGGTCACATCAGCTGGTAACATGCTTGAACTTGTCTACTACTTCTTTCCAGATTTAAACATGAAAAAGATAAAAACCTTTCCTTCTGGATATGCACATGGATACACTAATTGGTAGTGCTTATTATGGTGCCAGTCCAATGAGTTTGTACCATTAAAACTAGCAGCCCTGGAGAAAAATGTTGGACTTTCTTCCTGTGATTCCATTCAAGCATTACTAAAATTCTGGTTTCTGAAGTGCCATTAAAATGCATGTAAGGAAGTATTCCTTAACTGACCTATTGCTTCTCTTAAGATTGTTCAAGTACATAATGACTTTTATAAATATTCTTTTTGAAATGGAGAACTTTGTCCACAGTCTAATTTGAGAAAAATTTTTGATTTTTCCCTTTTTAAAGCAATGTTTTAATATTGCTGCACTGAATCTTTTCCCAACCCCTCGCAGGGTAAAATGAAGTCCACTCGAATTGATTTTGTGTTTTGAATGCCTATATGGAAACAAATTAAAAGATGATATTAAATATCTCCATTGTTTACTGGAAGATATTTGGGGGGAATCATTTTGTGTGTGCTGGGGTATAGAAGAGCTTTGTTTTGATTGATGAACATTAGAATTTCATTTTGTTTTATCACATTGGCCGCAAACATTGATATTTTGAAAGTGGATCACTGCAAAATTCTAACAGTTACATATTTTCCATTTTTTTTCAATGTTACAACATCTCTGACAGGTTTTTAAAGCTCTCTGCTTTCTAGATGCAGAGTATGAGTTGTAAACAGGGGAGCAGGCAAAGGGTTCTCAAGCAGTGCTCTTGAATCTGTCCCCAGCACTTGTCTGGTTATTTTCTTTCTGGCATCTGGAAGGGTGACAGAGACCTGGTAACAGGACAATGAGGTTTTCCTATCAATGCTGACCCTCAGAAACTGACGTCATCTCTGTAATTTAATTTGGTCCAGCTGTCTGCATTCTGTAGCTTCTATCGTGGAGTTTTGTTCAAGAGTAGGCTTGTTTTTATAGAAAGATGGAGGAAAATGCATATGTGGTCTTTGAATTTGCATTTCTGTTTTTTTTTTAACTTCAAAGAGCAAGGATGTTTTCTAATTTACAAGCTTTCAGATTAACTTTGCTTAAACTTCTTAAGGAGTATGTATTATGAGGTAATAATTCTCAGGCAGACTTGAGGGCTGGAGATCGTGTATCTCCAGTACCCAGTACAGTAGGTTCTCAATGTATATTCATTTTTCTCTGTCACCTCTTTATTTGAGCATCATTTGTAATGGGATCCAGTAAGGCATCTTTTCTTGTCTAGATCTCCATAATCCCAGACTAAATGGGATGAGAGATGAAGTGTGACACTGCCTCTTGATATCTTTACAACCTTTTCAGTGTTAGATCGTTTCTTCTGTAAAAAGATTGAGAAGGCCCATAAATGTTTTGAGTATCTAATGAGTCTTGAGGTTCATCATGTGCCAGAGGTATCCAACCCAGTATCCTTCTAGCTGGGACATCTATAGAAATGCAAACTTGCTTGCAAATTGATCAATTTGGTGTAGATATTTTACCCATCTGTTCATGCATCCAGCCAGCCAGCCATTTCTTCCTTTCTCTTCTTCCTTCCTTCCTTCCTTCCTTCTTTCTTTCTTTCTTTCTTTCTTTCTTCCTTTCTTTCTTTCTCTCTTTCTTTTCTTTTCTTTCTTTCTTTCTTTCTTTCTTTCTTTCTTTCTTTCTTTCTTTCTTTCTCTTTCTTCTAGTTTTCCTTCTTCTTCCTCTTTCTCTTCTTCTTTATTACCATCATCTATCTATTTATTTATTTGAAGTATTGATTATACTACATAGCTAATTGATGCACGGTAGATAGTGAATATCATAGACTAGGAAGAAACTGAGAGATGATGGGCCTAAAACACCAAAATACATTCCTTCTAATTAAGGGAAATTTTCTTTCTCCCTTTCTTTTTAAAATGTAAAATGGACTCAAGCTAGGCAATCTTTTAATCAAGGCATAGTTGGCATAAAATAAACGGCACATATTTAAGGTACACAAATTTAATAAATTTTGACCTGTGTATATACCTGTGAAACCTCCAGCTCACTCATAGCAGTGAACATATCCATCACCCCCCAAGTTACCTCATTTTCTTTTTGTAATCCCTCCCTCGCATCCCTCCACGCTTCCCTTCCCAGGGCAACCACCCATTGGTCTGCTTTCTGTCACTGTCACTAAAGGCTAGTTTGTATTTTCTAGAAATTTATGAAAATGATGTAACGAGCAATATGTGCTCTTTTTTTTTTTTTCCTGGCCGGGGTGGGGACCTGTCATCTTTCAGTGCCATTATTTTGAGATTCATCCATGGTATTGCATGTAGCAGGAGTTTGTTGCTCATCCTTGCTCAGGAGTGTAGCATGGTGTGGTACATCCCATTTTATTCATTCACCTGTTGAGAGGGATTGGATTGTTTCCAGTTCAGAGCTAGTGCAAACATAAAGCTAGTGCAGAATAAAGCTAGTGCAAACATTTGTGTACAAGCCTTCATATGGACATATATTTTCATTTCTCCTGTATAAATACCTAGGAGGGGAATGTTTCAATCGTCTGGTAGCTTAGCTTTTTTTCTTCATGTTGATCGGTGTAAAGTCCTAGCAGCAGTGATGAGAGTTCCAGTTGCTCCATAATCTCCCCCAACAGTTCACTGGTTTTGATTCCCATTCAAACAGGTGAGTAATGGCTTTAATTTGCATGTTAATGACTAATGTTGTGAATCTTTCATGTGCTAATTTGCTATCCACAGATCTTCTTGGGTCAGTTGACGGTTCAAATTGTTTGCAAAGGTTCCCCTACTGGTTGCCACCGAGGTACCTAGACTCAGGGACTCTGTGAAGGCGGTAAGCTAGACAGTCTCAAGGATCACTTCCATCTCTGTCACCCCTCCAGTGTCACTGTGCTTTCTGACTAACATGTTAATTTTTTTCCAGAAGCTTTTAAGAATTCTTCCCTGCTTCCCAAGAAACACTGTTAAATGCATTTTATAATGTGATGATAGTTTATTTTATTTAAATTCGATTGAATTATTTGAGTGCAGATGATCTTTTGAATATCACTTGCAGTTCTGAAATAAATATCCTTGCTAGAGTAGCATGAAGATGAAATGCAAAGTCAAATACTATGTATATTTGAATTTACCCAATAATATATGGATCTCAGTATGCCATCCTGTCTTAGAGACCCAAAATGGAAAAAAAATGTTTACGTCTTAAATTGTTCTTCTTGTGAAAGTCAAGAAAAGAGAAGTCTTCTAAATGTAATCTGTTTGCAGTTTAAAATCAGGAAAATGATGAAACTTGGGCATATTTATGTTTAATGTGAACAAATATTCCAGATGGCTCATCTAAAAATGTGCTTTTCTATGAATCTTTACCATAAAAGAGAAGTTCGTGTCCTGAGGTTAGGTGGCTGTGCCTTAACAGAATTGGATTCAGCTAATGATTTGGTAAAACTGTTGAACAATCAGTCACAATGTCTCCTGTCATTGTCCTCCTGTCCGGTCCCCACTCCTGCCACCCTGCTTCCCATTCCAACCTTTCTATCTGCAAATGGACACATCACCAGCCTTCATGAACTGAGAATCAGCCAAAGGATCCACAGAACACCTCTGCTATTTGACATGTGCCAGGGACCCAAGAACTATAGGCAACGGGGCGAAGCTGTGGTCTGAAAACTGAAAGGAATAAAGTGTTGGAAGAAAATAGAAACACGTGAAGAAGCTCTTACCTTGAGAAAGGGCTTTATGAAGCACTACAATCTGGAAGGATGGGGTTGTAAAGATTAAATGCAACAGAGCAATTCCAAGTGACCAGGAAACACTGCTTCAGCCCTCATTAGAAGGGCTTGCTGTACAGAAGACAGACGCTACTCTGAACTTTGCCAGGATGACATCAGTTTGAATGTGTCAGGATCGTAGTAAAACACAGAATCTGAAATGTGGAGTTCCAGGTGTCGGTCAGAGAGTTGTTAATAGATTTTCAAAGGGAACCGGGAAACATGGGTCTTTTTCTTTGTCCTGTTAGAGAGTTTGGTTGTCCTCTGAAAAGAGGAGATGGGGCAAGATACAAGAGAGGGGTGAAATCTCTAAGGAAGGACACACCAAAGAAGAGATAGAACTTTACAGCTGTGCTGCTTAAGATACTAGCCACTAGTAACATCTAGCAATTTAAATGTAAGTTAAGTAAAATAAAATGTAAAATTTAGTTCTTCAGTTGCCCTAGCCACATTTCCTATACTATCAGCCACATCTGGCTAGGGACTGCTCTATTGGACAGCACAGATACAGAACATTTCCATCTGTGTGCAAAGTTCTTGTACAGTGCTGAATTAGTGGATGCTTACATTTTAGACAGGTGGAGGGTTAGACAGAAATGGAAGGAGAGCCAGTAGGCAGAAAACGAGAAAATCAGAAATATGGAGGGTGAAGCAGAGAGGGCAATGTCTGAAGAGAATGGACCATCGTGGAAGAAAGGAGAATACAAAATTGCAAAATGCTGCAAAAAAAAATAGTGAAATGCTGCCTGGGGGACAAGAAGGAAGAGGACAGAGAAGTGGATGCTGGGTTGGGGGACTGTGGTGTGGTGATGGACATCTGGAGAATAGTGTCAGTAGTGGAGGCAGAATTCAAATAGGAGGATTAAGGACTAAGTTGGGAGTGAGACAATGGAGGCATTTAGAGTGGACAGGACCCCTCTTTCCCCAAAAGTTTGGTTTACATGAAAAGAGAAAGGTAAGATAGCATTATCAGAGCTAAAAGATCTGAGTTGTCTCTAGGTACAGAAGAAGAGATGGAAATTTACAACAGGCGCGGGGACGGTCAACACAATGAGGTGATGGGAGAGGTAGCAGCGAATGAAAGGAAGAGGCCAGGTAGAGGCTCACCTGTGTCCTGACAAAGAAACGAAGACAAAGAGTGGCTGGGTGGAGGCAGACAGAGGGAGCCCATAAAGGGGTTCATGATAGAAGGCTTAGTCTACTGGGTGGATTAAGGGTCAGGTTGGGAATGAGGTTCTGGGCTTGAGGAAAGTGGAGGAAGTTTGCATGGCTACCATGGCAGGTCCACAGAGATGAAGTAGAGTGAGAAGGAGCTCATGCAGCATCCCTTTCCAAATAAAATGTTGGCTTTCTAATGAAGAATTTCTAGAGGCAATATTTTAACCCCAAGACCATGACTATGTAAGTGTAAGAATTTAAGGGTCACCTAGTGAGCCCAAGTAAAGACATACATTGGGAAGGGCAGAGAGACCTTACAGCACAGGTCAGCTCATCTCATGCAGGTCAGGGTCCTTTCCAAGCTCTGACAACCCTGATTGTCACCTCCCATGTACACAACGAGCTCGTTCGAAGCAGGACAGTCTTCTGCAGAGGAATATTCAGAGAATCATTTTTACACAGCAGCCATCTAACCATTGACTAAGGACACCAGATAGCATGAGCATGGAGAGGGAAGAGGAGCCTGGGCTTGGACTGTCAGCAGGAGCCCTGGTGTACGTGGCTTACTAGCGGACACCCACCTAGAGGGACACAGACCAAGCAAGAAGCCATATCTTATATTAAAATTCCCTGGCCCTCCAAGTTTTCTGTCTGCTTCTTTGCATGGTTCCAGACCCTTGTCCCCAGCCCTATACCAGGGCTCCTAAGCTGTGGGGTAGGAGCAAACTTTTCAGCTGTGCACAAAGGAGCAGACGATACCGGGACAGAGGATGTTTGCAAGCAGCGATCTCCTCAGTTACAGTGGACTTGACACTTTTGGTTTTGGTTTCTCCTTGAATACCTTTCTCGGCTATAGACTGGTCAGAACAGCAACTCTGCTTTAGTAAGTTTCCAACTCATTTAATTGTAACTTTGCAGGATATTGTTTTTGGTTATGCAGCTGAAGTACTTCCATTAAGAGCAGTTTCATTGGTGAAGCACCCCAACTTTCCCTCAAGGACTGAACTTTGAACGAGGTTTGATGCCCACCAGCAGCATGAAGGTAGGATGCCAGAGTTTTGAGAATCCTTTGTTTGACCAAGCTTTTGCGAATTCTCTTCAGGATGGAAGCAGAAGGGGGCTTGTTTCTAATGCCCTGTGTGAGCCATCAAGAGGGTCACTTCAAGCTGTTTTTCCCCAGTGATGCATTTTTAGTGTTCTATAAGTTCATAAAAATGGGGGGGGGGAAGGCTTAGCTCAAAATAAGAGAGTAGACCCATAATAAACTCCTCTCATGTTCCAAGTTAGCTTTTATTAGTGATTCCTTCAAGTCAGAAACTCTGGGATTAGGCAGATTTGGTGTTTTGAGAATAAACTCCTTGATTGTGAACTCAAAAATAGCCAAGCTTTGTAATCTACTATGTGTTCAGCACCATCCTAAGCAGTTTGCATAACTTATCTTTTAATCTACAAAATGCCACAAAGGAGGTATTATTTATTCCTTTCCTTCCACCTTTTATCAACAGATGGGGAAACTGAGGCTTGGAGGAATCAAGAGGGAGGTAGTCAATGGTGAAGTGTGAACTGTGGGGTAGTCAACTTTCAAATTATTCTGTTTCCCCTAAATTTTCTGGCCAAAGTGTAAAGAAAACACTGTATCAGCTGCTCTTTGACCAAAAATGGAGCATGTTTTTTTTTACAATTAGAATTTTAGAGCATAAACACATAAAGACTATAATTATATAAAAAAAGGACTATAATTATAGGCCAGTGACAATCAGAAAGACAATGGCATTAAATAGATGTAATGTTCAGTATCAACTTAGTGCCCACTGGCAGATTCTCCAACTGTGATCTATAAAATGCTCATGGTTCCTAGACTGGTCTGGTGTCATATTCAAGATGATTAAAAGTATCGAAGGTATTTATTCAACAATTGCTTATTGAAAACGTATTTGCTGTAACCCCAACCATCTAGCTGGTACTGAGCTTTAGCTTCTAAGAATATAGCAGTGAGCAAAAGAAGCAATCCATGTCTTCAATAAGTTTATGGTCCAGAAGCTGGTACAGGTATTATTCGAACGGATCACAACTATAAAAAGAGAATGACAGTAGTCATTCACTGTGTCTGGCACGGATTCACATTTTGCATATGAGATTCCTCTCAACTGTCTCATTAAATCAGTACCCTTCTGGTGATTTATTCCGGCACAGCATTTCTTTTTTTACCTGCAAATAAGAGGGAGGATCTTTCAGAACTTCTGTCGAGGTACAATGGTCTGCAAACTGAAGATATTTGAGAACCACTGATCTATAGCCGGACTCTGAGAATTGCATTAGAGAACATGTCAATTCCCCCTCTTCTTTTTCTCAGGGTTTGTATGTTTGCATGCAGAGAATGTGAAGGCCAAGGTCAGAAAGCAGTCAGATTAAACACACACACACACACACACACACACACACACACACACACGCACACAACTTGTCAGGGGTCAATCGGTGTTGCCTTGCCCTGGAAAATGCAAAAATGGGTGCAAACTTAGATATTTTTGTCTTGCAGCACATATACTAAATGCATGTTTCTTTTCTGACTGTACAAAGGCCTTTTTCTCTTGAGCGAAATTATCTGCCTCCTCAGGCTCTTACTCTTGGGGATAGTGACCTTGAAATCTTAACTGGGTTCTTAAATCTTTCTGCTAAGAGCATCAAGTGCATTTTCCGTTGGAGTAAGGAGGTAAGTGTTTATTTAAAGAGGCCAAAAAGTGCATCCTGCTTGAGATAGCACTAACGGCATTGAACATACATTTGTGCCTACCTCTTATGCATAAAGGGCAAAATGCATGCTGGTACTTGGCTTTGATGTCCCAATCTTTATATAAGCTGCATTTGTCACTTTTAAAAAAAGATGAAAGCCATTTTATTAAAAGAAAGATATTTGGTTTTGAAACCTAGGCCTCTCCCATTGGGTTGTGGCCTCTCATTAAAAAAAAAAAATACAGTTTGCTCCTAGATTGTTACCTACTTGAAAGGGAGCAAAGCAAAAGGGACAGAGCTCAGAGCTGGAAAAGAAAAAAAAAACCCAACTTTTGTTAATGTATAGGCATTCAGCTCCCACTGTTCATTAACACACATATTGCTAATGCTTGGCAATGAAGCGGACATTTTTCTTGAGTGGGGTCGAAAAACTAATTATTCGCCATATGGTGGTTGGCTCAGCAACAATTGCTGAAGCCGTGGAAGCAAAGGGAAGTTGGCCGAGTGATTTCTTTGGGCAGTTTGCACAGCTCTGACTCTCTTGACATATGCCATTCATGTGGCCTCTGGAGAACAGATGGACCAGGGCTGGGAACGGAGGGGAAATCATGGCTGGGATCTGGTGGCAGCCCCTGCCTCTTTATCCTTCAGAATGACTTGGGGTCACATGGCATGTGAAAATAACAAGCAGGGGATTGTACTCAGAGGATTTCCCTGCCTTCTTTTATAAAGCCACAGCGTAATTTTGACTGCCTTTTCGTATTTTGTTTATTAAAGGGATCAGGGTTTTAGATGAAAGAGATTCCTTGGTTGTGGGTAGGGTCTGGCCAATGCCAATGACACTTGCTCATTGTCAGCAGGAAAAATGCTGGCAGTTTGATAAGGGATAAGAAAATAGAGGGTTTTTTAAAATTAAAATTTAAATTACTCTTTATTTGTTCTCTTCCCGTTTGTAAATCTCACATAGGCAAGTTAAGATAAGAGCTGGTTTAGATTCAGGATACTCAAACCTCCTGAAACGAGTTAGTGTGGGCTATTTTTTTCCCCCTCTCCTGAGGACCCAGTGCAGGAAAGCCAAGGGTAATGTGCACATCGTGCAGGCATAGCGTGGGTGCTTTCTGGATTTTACATTGTCCAAAACAAACCAAAAGGGAAAAGGAGAAGATGTTGCCAATTAGAGACCAACTGGGCATTTACATGCATAAAAACAGCTTTACCTAAAATTGTTCACTCAGCAACTTAAATTTTAATTAAGAAACACTTGTAATTAGAGACCCAGGAAGGTATTGATGTGGCCGTTATTACTTTTTCAGTTATAGTCTTGCTACTCCGCCTAAAGATGAGGCATTGTTCTCGGTCTTCATTCTGGAGATTGACTTCCCAAGTTGACTCCTCACAGAGAGGCATCCTGAGAGCCAACCACAGTGGTTTACATTTTTTGAGCTTCTAGAAGCAAAATCACTTGGTAATTGGAAATGGAAGACTTCTACATCTTTTTTTTTTTTTTTTTGACTTTTTAACATCTTGAATGTCTAGCATTGAACGTTTGGCTTTAAGACAACAAGATCATATGGAAAGAGGACACTGGGAGTTTTTCAACGCATCCAGGAAGTTGTTCTGAGTTTTTACAGCCAGAGCGCAGTTTACCTGCTTAGAGCTGAAAACGGAAAAATGGGTTTTGTTCTTCCTTAATGTTTCTTCCTTGTTTCTGAAATTTATCTTTAACTTTTGGTAAAGTTTAGGCAAAAGGCCATCACTCGGTTCTTGAATATGTGTAGTTTTCCTTTGTGGCCCTATGAGACAAGCATGATCAGCATTTTATGGTTTCATTTCTTCCCATCCAAAATTCCTCTCTTTGGGTACCGTGTCTTTAGCTTCCATGTTACGCAGTTTGGAGTGGCTTCCTAAATATTTGTTTGATTCTTAAAACAGAGAGGCAGGCTTGTTAATCTAAGGTCAGCAAACTCTTCCTGTAAAGGTCAAGAAAGTAAGTAATGTAAGATTTACAGGACACAGGTGGGCCAGATTTGGTCCATGGGCCATAGATTGCAGATTTATGCAGCATAACTGAGCACATGTTCTAGTTCACTCAAGTATTACCATATTTCCAGCCAGGTCATTTTTCATTTCGGGCCTCTTTTGTTTGCTGAACCATCCTTCAGATTGCCTTAAAAATGAATGTTCTCTAGCCCCTCCCTCACTGCTCAGAGTATGGTCTGAGAACCAGCCACCTGGGCATCACCACTCAGGAGCTTGTTGGAAATGCAGGCTCTTACCAGGTCTCCTGAAACAGAGTCTGCTTTTTAAAGCTAAGATAAGAGGAAGCACTGGTAGACAGCAGAGCCTGCTCAGAGACGTCAAATAACTACCCAAGGTCACACAGCCAATAAGAAACCAAGCCCGGATTTTTCTTAGACCTGTCTCATTCAATGTTTTACTCTTCAGCATTCTGGTATACTGCCTATAGATCTAGAGCTCTAGAATTTGAGGATCCACAATAAGAATCTTCCCAAAGTGGAGTGAACCCTTTCAAGAATGACTTCTCAAATTTGAAACAGAAACTCAGACTGGTTCCTTCATAATAACTGCTGTTGATGCTTCCAATGTACCACCTTCCCATTCTTTCCATCCATTCCTGCATTCAACTCTCAATTTTTTCAACTTTTATCACCTCACAGTTCATTCATTTAAATTAAAATTTTTTAACATTTATTTATTTATTGAGAGACAGAACATGAGTGGGGAAGGGACAGAGACAGAGGGAGACACAGATTCCAAAGCAACTCCAGGCTCTCAGTTGTCAGCATAGGGCCCAACACAGGGCTCAAACTCACAAACTGGGAGATCATGATCTGAGCCGAAATTGGATGCTTAACCTAGATGCTTAACCTACTGAGCCACCCAGGCGCCCCTATTCATTTAGAAGACAGTTGTCAAGTGCTGTATTTGTTTCCTAGGGCTGCCATAAAAAAGTAGCCCTAACCAGGTGACTTACCCAAGTTCATTCCCTCACAGTTCTGGAGGCTGGGAGCTTGAGCTCAAGGCATTGCAGGGCATTGTGCTCTCAGCAGGCTCTAGCGTCTGGTGGTTCCCAGCAGTCCTAGGTGTTCGTTCCTTTATTTGCAGCCGTGTGGCTCTAATCTTCCTCGGTCATCAAACGACCTTCGGTCTGTGTGTCTCTGGGCCTCTTCTCCCTTTCTTAGAAGAACACTGGTCATTGTAAATTAAAGGCCCTCCCTATTCCAGTATGAGCTCGTCTTAACTTACATCTTAATTACATCTCTAAAGACTTTTTAAAAAAGTTTTATTTATCCATTTTGAGAGAGAGAGCAACAGAGTGTGAACTTTCATGAGCTGGGGAGGGGCAGAAAGAGAGGGAGAGAGAGAGTCCCAAGCAGGCTCTGCTGTCAGTGAAGAGCCCAATGTGATGCTCAGTCTCATGACCATGAGATCATGACTTGAGCAAAAACCAAGAGTGGGACACTTAACCAACTGAGCCACCCAGGTCCCCGACTCTTTTTTTTAGTTTTTTTTTTTTTTAATGTTTATTTATTTTTGAGAGAGAGAGAGAGAGAGAGACAGAGTGTGAGCAGGGGAGGGCCAGAGAGAGAGGGAGAGAGAATCCCAAGCTGGCTCCATGCCCAATGCAGGGCTCAAACTCACAAACCGTGAGATCATGACATGAGCTGAAATCAAGAGTCGGACCCTTAACCAACTGAGCCACCCAGGCGCCCCTAAAGACTCTTTTCAGATAAGGTCACATTCACGGGTGCCAGTGATTAAGACTTCAACATCTGCTTTCTGGGGCCACAATTTTAACCACAAGTGCCTACCATGGGACAGATATTACTGAGGATACAGTGGCAAACAAGCTACACAGAGTCCTGCCTTTAAGGAGCCTCTATGGAATAGAAAGAAAAGCACATAAAATATTTTTAGGTAGGGATGAGTGCTATTTAGAAAATCAAACAGGGGAGGCACCTGGGTGGCTCAGTTGGTTGAGCAGCTGGCTTTGGCTCAGGTCATGATCTCATGGTTTGTGAGTTCAAGGCCCATATCAGGCTCACTGCTCTCAGCACAGAGCCCACTTCAGATCCTCTGTCTCCCCTCTCTGTCTCTCCTCCTGCTTGCATGTTCTCAAAAATAAATATTAAAAAAGAAAGAAAGAAAATCAAACAGGGTACCAATATAAAAACTCAAGTGGCTTTTTTAGTTGGGTAACTCAGTTAAGGCCTCCTTTGTTTCTCCAGATTTATTGAGGTATGTTTGACAAAAATTATATATATTTAAGGTATATAAGATGGTGTTTTGATATATGTATACACTGTGAAGTGATTACCAAAATCTAGCCAATTAACACAACTATCATTTCACATAGCTTCTGTCTATCTATCATCTATCATCTATTTATCTGTCTATCTATCTATCTACCTAGTTGTGGTCTTGTGTGTGTGTAGTGAGGACACTTAAATCCTACTCTTGTAGCAAATTTCAAGGATGCAATGCAGTATTATTAACTATAGTGATCATGCTGCACATGAGATCTCCAGAACTTTTAATATTATAAGTGAAAGTTAGTACCCTTAGACCAAGGCCTCCCATTTCTCCTACCCTCCCCAGCCCCTGGGAACCACTTTTCTACTCTGTTACTATGAGTTCAGCTTTTGAGATTCTACATATGAGTGAGGTCATGCATCGTTTGCCTTTCTGTGTCTGGCTCATGTTACCCGGCATGATGTTCTCCACACTGTCAGGTTTGTCCATGTCGTTGCAGATAACAGACTTCCTTCTTTTTAAGACAGAATTATATTCCATTGTACATATATGCCGCATGTTCATTATACATTCATCCAATGAGGCACACATTAGGTTGTTTCCATATCTTAGCTTTGTGAATAATGCTCCAATGCATATTGGAGTGCAGGTATCTTTCTGAGACATCTTCATCCCATCTTCATCTTCTTTGGAAATATACTCAGAAATGGGATTGCTGGATCATATGGTATCTTATTTTAAGTTTTTTGAAGAATATGTATATTGTTTTCCATGACTGTACCAATTTATATTCCCACCAGCAGCATAGAAGGATTCCCTCGTCTATATATCCTTGCCAACATTTGTTGTTGTATGACTTTTTGATAATAGATATCCTAACAGGTGTGAGATGATATCTCATTGTGGTTTTGATTTGCATCTCCCTGGTGATTAGTAATACTGAGCACCTTTTCATGAACACCTGTTGGCTATTTGTATGTCTTCTTTGGAAAAATGATTATTCAGGTCCTGTGCTCAATTTTTAATCAGTTTATTTCAGTTTGTTTTTGTGCTATTGAGCTGTATGGATTCCCTTATATATTTTAAATATTAACTCCTTATCAGATATATGATTTGCAAATATTTTCTGTTATTCCGTAGATTGCCTCTTGTTGATTATTTCCTTTGATGTGCAGATGATTTTAGTTTGATGTAGTCTCCTTTGTTTATTTTTGCTTTTGTTTCCAATGCTTCATGATCCTTTCAGTTTGCTAGCACTTTGTTGAGGGTTTTGCGTCTATGTTCTTCAGGGATACTGGCCTATGATTTCATTTTCTTGTAGCATTCTTGTCTCATTTCGATATAAGGACTTGTAAAATGAGTTTTGAAGTTCCCTCTTCTTAAATTTTTTTTTTGAAAAATTTGAAGATTGGTATTAATTCTACTTTAAATATTTGGTAGAGTTCACCAGTAAAACCATCTGGTTCTGGGCTCTTTTTTTATTTTTTTGTGGGGAGGAAATTTGTGATAGTTAAGGACTCTTAAATGTCAGAAACCTCTCCATACTGTCCTTTACCTCACACTTCAAATTCACCTTGCACTTCCTTGCTTAAGGAATTTGCCCCAAACACTGATTTTACCACTCTGACTTATTGCGTCTGGGATAAATTGGTGTGGCAAATGAGCCAGAGAGGCCACCGCTTACTTTATGACCTTAAAGTAACTTTCAAAGAAACTTCAGTACTGTTATCAGTGAAAGTGAAATGGTAATATTGTGAAAGTTAAATGAGCCAGCTTACATATGGTACCAAGTCCAGAGCCTAGCTCCCAGGCTCTAGATAAACAATTTTTCCACAGTGTACAATTTTTCATTTTCTTCTTTTACCTCTCCTTTATACTTCCTTTTGCACAAATTGCTTTCATTGTCATTCTCTTAATTTCTGTATCTATATGTCTTTCCTATAATTCTCGCCTCCCAATTTCTATTAATAGAAATCTTCTCCATTTTCCAGAGCCCATCTCAAATGCTGAACATCTTTTTCTGTACTCCCCACTGTGGGGAGTTAGAACCCTTCCCTATTCTAATTCTCCATAGGACTTCATGCCTCATAGCCTATATTGCTATACTGTATCCTAACCTGCCTCCCTTTGTGGGCAAGAACTATCTCTATCTCCAACTCATGTATTTAACTCTAAATCTATAAGATAGTGATGCATTTGCCAAGGCCCTACATGATTTAGCACTGCTCATCTCCTCAGCATCCTTGTTCCTCATGGTGTACTCCCATACTGGGCTCCCCTTACTGTCCTGTTTTTCATTCCTACATTATCTCTTGCCTTCTACCTTCTACAGTGCGGTCCCCTCTGTAATGTGATGGCTTCCACCCCTTTACATCAGTGAACTGGGCCACATGCTCCTCCTATGCTCCCCTTTAGCTCCCTGGGCTTACTTTATCTTCATACCTTCTACATTGTATGAGAATTGCTGTATTTCCATCACACATAAATAAGAAATAGCTTGCCATAGTCTCCTTCCATATAACAATTTCTCAAACATTTTATGAAGAAATGAACAAACACTTCCTTGCAGTTGAAGTAGTTAATGCTTTTATCAGGGTTATCATAAACTATTATATCTTTTATGTTGAGAATTTGCTTGTTTTTTAATAAAGATCTGCCAGTTAGCAGATGTGAATCTTATATATATTATGCTTGGTTGTTGTCCATACTTTTTAATAAGATAAATATTATTTATCTGATAATGGACTTGAACTTCATGAACTTCATATGAGATTTTCTGAAAGTTAGAACTGTTGAGGGGATGCCTGGGTGACTCAGTCAGTTAAGCATCTGACTTTTAATTTCAGCTCAGGTCATGATCTCACTGTTTGTGAGATTGAGCCCCACATTAGGCTCTGCTCTGACAGTGTGGAGTCTGCTTGGGATTCTCTCTCTCCCCCTTGCCCACTTATAAGTAAACATTAAATAAGTAAACATTAAAAAATTACTTTATTTGAAGCTGTGGGTTGTATATATTAGTCTGATTCTCTTTTCATAAAAAATATACAATGGCAGTAGTTCTATAGGCCAAATTTGGCTAATAGATATGTCTGGTTTTCCTTGTAAAGCAGCTTAAAGAAGGAAGGAAAGGAAAGGAAAGGAAAGGAAAGGAAAGCAAAGCAAAGGAAAGGAAAGCAAAGGAAAGGAAAGGAAAAGAAAGGAAAGGAAAGGAAAGAAAAGAAAAGGAGAGAAGAGAAGAGAAAAGAAAAGAAAAGGAAAGAAGAGAAAGGAAAAGAAGAAAAAGAACAACACCAGAAAGAAAGTATAACTAGGAGGATATTAAGGATTTTTAGTGTTTGTTTGCAGAACAAGTAACTTACATGTTTCTTTCTTTCTTTTTTTAATTTTAGAGAGAGAAAATACAAGCAGGGGAGGGACAGAGAGAGGGAGACACAGAATCCAAAGCAGGCTCTAGGCTCTGAGATGTTAGCACAGAGCCCAATGCAGGGCTCGAACTCACAAACCACGAGCTTATGACTTGAGGTGAAGTTGGATGCTTAACTGACTGAGCCACCCAGGCGCACCCATAACTTACATGTTTCTGTTTGTAACTCCTTGTCTATAGGTAGGAACATGAATATGAACATGAATATGAAACAATATGTCAGAACAAGAGCAATGTATTCCATAGTTTACCAGAAACTTTCTTACACATTGTCACTTGCTTCTCACATCAAGTTCCTGAGATAGATGACAATAGTTATTTTTGTTTGATGTGTGATATTATTAAGGTTCAGAGAATTTTGTTTCAGTTCACCTGTCATGAATAAGCTAGTATTCACCTCCAGGTCTTCTGTCTCTATATTTAGTTGTACCCCTACAGTCCTTAATAGAGGACATTTACTGCCCTGAATTGTGGGAGGTTCATGCTTCTTTGCCTCATTGACATCAGGATTGACTATGTGACTGTTCCAGTGACGTATGAACAGAAGTGTGTCACTTCTGAGCAGAAGCATGAACAGAAGTGTGTCACTTCTGAGCAGAAGCATGAACAGAAGTGTGTCATTTCTGAGCAGAAGCTGTGAGAGCCATGGCCTCTTCCCCCCCTGTTATGATACAAGCAGTATCTCATATAGAGACTGCTCCTTCTACATGAGACCCAGAATGATGCTGATGTGGAGCAGAGCTGAAGCCAACTTGCTAATGAACACGAATTGTGAATTATTAAGAATAATTTTTTTCTATTAAGCACTGGAGACTTAAGGGTTGTTATTGCAGCATAACCTAGCCTTAACCTGACTGATAAATACAACCTGAAATCATATGCTAGGTGATTTCCCATGAGCAATAAGGTCTAGAAGAGTGACTCAGAGAATCATAGTATTGATATGGGGTGGAGCAATCTGACACAAGCTGAAGGTAATAACAATGACTTTCTTAATCAGCTTCCTTTCCCTTCTAGGATAAATGAAGTCCTACACTTCCACAGAGGTACCATTCTGTAGTGCAAATGCAATGGACAAGAGCTTTCTCTAGCTCTAACTATCTTGTGCCATTTAACCTTGGGGAACTTAGTGTTTCTGAGCCTCAGTTATCTCATCTGTAAAATGGGAATATTAATGTCTGCTGACTCTATATCCCAGGGATACTATGAGAGGCTCTTATGCTACTTGTACTAGCTTCCATGACAGGCTTTGTCACACTATGTGATAATTATTTAGTTATCTTGTTCTCTCTAGGCTGGAGCCTCTAGAGGGTAGAGATTGGGCTTCATTTATTTATTGATTTAAGACCAATGTGTAGCACCATGCTTTGTATGTAGTAGATGGCAACAATTACTTGTTAGGTAAACTTTGAAAGCTGTAAATCCTCCTTGAGAGTGAATGTGGCATGGAGCCAAGGCCTTTCCATGAGGTGGTGTGTATGTCTGGTACAGGAAGCTGATTGCAAAGCCATGTAGGCCTTTGCATACTTCCATAGAGTGGGAGTGATAGAGGTTTGGAGGTGGGCAGTCACTAATCCCTCCCCATCAAATTGACAATAGACACAGGAGCCAGAATAGGATCAAAGCCTCAGTGTGATCCATGAATGGTAAAGCCCAGTGGGAGAAAGTGGCAGTTTTGCCTGGCGTGCTTACACCACCAGCAATGGAGGCACCAGGTGAGTCTGCCCCACACAAGAGCAGGCATACAAGAAAATAGTAGTGTGCACTAGGCATAAATCTTATTTTCCTGCTTTGGGGTACAGTGATCCCTATAGCTGATAATCTGTCCAGTCTTGTCCTAAAGAAGGGAGTAAGAGAGAGGACCAGTAAGACCTTGACATTGAGTTCCTCCTACACTTAAGGTTAGATGCATAGAAACAAAATAGATGGGGAAGACATAAATAATCCTTGCAAACAAAAGAGTCAGATAAGGATACCAATGCCCATAATTCAAGATAATTCAGGTGGTGATAAATAAAGCCCCATGGGGAGTTAGAGCACAGAAAGATCATGAAAAGTGATACAAATGGAAAGCAGAAGATGAGGATTTGGGGACAGTACTGACAGTGGACAAATGGCCTTCATCCTTCCCCACAGAGTCATGCTTGTCTTGGCCAACTACCTGAAATAAATTCAGATCCAAATAGTGTTTCTATGTTGTGGCCTGAGCAGCTAACCACATCAGTTTAAAGTTAATGGTTACAGATTATCTGGACTTTGACACCAAGGGATTTATTGAGACTAATGGATCTAATCCTATTAGAATTCCCTGTGCCCTCCTGGGAGCAATTCCTTTACCTCCAATGGCACTACTTCCTCATTTTTGAATTTACAAAATAAGATAAGATAATCTGAAAATCATTACTGGTATTTAACACAGATGCACATCTGTGAAATCAAGAACCACAGCCTTTGTATATAGGTCCATCTGGAATAAGATTGACTCATTAAATTCTGTTCAATGGAATATTAAAAGTAACTGATATTCATCCCAACCCACCACTATAAATATAATAAAGAATGCTTTGATGCTGGCCTAAATGTGAAGGAAGATATTATGAAATCACAGGAGAGTTATTTGTTAATTGTATTTCATAACTGCTTCTATACTTGGAGAGGTAAATGAGCAAAGGAAGTCCAATGACATTTTTATCTCCCTTAAAGTTTATGGCACTTCAATTTTCTTAAATTTTTGGAGTTGTAAATCTCAGTCTGTTTTGAAGTTGATGTCTTTGCCTGCCAAAATGAGTCATTTCACTTGACAATTTCTTTTTATTGCTTCTGTCAAAAAAACTGTCCAAAAGGAATGGTGATATTATCATACAGCAATATTATACAGTCATAAAAAAGTCTTCAAAGGATATTTATTGGCATTGGAAGCATCTAATGATGGAGGGTTAAGTTAAAAATAGAATGTAAAATCATCTATATTACTATAGATGTCATTTATATCTCCATGGACATACACATACATTATACATTTTACATATACCTCATTAATACATGTATATTACAATGATCTATTTTTAGACAGAGAAAGGAGGAAGATTGGAAAAAAATAGCATAAAATTGCTAATAGTGGTTATGTATTTTTCCCTTTTTCTCATGTCTTTTCTTTATTTGCCAAATTTTGTACAATGAATATGTATGCTTTCATTAGCAAACTAAAAGCCTTTATGTTTTATAAAGAGCAATGGCTCATCATTTAGTCTCTTTTGGACTATCTTAGTAACCATTGAAATGGCAAGGTGACAAACTAAAAGATGTTGAAAATCCTCACACACAAACATATGGCCCCTGCATTATGAAAAGCTTAGAGATAAGAGCGCTCCATGTGTCCCCGTTGTGTTAAGTACCATCTCTTATGCTGCCATAGACTTGAATGCATATCTCTCTCACTATACTCATCACCTCATTTTATAATCTCCTCTGCATTTCATTTTTTTTCTCTCTCACTAGGTCAGTATACTCTGAAGTACATGAACCATGCTTTAGTTACTTTTGTATTCCTGGTTTTGAGGCACACTAGCTGGAACATAGTAGGTGCTCAATAATCATTTTCAATTCAGAAACTTTCAAGAAATACGAAGGAGGTCCATCTCTCTCTCTCTCTCTTCTTCCAAGATACTGAGTTCTTAGTGTTGGAGTGGTCTGTGGAATTGGCCCACCATCACCTAGAACAGGCTGCCTTCCCCGGCATTCACTCAATTTTTTCAACTCTATGACTTGCACAACCCTGGAGGTGGAAAACCACTGCCCTTAGAGGTAACCTATACCACCATTGCTCACCTGTATTTATTAGAAATGTTGTCTTTCTAAAGAATTGAAGTGTTTCCTGTTCAAAAAATGTTTTCACTCAGTGGAACTGAACAGTGGGAAGGGGGCGGATTTGTGGTGGTAGGGAGATGCATCTTCCTAGTGTGAAGGAAGAAGTGGTTGAAATTGTGAAGGCATAGCTGGAGGAGGAGGATTTTAATAGAAGGGTGTTAGCACGTGTGATACTATTAATATCACCAACCTAGACTGAATTTGGAATATAGGATTCTCTGGTATTTTTATCTGCCCAGCATCCGATACTCTTTTTTTTCCCCTAGTAACATCACACTTCTCCCCTACTTTCAGTTCCTATAATTCGGGTGGGGCTGACCCTACTCCCAATTTCATGAGCACATGACCTCAAGAGTCATCAGAGCACTTGGTTCTCCTAGGCACTATAATATTGGTTTCAGGGTTGGCATCTGACCCAAAGAAGGCCGTGAGATGATGTCCTTGCAATTTTGCTGAAATTACCAAGAAGAAGAATCCTTTTCTCCTGATAAGATTGCTAACATGTTAGGATGTTCACCTGGAACACAGATGATCATTTTATCACCGTGAAAGAGGAGACTGCCCAAGAGTGAAGCCAATGAAGGAAAAAATAGTGCTGAGACATGGATCTGAATTCTGATGACATAATTTCTACACTCCTGAATTCACTCATTCCTGAATGAAGAATCTCCTTTTTTTTTTAGTGCAAAATAATAAACTCAGTTTTTTGGTTAAGCCCATTTGTGTTGGATTTTGGTTACTTTTAATGAATGAAGTCCCATCTAACACAGAGGAAGTCTGTCTGGTCTCATCCCTTCTGGCCTACTGAATTCTCAGTGTTGGAGCAGGCTTTGGAATTGATCCACCCTCACCCATAACAGACCCCTTTTATCAACATTCATTCAAGTCTTTCAACAGTATGGCTTGCATACTCCTGGAGGTGGAAAACCACTGCCTCGAGAGGCAACCCGTTCCACCATTGCCCACCTGTGTTTACTAAAAAGATGGTGTCAACATCTGGTCTTAGTTCTACCTCTAGAGTAACAGAGACCAGAGGTCTTTTCTCTTCAGATATTTGAACATCCCTGTGAATCATGTCTCTTTCTCAATCAAACTTATTTTCTCCAGAGTGAATATCATCTCTTCCTTTATCACAGGGTTTTTCTCTAAGTGTGATCCATAATATTTTCAGATAGAATATAGGACACCCAGTTTATCCTCCAGATGAATTTTTAGTATAAGCATGTCCCCTACAATACATTATCTGTTAACTAGGCGTCCTATGGGCTATTTGCTAAATCTGACAACCTTATCCACACATCACCTGAATTAAATTCACCTAGGAGCTTCTCAGTTTAGAGATTCTGACCCTAAAGTGCATTGTTGTTCCCTGGAGTTTGAGGACCACTTCTTTAACCATTTCTTACACTCCTACCTGTCCTACTTTGGATATACTTGTATTGGCTAGAGTTCCAAATTTTTGAAACTTTTGCAGTCTTAAACAACATCAAGGCTCTAGGATAATTTATAGAATGTATTGAGTGTTTTTTATATGGCAGGCACTGGTCTAGGCAATAAACAACACCAAGGATTCTGCTTTATAGAATGTTCATTCTGGTGGGAGAGCCAGACTACAGACAGACAAGTAAACAAATAAATATGTCATAACATAATTTCAGGAACATGTAAGTCCTGCAAAGACAAATAAATCAGGATAAGGAGAGGGCAATGAAATTAAAAGATGGCATTTTAGAGAAGGTGATCCAGGAAGACCTCTCAGAGGAGGCAAAGAGCCTGGAGGAGGCAAGAGGTTGAGGCAATACCAAGATCTAGAGAAATAACATTCTAAAGGACAGGCACCAGCAAAGGCAAGGAACCTGGGTGGGAACAAGTTTGGAGTGGTCAAGAAGCTGGAATGGAGTTAAGAAGATGGAGGGTAGCAAGGTATGTAGGCAGAGAGATGAGGGGGGCTGGATTGTGTAAGGCCTTATGACCATGATAAGACATTTTGATTTTTTAAATAAGTCCAATGAGAAGCGATTGGAAGGGTTTTAGTAAGGAAATAACAGGATCTGATTTAACTTTTAAATGAATCCTTCTTGTGGCTTTATCAAGAATAAACTGAAGAGCACAAGAATGGACACTGGACCCTGGTTATGAGGCTATTGGCAGTTTTGGTTCCTATCTTTGACAGCCTGTTCTTGTCTTGTTGGTCTTTTTCCAGTTTTTTTCAAGAACACCACAGTATAATGGTGAAAGAATATGGGCTCCAAAGCCAAATGGCCTTGGGTTTGAATCCCAACTCTGTCAATTATTATCTGTGGGATGTTGGCCAAGATTTTTAACTATCCTGGGCCTTGTTTTCTTAATTTGAATAAAATGAAGGTAATAATTATACCTACCTCATTAAGTTGTTGTGGGGAATTAAAATTAGTTAATACAAGTAAAATGTTTTGAACAGTTCCTGGCATATCATGAGCATCCAATAAATGTTAGATACCATTATTGAGCATAACATGCTCTTTTTTGCCTTAGGACACTATTGTCCATTTCCCCTTCTATCAGGCTAATTTCTGCTCATCCTTCTTGCTTTGAGTTGTCATGGGAAACATTTCCTACCACTTTCACCACATCCTTGTGGGCAAAACAAGTCACAAGGCTAGCCCAGATTAAGGGATGGGAAAACACACTCTATGCTGAGATGGGGGCAAAGTCACACTGCAGAAGAAGAGTGGAGAATTAGGGCCATTTTTGCAATCTACAAGACACACCAAGAGAACTATTGTCAAATGCTGCCAAGACACCCACTTCTGGTCACTTAATGTAGCCTAAGGACCCTGTCTCAAGATGGTTTCAGCATCATGTTGTAACCTTCAACCTTGGTGTGGCAAGACTCAGCTTTCCTGTTGTCCAGAATGCTGGCTATTCTCTTGGCTATATTCGCTACCTTCTAGATGGAGAAGTTGCATGAGAGTGTGACGGGGGGTGTGGAAGAGAGCCTGCGTTCCAGAGGCTGCATGCTCATCGGCCACATACTGATTCCTCAGTGGAGAACACTCCAGCTTGATGCCAGATCTAACGGCTCAGGGCCATGGGGCCTTGAGGTCTGTAAACATCAGATGCTTTTAACGCTGCCATTCTTGCTTTGCCACAGGAGCGTCACTCAAAAAGAGAGTCCCTCCCTCTGCCCATGAATAAGGCCTGCCTGCCAACACCAATTCCAGCTGTGAACATGTAATCAGCTCTTCTATGGCCCCAAAAGGGGAGTCCCAGAGGCCTAAATTTAATTTTCATGCATATTTGTCTTCTCCCTCTACTTTATGCAAACACTATTTTGTCGCCAACACAGGCGCCAACTGTTTTGTTTGGATAATTGCTCGAAGTCAACCCCAAACTACAGGGAGCTCCCTTTTTTCAGAAAGCACATTTTGGTTAATTTTCGGTTAACCAAATTATGTCTTCCTTCAGCTCTGCCTTCGGGGATCCAGCGATGATTTCTGTAAACATTTTATTCATTTTGAAGCAGCTCAACACCAGCGTCAGGTTTATTATCCTCTGTCCTGGGCTGGTTGGAAGGAGCAAAGAAAACAGGAGCTCCGCAGCCCCACGGATCATCTGCTACTGCTGTTTTTCTTTCAAATAATTCTCTATTCATCTTGCCACAATCAGCTGGTCCTAGAGTGGCTGTAATAACCCAAGTAGAGGTTTGTGGCCATAATAGGGATGAAGGGAGAGAGAAAAATGAACTCTTGTAAAACAAAGATCTTATTTTTATGGAAATGAATAGAAACTCTAAGTAAGGATGAGACATATGGAAAAGCATAAAATATGAACAGAACGTTTTAAAATAGAAGGTCTTCAGAAATACTCCATATGGCCCAGCAGTATTTAAGGTAACAGAAAATAGCTCATGTTGCAGCTGCAAACGTTCATTCCTGGGGTTCAGGACTCGGTCCACAAAACTGTACTTTCCAATTTGTCTTGAAGAATGCTGCCTTTGTCTAACTCCAGGGGCTAATTCTTTCAGGGTTTGGGGGAGAGTTAAATCTTACTGCATGAAGTAAGTTATTAATTAAGACCTACCATTTTAATTCATTGTATTTCATTCTTGATGAAGGGAGAAATGACTCAAACGTTATGTCTCTCTCTACCTTACTTAATAATCAATAATTATGAAACAGTTATGAACACTTCATGCAGTTTTAGAGTCTGTTTAGAGCTTAGGGGATGTAGACAGAAGAGCATGGTAATAACACAGTGCTTGTAATTGAAAGAAACATCATTCTAAAAGTGACACAGGACCTTAAAATGACATCTCCTAAAAGCACAGTCCATATACACCATTAATGCTGAGTAGTCAATGATTACTGTCTAAAGAGTCAACCAAAAACAATTACATATTTTACCAAGGATTTTCAGATTTTTGCCATGGTATTAAAAATGACTTGGGGAAATCAGTGTGTGAACATCAAATGAGTTTTGTTATTCAGAATTCTCCATAGATGATACACATCTCAGTATACTTCTCGCCCTGTAGAAAATGAAGGGAATATTTAATTCACCAAATATGAAACTAAGTCACATTGAGTGATTGCATCATAATATGTCATATGTCAGACTTACTGTGGGAAAGCGCTTCTTTTTAATATCCTGGGCTAGACTGTGACTCAGATCTTCGGATACTGGCTTGGGTTTTTCTTGATTTCCGTCTTTGACTTAAATGTGGAAAATGAAATAGAAATAACAGAGGACAGAGGAATGTACAACTCCACACAAAATTAAGGAATCTATTTTTGTTTGTTCGATAAGATCTTTATTTTTCTGACAGCTTCAGCAGTCTCACTCTTACTTTCCTGTCCTTTAAGTTTGTAAATTCTGCCAGAACGTTTACCATGCTATTGTAGTGCCATTCGTTTCTCATTTTATTTTGTCTGCACCGTCCTGGTCAACTAATTTCATTTTTTCCTGCCACTAAACTATTTTTTTTTTTTTGGCTGAATTGACTGGATGTTTGGCTTTGTGTAGACACAGCCTCACTGTAAGTTGGCCCCCTAATTCAATAATTCACCATGAAGACTGGTTTTCATCCTCAGTGTGTTGAACAGGCATCTAATCAACCATTAATTTCCTTTTTGTTAGATGAACATAGTAACTATTTCTTTCCCTCTGATGAGAAGCAGAGGCAGAAAGGATTAGAGGTTGCCCTAAGTCAGAAGGGGAGGTTGTAGAATTCAGCCTCAAAAATCCCTACAGTATTCACAAGTGATGTGGTGGAGAACGACCAGAATTTGGGCAAAAAGAGATGGAGAAGAACTGATGGATAGGTGCACCTATGGGGTGCTAGACATGGCCCTCAGTACTTTAAGTCAAGCCTAGAAGGTTCTTCGACCATTGAAGACTTGAACAACCTTGGACAAATCTCTTAGCTTCTCTAAAACTATTTTTTTTTATCATCCTAGAGTGGAACAGAGCAAATTCAATTTTTTTATAATGTATAATTGCAGTATTTCCAATGGGAATTGTGAAATCATGCATATCATTACCTGGTGCCTTGTCATTATTACTCTTGTCTTTTGAATTTATTAAGAGATAGTAATGAATTTTACCATATTTATGAGTATGAAAAGTATTTATAACTTATCTATCTTTTTTTTATAAGCGTTCCATTTATTTAAGAGAAATGGCAGATGAGCTTAATAGTATTCTTATGAATTGAGACACTTGTGGTGGAGACCAGTTCAAACTTAAAAGAAGTGCAGTTATAGTTAATGTAATATGGTAATACTGACTAGTTTTATTAAGGGTATTTTGAATAGACATCATGGATATCAATCTGAATTACATTGATCTTATTTATCTAAAGTAAATGGAATTTAGGGTGAAGCCTCAGGGATGATCTGAACCAGGGGATCTGAGAGCCTCTAGGACCCTCCATCATGTGCCAATCATTGTTCCTGTACCTTTGTTTCCTCAGAGTAGCTTCTTCAATGATGACTGAAAACATAGTCTCCGATAACTCACAGCTCATATTTCAAAGTATCTCTCTCTGGGAAGGAATAAAGATGTGGTCTCTTAGGTCCTAAGAAAAAGATCTATTGAGAGAATCTGATCATCCAAGCTTGAGTTATTTCCACCAAACCTTGTACAGGGAGTATGTCACCAACTTGGAAGATCTTCCCATTGTAGTTGAAGAAAGGAGTATTCTAATAATGAGGAAGCTTTAAACCACTAAAGAAAGTATATGTATGTGTGTATATGAGCAGACAGAATACAACATGATTACTAAATAAGTTTAATAAAGCATTGCCAACAGAAACTCTTTTTTAAGAATTTGCTTAAATACTTAGAACAATGACTTTTGCATGTTAATGCATTTATTTAGAAAACACTTCCTGAACTCTCACAGAGTGCAACATGCAGTCTCACTCTTACTTTCCTGTCCTTTAAGTTTGTAAATTCTGCCAGAACGTAAATTCTGCCATGCACTGGGCTGGATTCAGAAAAGCATAAATATGTAGATTCTTTCCTCAAATAATTTACAACTTTTTTGTTTAAAAAGGGCATACTCACCTAAGACTTTTAATTACAATGTGGGTGTGTCCAGTGAGAATACAGGAAAAACTAGAGCCACTTTCCCTGACTATTGGGAAAGCACTGTGAGCATGTGCAGGAAGGGAAGGCTTCATAAAAGGAGTGGTACTTATCCTGGGCCTTGAAGACTAATAAGAGGTAGACAGGTAGACAATATTCCTAGTGGAGGACATTCTTTTTTTTTTTTTTTTAATTTTTTAATTTTTTAATTTTTTTTTTATAAACTTTA